>UESW01001720.1:73112-373837 GCA_900491605.1 Calamus simplicifolius | reverse complement strand
TTATGTATAAAAAGGAGAGAGACACATCCTTCGAAAGGATGTCCCTCTCTTCTCTTGATTGATCAAGATTTGATCTTGATAAAGAAATTTTTCTTGATTTGGGAAATCAATTGAAAAAGAAAAGAGGTGCTAGCATCCCTCGCAAGAAGGTTATCATCCAATCCTGAAGACATCATCCAAAGATCTTTGCGTGATCACCACTAGAGGCCAGACACGTGGATGGCTAGTGTAATCATTTATCGGCTTCATCAAGCTTGATCCCCAATAAAGAACACAATATTATCTATTATTTAATAATGTATTATTTCTTGTTAACTGAATATGTTCCTGAGGATCATGGGCTTTGAGAATTAAATTGTATTTCTTTTTATTTCCACTACATGATATATAAATTTGATTCATATAAAATATACATAATTTTCATCAGTAGTATAAAGCCAGTTGACCTGTACGGTTAGGCAGAGCATCAATGGGAACTCTCACTGGTGATCGTGTCATCAAAAATAGGCTCTCCACCCATTGGTGTCGGTGAACCGGTTGATCTGATCACTGGCTGGTCTGATAGGTACCATTGTCGAATGACATAGGTCATTGGGTATAGGCCTAGGGCCCATGACCATGCAATAATGGAGGCTTAGGACCAAAGCTTATTAGGAAAAAGGGTTTTCCAAAAAGTGGTATCAGAGTCAGTTGACCTGTATAGTCAGGCAGAGCATCAATGGAAACTCTTACTAGTGACCATATCACCGAAGCCAGACTCTTCATCCATTGGTGTCGATGGATCGGCCTATCCAGTCATCGATTGGTCTGATAGGTACCATTATCTGGTGACATGGATCGCTGGGCATGAGACCCAGGGCCCTTGACCGTACGACAATGGAGGCTTAGGGCCAAAGCTTGTTAGGGAAAAGGATTTCCCATCAGTGGTATGAAAGCCACCTTAGGCTTCAAATTCAATTAATTTGATAGATTACCTGAGTTCTAATTTTTATATACATAGATCTAAATTTTATACACGATGTAAAATATAAATCTTGCCATATGATAAGATTAAATATCTAATAATTTTATTATATGATAATAAACTTAAATTATTTAGATTTGATCATGTTAAAAAATTAAAAAATTATGATTTATGTGTGATATAATCATAAAGGCTGAAATTTAACATATCATGTTTAGAATTTAATTTTGACATGATAAATAATGATTAAAATCTAAAATAATTATATTGATGAAGATTAAATATTTAATAAGTTTATTATATGATAATAAATATGAATTTTTAGATTTGATTATGTTAAAAATTTAAATTATGATTTATGTGTGACATAATCATAAAGGCTGAAATTTAACATATCATGTTTAGAATTTAATTTTGACATGATAAATAATGTGATTAAAATCTAAAATAATTATATTGATAAATATTAAATATTATTAGTTTATTATATAATAAATATAAATTATTTAGATTGATCATGTTAAAAATTAAAAACTATGATTTATGTGTGACATAATCATAAAGGCTAAATTTAACATATCATATTTAGAATTTAATTTTGATATGATAAATGGCGTGATTAAAATCTAAAATAATTATATCATGATAACATAATAATCAATAAAATTAAAATTTTAAATTTTGAAATGTTATCGTGATCATAGTTGTTAGGGATGTTATGATAGAGATCAATTAAGATTTTCATGTAATGAAAATAAATTTATCATAACAGATAATGATAAGATAAGTATTTAAAATAAATTATTATAAAATATTTGACACTTATCATAAATTCCTAATGATCACTATCTCATCTTATCATAATGTATAATAGATGATAAGTTTTAGGAAAAATTAGATTTAACCATATCATTATTTGACCCTATGATCCCATAATTGGTCTAATCAATTGGGCTTAACTATATTGGTGTCTAGAAAAGTGAGAACATGATTTTTAATTACTTCATTCGCTGCCTAGGAAAACCCATTCAATGAAATCGAAGGGTATGCTAAATAGGACCCCATTGATCAGCTGATTTGGCCATTGTTAAGGAAAGCTCTTAATTGATTAGATCAATAGGGTTAATCAGGATGGTAGCAATTGATTTGGTCACATTATTAGGGTTCCTAAATTAGATAGTGATCAGGATCCTAATTTGATTAGGAGTCCCAATCATACGATTAGATCTTATGAAATTTAGGTTAATTAAAATTAATATAAAATTCACATATAGGATATGTAACCTAGCATGATACAAATATTGTACATGCATATGGGACCTAAATGCGTAAAATCCCTCCATGAATATTAAGTCCTTATGCCTTCCATTGTTCACATTATACAAAATCATTAGGTCATGTGATTTGTTGTTCCAAAGCCAAAGTCAAGTGTACCTATGAGAAGTTGATTGGGGAACAATGGGTTGACTTAACTAGATTAGTTGATATAATTGGCCAAAGTCAGGGTCAGTCTAATCTAGAGGCAAAGTTTAGGATGATCACATATGGATGTGATTGACAAGGCAATGTCCCTAAATAATCTAGGAGTCATATTTGATGTGATTGATGAAAATCTACCTAAATTGGCATACTAAGATTTGTTATGCCAAAGCCAAGGTCAAGGTAAGACAATTTGAGGGTCCTAGCCTACTAAAAAATTATTTGATAATTTTTTAAGATTAATAGAGAGGGCTAGTAAGCTCCATAAAATAGTGAAAGTAATTGATTTAATTAAAAAAATTAAAATTACCATATTAAATCAATGATTTGCATTCATAATGATTGATTTATTCTATTTTCTATACAGTTGTAAGAGACACCCATGAGTATGAACATTAACCTTAGAGGTAACAAAGAGTCCAACAAGCAAACCAGACCAAATTTTTCTAATTGGCTAAAGAATGTAGCCAAGAAAAAATATCACTTCTGTGGCAAGGATGGGCACTGGAAGCATAACTGTAGGGCTTATTGGGCCAGCCTGAAAGATAAGAAGCATAGGAATGCTTCTACATCATGTGCGTATATAATTAAGATGTTTTCTTCCATTACTTCTTATTCCACTTGGGTATTGGATACTGGTTGTGGGTCTCATATTTGTATTAATATAGAGATGATAAGAAATAGTAGAAGATTGGAGAAAGATGAAGTGATCCTACAAATAAGAAATAGAGCAAAGGTTGTTGCATTAGCTATAGGAATTTATTCTTTATATTTGCCCATAGGGCTTGTAATTGAACTTAGTAATTGTTACTATGTTTCAAACATAACAAAGAATATTATATTCATTTCATGTTTAGTAATGGATGGGTATTTATTTGAAATTAAAAATAAAGGTATTTCTATTTTTTGAAATAAAATGTTGTTTGGTTCTGCTGAATTGTTCAACAGAATTTATGTTCTTAATCTTTAAGTCCCTATTCTCAATATTGAATCAAAAAGATTAAAATCAAATAATTCTAGGGACTCATACCTATGGCATTATCGTCTAGGCCATGTAAATAAAAAGCATTTAACCAAGTTACATAATGATGGATACTTGGGCTCATTCGATTGGGAATCATTTGAGGAATGCGAATCATGCTTACTTAGCAAGATGACCAAGTCACCTTTTACTAGAAAAGACAATGAGCAATTGAATGTTTGGGTTTAGTACATATAGATGTATGTGGACCCATCAACATTCAAACCATAGTAGGTTTTTCTTATTTTCACATTTATAGATGTCCATAGTAGATATGGTTATGTGTATCTGATGAAGTACAAATATGAAGCCTTTGAAAAGTTCAAAGAATTCAGATGTAAAGTAAAAAAATAAACTGGTAAGAGTATTAAGATACTTCGATCAGATCAAATGGTGAATACTTGAGCCATGAGTTCGTAGATTATTTGAAAGAGAATGTGATTCTTCCTTAATGGACTCCTCCTGGTACACCACAGCATAATCTGAATGTGTCAGAAAGGAGAAATCATACACTATTAGATATGGTATGTTTAATGATGAGCCTTGCAGATCTTCCAAAAATATTTTGAGGTTATATGCTAGATATTACGAATATACCCTAATCTGAGTTCCATCTAAATCGGTCAACTCCACTCCATATGAGATATGGTGTGGAAAGAAACCATCCCTTAATTATTTAAGGGTTTGGGGCTATTATGCTTATGTGAAGCGTAATGAATCAGACAAGTTTGAAGATAGATCTGATAATGCAATTTTATGGGATATTTAAAACAAACAAAAGGATATTACTTCTACCACCCACTTGAAAAAAAGGTGTTTGTTTCAAGACATGCCACATTTCTAGAGAATAAGATTCTCACAATGGGTAGTGGGAGTAAGATTGAACTTAGTGAAGCTCAAGAACCATAAATTAATAAAGATCCATTAGATGGAATGAAGCATATGTCGAATACAGTGGGAGTTGAGCAGGAGACTCAATCCACATTCTGGAAGATATTGCATGAAAAGAAATAGGTAGCTCCAAGTACACACCAACTACGTAGATCTAGTAGGACAATTCACATCCCTAAGAGATATGCATTTCTTATAGAGGATGATGAGCCTAACAACTACAAGGAGGCAATGTCTGACATTAACTCTAAGAGATGGCTTGAGGCCATAAAATCTGAAATGGACTCCATGTATGACAACCAGATATGAACCTTGGTTGATCCACCTGAAGGGATAAAGCCCATTGGATGCAAATGAGTTTTCAAGAAGAAGACTGACATGGATGGTAATGTGATTACCTATAAGGCAAGACTAGTTGCAAAAGGTTACAAACAAAGATAAGGCGTTGACCTTGATGAAACCTTTTCACCTATAGCCATGCATAAGTCCATAAGGATTTTGCTTGTAATAGCAATATATTTTGACTATGAGATCTGGCAGATGGATGTTAAGACTGCCTTCCTAAATAAAATTAGAGAAGAATGTATATATGACACAACCAGAGGATTTTGAATCCATAGATCCTAAGAAAGTGTGCAAGCTACAAAGGTCTATTTATGGACTTAAGCAAGCCTTTAGAAGTTGGAACATCCAATTTGATGTTACAATCAAAGAGTTTGATTTCATAAAAAATGAGGATGATCCATGTGTATACAAGAAGGTTAGTGGAGTGATATTGTTTTCTTGATATATATGTGAATGATATATTATTAATAGGAAACAATGTATCCTTCCTTAAAGAAGTGAAGGATTAGTTGTCAGGTAAATTCTCCATGAAGGATTTGGGAGAAGCAGCCTATATACTAGGTATAAAGATCTATAGAGATAGATCTAGAAGGTTGCTTGAATTGACCTAATCCACGTACATAGATAAGATGCTAAAGCAGTTTAGCATGGAGGAATCCAAGAAGGGATTCCTGCTAATGTCACATGGGGTACATCTCTCCAAGGACATGAGTCCTAAGATCCAAGAGAAAAGAGAGTACATGGATAGGATACCATACGCATCAGCAATTGGATCCATTATGTATGCAATGCTATGTATGAGGCCTGATGTTTCTTATGTCTTGAGTATCACAAGTAGATATCAAGCAAACCCTGGTGAGAAACATTGGATGGTAGTCAAGAATATCCTTAAGTACTTGCAAAGAACTAAGGATATGTTATTGGTTTATGGAGGACCCGACCTTATAGTTCGGGGTTACACGGATTCTAGTCTTTAGTCTGATACAGATGATTATAAATCAAAACGGGCTATGTGTTCATACTTAATGATGCAGTTAGCTAGAAGAGTTTCAAGCAGGAGATGACCGCCGACTCTAAGACTGAAGCTGAGTACATTGCAGCACTAGATGCAGCTAAAGAAGCAGTTTAGATCAAAAAGTTTATCACTAAACTTGGAGTGGTTTCAAGCATTGTTAATTTAATATTCTTGTATTGTGATAATAATGGAGCTATTGCACAAGCCAAGGAGCTAAAGTCCCATCAGAGGTCCAAACATGTACTTAGAAGATATCATGTAATTAGAGAAATCATTCAATGAAATGATATAAAAATAGAATGAGTTCCCATGGATGATAATATTGTCGATTCGTTCACTAAAGTCCTGCCATAGCAGAAGCATGATAGTTATGCTGAGTCACTTGGTATTAGATACATGTGTGATTGGCTCTAGTGCAAGTGGAAGATTATTAGTGTATGCCCTAGATTCAATTGGATTAGATGCTAGTTTGTACATATTTCTTTATGAATACAAATCAAATTTATTGGTTTTTTATCTATCTGGATGTAATTTATTTATATATTAGATATATTTTACCTGTGAGATAAAGTCTAAAAAAATATGAACTGTGCATATGGAATTTGTAATAGAGATTACAAATTATGAAATCCAAAATTGCTTATTATGGTTTGATTCTTTAAATTTCTCTAGTCGATGCTAGATAGGACTAGGCACTGTCGAATGCTGATGAGACTAGTACACATTACATATCTTTACCCTTGTGGTGAGTAGCTGATCTCACAAGCTGAAGTATGGAGATACTAGGATAGGTGTGTGGATGTTCGTTATTGTAACCATGCATTGGATGACCCACACATAGATCCCATATGGATATTCTATATAGTGTCGATGGTTGATCTCTGATGATGGTGGTGCGAGTGATCCTTTGACTTGAGATCTTCATTATACCTCATATGTGGAATGTCATGCTTTGACGATATGCAAATATCGCTCTAGCCATGGCTAGTAAATATGGTATCGATTGGGTATGACATGAAGCACATGAAGGTGGTGTTTGATCAAGATAGGATTCGTCTCCCTTAATAGAAATGATTATATCCTATGGCCACTTGATGGATTAAATTGACTGTTAAATCCTTACAAGGTTTAGTTGGAATTTGAAATGGTTACGAAGTTCTAATTCATATGAGTCAATTTTTTTGAGAACAAGTAAATAAAGATAAATTACATGGTTGACACATTTCATACCACTGATTGATCTGGGATATGTGCTGAAGGGATTGAATCGTACGGTAATCATTTATGGACAGGTGTTGATGACCATGTCAATAAAACCATTAACCCCTGGATGATCATGATGCTTTGCTAGAGGTCGCTCATGATCTATAATCATGAATTCTTTGATTTGATCAAGGGATTGATTTGATCAAAGAATTAACTTGGATAAAGTGTTGATCAAGTCATCCTTAGGGTCAATATTAGGGACATGATTATTGCCAACGTGTCAAGGGATCTAATGGGTCACACGCATTAAGAAGATTTTGGATGAAGTTAAAATAAAAATTAAGTTAAACTTAATTTAGATTAGATGACCAAATTAATTATGATTGGGTTTGACTCAATCTTAATGAGAGAATATGAAATTGATGAATATGATTCATCATAGAGGAAAGAATTTTATGTTCAAAGGAGAGACCTTTTGTACATGTGATGTACATATAAAATTTATTAATTGGATAGTCTATTAGGCTTGATCCATGTGATGGATGGCTTAGATTAATTGAGATTAATAATGTGGTATTTAATTGGGTCCATATGATGGCATATTTGATTCATGAAAACCCAATTGAGCCGAGGACTGAGATCGTGCCACATGGAGGATGGATCCATGCCCATGTGATGGAGATGACCCATCTCCATGTCATGAAGGAGGGAACGACATTATCATGAAGCCAAATATAAGGTTGAAATGTTGGTTTCATGGAATAACTAATTTTTTATTTTTTAGGGATGCTGTTTGGTTGTTGTAATCCTAACATTATCATGATAACAAATATCTTAAATTTGTTAGGATAATTTGTTATAACAAATATCCTAAATTTTTTAGGATAATTTGTTATCAACTTGATATGGTGGAATGGTTAAGTGGTTGAAACAAAATCCTTCTTTTTATGGAACCATACAACCTCCTTTTCATGTATAAAAAGGCGAGAGACACCCCCTTCAAAAGGACATCACTCTCTCTCTTGATTGATCAAGATTTGATCTCAATCAAAAATTTTTTCTAGATTTGAAAAATTAATTAAAAAAAAAAGGAGCTAGCACCCCTCGCAAGAAGGTTATCATCCAATCCTGAAAGGACATCATCCAAAGATCTTCGCGTGGATCACCGTTAGAGGCCTGACGCATGGACGGCTAGTGGTAAATTATTTACGGGCTTCATCAGGCTTCATCCCCTATAAAGAACATAGGTATGATCTATTATTTAATCATATATTATTTCTTGTTAACTGAATCTATTTTCTGAGGATTTTGGGCTTTGAAAATTAAATTCATATTTATTTTTATCTTTCGCTATGTGATATATGAATTTGATTCATATAAAATATACGTAATTCCCATCAGATCTTGATAATGCCCTTAATAATTTTTGATGTTGATAATTATTATTTGGACATGATTAATTTACCAATATTTGGATAAGACGGTTTTATTGTTTATTATCACTTGCATTCTTGATATTATGTGCAGTTCCTTTGTGGTGATAAATCATGTTACATGTAGGTGTATTGGTGGGATTTTAACTCATGCCATTCCTTTTATATACACTTTCCTTTTTTTAAAAGCCAAAAGATGCATTAGGATTCAAGAGTACAATGTGATTGGAGTGAGAAGTAAGAAAAATCAGATGCTTTAGACTTTTGTCACTAGTATATTTGTCATAAGATTTGCCAATTAATTATAATTGCAGTAAATTTACAGAATGTTTAATGTTTAACTAAATTTGATATTTCTATTGAATGAAAAATGATAAAGTTTACTCCTTGCATAATTTTTTGGTTTACACATGAGGGTTATGCGGCCATGTCCGTTGTCTACCCTAGATGATGCCTTGGAAGCATGACAAACCTAAGCGTCCTTCTTCCTATATATTAGCTTCGTTGGTTAACCGTTTTAGCATATCAATTTGGCGTGTGAAGCTTGGCATAGCTGTTGACATTCTGAGACCGTTGCTTTAGGTTATAAAGCCTCCAACAATTCATTTGATGTGTCGAAATTATTGAACGAGACTTTTGTCCAGTGCATTCAGTGCTTATGTGCTTATGTGTAACCTTGAAAATTAGTGAACTAGTTGGCATAACTCTCAAGTCTCACCCCACTTCTTTTCTCTAGATGTTGGATGGATTATGATTGTAGACAAACTGGTATACTCCCTGTTCGACCTACATAAGCTAGCTATATGGCCTTGATAATTGATTCCTTGATACAAATATACTTCTTATATGGCAGGTTAATCTACACCAATATGCTCTTTTGAACGGGAAAGGGGCTTTCTGTCAATAATGAGGAAGTTAGGACTAATCAACAATGTCAATAATATAATTAATAAGTCTAGGAAATATCATTTGATGACATTTGGGAATTGAATCTTCATCTAGTTGGCAACTGGAATGTATTTTGGCAACTAGCTTTAGTTCAGCTAGCTGATATCCATTCCACTTGGGAGGGGCCTATGATTCTAATAACCTTATGGTGGCTTCTTGATCCATTTCTCAGAAGAAAGAAATTTAAGCACCAAGTTTGATGTAGAAAATGAAATTTATTAGGAATATTTCCTAAATATCATACCTTTCCTAGTTATACCTTGTAGTGAAATATATTAAAAGCTCATCCAGGTAATTATGTGGACCAATAAGCTATAAACCTCATATATGAAAGGGGATAAATATTTGGTTGCTTGTAATTTTAACTGCATACCATAAAAATTACCATTGCGACTTAAATTGAAGCAGTAGAAATTGACCTTTTTTATTTAATTGATAATTATAAATGCAATTGCAGTTATTTACCTTCTCAATTCATTTTGTCACATGGTAGAATTGACCATTAATTAACTGGATTGATTTTCATTGTGAGACTAGTGGTTTTGACTAATCCGCATATAATGTCATACTATATGCATAGGCTTTCACTTTTGACCACCTTTATCAATCCTTGAGATTGTAATGTCAAACACGTAAGGCTTTATTTATTTTTTTTTTTTTTTTTGGCAAAGGTCACATGTTATTTTGTATAAATATTAAAAAATATTGAGTCCTTTGTTTAGGTACTCTTAGATTTCTTCTACTAGGGTTTCTATGAAATCATTAAAGTACGGCTGCGTGCGGATGGATGAACCTTGATGATAATCCACGTGTTTATTATGTTCTAAATAACTTTAAAAAATATTTAAATAAAAAATAAATTAATTAATTCATATCTAAGTCTTAGATCAAAGCAAATTATTTGCTCCTTTTTTAAAATAAAAAAAATGTTTGTTTTAATTTCTGAAAACACTTGAAATTTTTATTCCAAGAATCTATGACATTCGCATGCATGGTGTGAATTGTGTATCCCCATATCTCGCCATTTGTTTTAATTTCGTGACGTAACTAAATTATTTAATTATGCCTCAAAAATCTTAAAACATATTTCCTTTTTTTTCTTTTCTTTTATTTTGTCTTTGGGTGGGTTGGGCGTGGGGGTGGGGAGTATCGAAAGCCAAATTAAACACTCCTCGTCCGCCAACCACACCACTCTCATGTACACGACGGTCCCAACTTCGTGCCAAGTTGCCACGCGATTGGTCTCTTGGTAAGCATGCACGATCTGATTGCTTTAAAGGCGTGCTTGAAGCTGCCGAAAATCCGGACTAAAGTTTGGCGTCGTTGGAGAGAAGCGCTCGCGTTGAGCAACGGTTGCGGACTGCATGAGCTCGTCACTTTCATCTCTAGTGCGGTGGCTCTGAGCCTCTCTCTCTCTAGATTTTCGAGTTTCAGCTGCTAAAAGATCAGGTGGAGTAGATAAGACGTCGTTTTAGTAATGAGTGACGAGCCACCACCCATCGTATAAAGTTAGAATCTGACTTCAGTGCTAGCCCACGTCATCGGATATCTGCTAGTATTTGCTACCGGCACATGGATTTCATGTCTTTCATTTGGTTTGCTAGTTTGGTGTGACTGCTCAAAAAGACATTCAGTTGGTTGGTTCGAGTGCTAGCTGTTTGTCATTGCTAAAGTTTAGCTTGAGGACCACAAATCCATTATTATATTATATGAAGAATCTAAATCTTAATCTATATAAAGATACAAGAGATACAAGAGTATCTCTTGTATATGGCATAAATTTTTCAATATATGACAAATTCTAATGACATTTTTTTTCATAGTGAATAAAATATATGGCATATTTTATATATATTCTTGTATATGAAGAATGTAAATACATAGGATGCATCCATTCCTTATGCTCAAGTCAGAGAAGAATATGACAGTTGATAGTTCGATCACGTTAACTATTGTAAATTTCTTATCATATGTAGTATAATTTTCAATATAATATCGACAGTCTTATGTGAGAGATTCGGTTGGGTGTAAGAGGATAGGTAGATGTTAAGTTGTGGATCGCTCAGAAGAATTACTATAAATTTTAATACATTTTAAGGATTAGCCTTAATCGCACGGATATTAATGTAATGACGATTTTAGCCCTTCCCTAGTTCGAAGCGTAGGTTCGGGCGTAGGTCGATCTAATTGAATTATGCAATAAATCTTTTTCCTCGAGTGTTCTTCTAATTTTCTCTTTTCAATCTTTTCATTAACTTCTTCTTTCATGAGTACAATAAAATGGTATCATAGGCTAGGTTGCCTAAACCTAAGGCTTCACGAAGCGATCCCAGTTCTGAGGCCGCACAGATAAATAAGGTAAGTATAGAGATCTTGGAGTATTAAGCACAAACTTTCGTCGCGGAGACTTCAGGTCGTCTTCTTGTGCGTAGCTGGGCTTAATAGCTCTTTCGTAGCCTGCGACAGCCGCAAGGTCTCTCTCCAAGTTAGAAGGGCTCAGGAGCCTGCTTGGCATCAAGGAGGGCTAAACTTTAGCAATGATGGATTAGAGCTGTGTTAATGCAATCAGGCACAGCGGTGAGGCAGGTCAGAAAGCCTGCGGAAGATGCAATATCGAAATTGATAACCGAGGAAGGGGCATCGAAAAAAAGCAAAAAAAGGTAAAGGCCTTTTAAATCCTTATTGTTGAATTGAGGAGGCATTTATGATTTTGTATTACTTTGCCGATTTGGAGTTGGTGGATTTCGGTCAGCATGGCCGAGAGTAGATTGACTGATGAGGATGATATTTGATTAATAGATGTTATTGACATAAATCTTACTGGCTTGAGTTATGTTGATCTTCTTTAACTGGATCACAAATCCTCATCTTTGGGTGGCTCGAGTCGAGGCATAGGTGAAGGCCATTCACTGCGTTTGGCTTGGCTCGACTAAAGCAATATTGCTCATCCTGTGGGACTAATAATTCCTCCAGGAGTTGTTGGATCACCGAGTGCTAGCTTCTTGTAATCGGCTTTCCTTCGGTGAAGATTGGTGCAACAAATCATTTGCTTAATTGCCAAGAAGACTCATAGCCACATTCTTTATGGAGTAAACTCTTTGCACCTTGATATACTTATCAAAGCTATTTACTGTATAATAGTCAAAGACTGCCTCTCTCTCATCCCCCTTAGTCACGGTGGTGTAGTTGGTTTGCCTCGATTGTGCCTATGACTGAAGCATGAGATTTCTCAGACCAGCTTATCATGCTCAGGCATATTCACTGAGCATAATTCAGAGATGAGAAATAGAGATGAGGCATCTCTACTTTGATTGATCTGATCCTTCATTGGACAGATCTGTCGATACCCAGAGCTTTTGCATGATGGCGCTCGGGACAGATCTTGAAATCAGGCTAGACAATTAGGGATCTCCGCACGATATCTACAGAGATTACTTGAATCTTAGATAGCTATACATCAAAGATTAGAGGGTTGTTGCGATGGGATTTCCTCTCAGACAGCTTTGCCGAAGAATGGCTCGCCCTTAGTGAGTCTCACATCGCACATGAGAGATTCTGAGTCCTCCGACTTCGATCTTTATCTCAAGAAAAGAAATCATCAACCAGACAAGGTGGATCTAGACCAATCGGAGGGTAGGAGCGCCGACGAGCTGCTGTGAGGTGCGCGTGCAAGAGGTGCGTGAAGGAGAGAGTGCGTACCTTCTGCGAGTATGGTATTGACTGTCACCTGGGTCTTGAGCAAAGGTTCGGAGGTTGTTACGATATGGATCAATTAGAATCCATATCCCGTTTGTTCAGGTATCTCCTCTCGAGATCTGGTTGAGTAGGCCTTTACGATAGCCTATGATTCCTTTTCTAGGATGCCAATCGGGTTCCGCGGAGGCGCTCGAAGAAGCCGAGCTACGAAAGCCCGGAATACGGAAGCCATGAAGGGCCGAGCTTGGAGGGATCGAGCTTTAAGGATCAGCTTAAGTTTAGCCTTAAATATTAATGTAATAACGATTTTGTGTAGTGAGAAGAATATTTATAGTTCGATCACGTTAAATATTGTAAATTTCTTGTAGTATAATTTTCAATATAATTCACAGTCTTATTGAGAGATTCGGTTGGGTGTAAGAGGATATAGGGTTTCGTCAGAGAATTCTATAATTTTAATTTTTTAAATATTCTTTTATTTTGTTGGATGTAGGTCGATCTAATTGAATTATCATAAATCTTTTTTCAGTGTTCTTCTAATTTTCTTTTTCAATCTTTTCATTAACTTCTTCTTTCATGAGTTACAATAAATGGTATCATAGGCTAGGTTGCCTAAACCTAAGGCTTCACGAAGCGATCCCAGTTCTGAGGCCGCACAAATATAAGGTAGTATAGATCTTGGAGTATTAGCACAAATTTCGTCGCACTTCATGTCATCTTCTTGTGCGTGGGTGTAATAGCGTACGCCTGCGAGCCCACTCTGTTGAAGCCAGGAGGCTTATCAAAGGCTAAACTTTAGCAATGATGGATTAGAGCTGTGTTAATGCAATCAGGCACATACAGCAAAAGAAATGCAATATCAAATTTAAAAAAAACAAATAAATTTTAAATCTTATTTAAAATTTATTTTTATTACTTGCATAATTTAGATTAGATCTAATATTTTGATAAATTTAACATTTAAATCTTACCTGATTATGTTGATCTCTTTAACTGATCACAAATCCTGATGGATCTTTGGGTCTCGTACTATAGCCATTCACGCGTTTGGCCTCTACAATATCCATGTGGGACTAATATTCCTCTAGAGTTGTTGGATCACCGAGTGCTAGCTTCTTGTAAATCTCCTTCGGTGAAGATGGTGCAACAAACCATTTGCTTAATTGCCAAGAAGACTCATAGCCACATTCTTTATGGAGTAAACTCTTTGCACCTTGATATACTCTCCTCAAGCTATACGTATAATATAAAACTGCCCTCTTCACCCCCTCAGGTGGCATAGGGTTTGTTGGCTGAGTTAGCATGTTTCTCAGAGAGGCAGCTTGATCAGCTCAGGGCCTTATTGACTGAGCATAATTCAGAGATGAGAAATGAGATGAGGCAGCTCTCTACTAAGCTTGACATGATTGCATCTTCATTGGACAGATCTGTCGATACCCTATCATCTGGGCTTCACAAGATTTTTGAAAGGCTGGAAGGGATCGCAGATAGATCTAGAGCTTACCTTGATGCCACTGGACAACTAAGAAGGGATATAGATTTTGTTGTTACTCAGATTGAGGATTATCTTGAAGGCTTCAAGAAATCACAGAAAGATGAGATTATGGAGTTAATAGGTCATCTGAAAGAATTGTCTATAAACATACTTGATTGACCTTCTACTTCCTATATTAATGCCTATCCAAGCCAACTCAAGTCAAATCCCAATTAGCCTTTAAGTTCTTGTCAAATTAAAATTTAGCTTTTGTGATATTTTGATAGCTTGTACTTAGGACACTTACTGTTTTAGATCTTAATACATGATGTAATGAATGTTTTAATATAATGAAATATTGTTTGAATGTTTGATACAATGATGGTTGTTATGAATGAAAGCCTTAAGATATTTACTTTTTTATATCTATTCTTCAATTTATATCTGAATATCTCTTTAAAATTCTTTATACAATTATTTTTCACCTTTTTGTTGATAACAAAAAAGGGGGAGAAAAGAAGAATTGTATATGCATAAGGAAGAAAATGAATGAGAGAGAGAGAATGAGAATTTAAATACATTTAATCTAAACAAAATATGCATAGAAAAAGGGGGAGTTACAATATGCAGGGGGAGCATAATTTTTATTTGATACAGTTCATGTTAATCATTATTGATCAATTTTACTTATTTTGAAACTATGGCTTATTCCTTAAATTGAACAAATTTAAAGTCTTGATAAGGTTTACAATGTTTATGAATTCTAATGCATATACTCAAAGTTTTTCATCATCAAAAAGGGGAGATTGTTGACACACTTATTAATTTTGATGATACAAAAACTATTTGAGTATAACTCATGAAATTACTAATAATTTTGATTAAATGTTTCAGTTTATAACTTGTTTAAATGATCAAAATCTCGAGAGAAATCAAGTTTGGAACTCAATTCTAATGTCAAGGTAAGATTGCAGACATTAGAATCGACACCTAGAATCACAGAGTCGACTTCAAAAAATGGCAAGGATTAGAGTCGATACTGGAACCTGCAGAGTCGACTCCAGCAGAAAAATAGAAAGATGGTTTTTTCGGGTCTCAAATTAGAGTCAACACCTGAGAAGTTAGAGTCGACTCCAAAAGCAAAATGTGTCGACCCCAGAAAAGTTAGAGCAGACTCCAAATCGGGCTGTTTGGGGATTTCAAGTTAGAGTCGACCCCAGAAAAGTCAGAGCCGACTCCAGATTGTCAGAAATGACTTTCAGATGTGTCAAAACGTCTCTAAACCTTCTTTTTATTTTAAATCTCAATGGCTATTACCATATTTGTTTCTAACTTTTCTTCCATTTTGATTCTAACAGATAGTTTTCATCTATTCTTAGTATTGGAAGGATCTATAAAAGCATGATGGATGTGACCGTTTAAAAGTAGAGAAAAAAAGAAAAATAGAGAAGAAAAAGAAGAGAAAAATAAGAAAAATAGAGAAAAAAAAGAAGAGAAAAATCCGAGAGAAAATCAGAGGAAAAATCAAAAGGAAAAATCGTACTGATTCTCTGAAAGAAAAGAGAGAAATCCCTAGTCTTCATACTTTCATTTTGAGGAGCTTTCTAAGTTTGAAGAAGCAAACGAGCAAGCCCTAGTTCTTGTTCTTCATCTGTTCTTCCGAGCTTCAAGAGAATACTCAAGGAAGATCCATTCAAAAGCAAGAAAGAGGAGAAGAATTAAGCCACAGAGATCTACAAATCAGGCTTTTATTTCTATCTCTTTGGTTGAATAGTTAAATTATCTTATTTGCTCATTTAAGGAGCAGTTATTGTATCAAACATTCTTGTTCTTCTTGTGAACTGAGTCAATCAGGTGATTGAATCAGTTAAGGCAGTTTGCCTTGTGCAAGCAGTTGCTTGTGTGTAAGGTTTTGTGCAGGTGAACCTTGAAAACTAGCTGGGTTCATTGTGCGCCGAAAAACAATAAGTTTGAGTTGTGATCTTGTGAAACAACTCTGCTGTAATCAAGGTTGATTATAGTGTGGACCCAAGAGGTACTTGGGAGTGGACGTAGGTGTAGGTACACCGAACCACTATAAAATTTCTGTGTTTGCAGTGCTTGACTTTTATCTCTTCCTTTTCATCTCCTCATTGCATATTCTGTCTTAATTGTTGCATATCTGTGATTTATTTTAAGTTGGGGTTTTACTTCAAAAGTATTTAAAATTTTTAAAAGACCCAATTCACCCCCCTCTTGGGTTGCTATCTGGGACAACAATTAGTATAGAGCCAGTGCTCATTTTTTCTTGATCTAACAATCAAGAGTTAAAGATCCAAATGGCTGCTCAAGTTGGCTCAACCTTTTCTGAAGGACAATCTACGAATCGTCCTCCTTTATTTAATGGTTCTAATTATTCTTATTGGAAAGATAGAATGAAAATCTTCATTCAAGCACTTGACTATGATCTATGGAGTATTATAGTCAATGGACCTCACACACCCACTATAAGACTTAATGGCATGGAAATTTCTAAACCAAAACGGAATGGGATGAACATGATAAGAAATTGGCACAACTAAATGCCAAGGCTATGAATGTTTTGTACTGTTCTTTAGATGCAAATGAATTTAATCGTATATCTGTTTGCATATCTGCTAAAGAAATTTGGAATAAATTAGAGGTTGCCCATGAGGGAACCAATCAGGTAAAGGATCTAAGATTAACATGCTTGTTCATAAATATGAATTGTTCAAAATGGATGCATGTGAATCTATTTCTGATATGTTTACAAGATTTACTGACATTGTTAATGGTTTAAAAAGTCTTGGTAAATCTTATGATAACTCTGATCTTGTGAGAAAGGTGTTGCGTTCTTTGCCTAGGACATGGGAAGCTAAAGTCACTGCAATACAAGAGGCAAAAGATCTGAGCACTTTACCTCTAGAAGAACTTTTGGGATCCTTGATGACTCATGAGCTTCAAGTCAAGCAACATGTTAATGAGATGAGTCAAAGAAGAAAAGGACTATGGCTCTCAAAATTTCAAAATGTAAGGAAGAATCTGATGAATCTGAAGATGACAGTGATGATGAGGAATGGCACTCATCACAAGAAATTCAAGAGATTCATGAAGAAGAAAAAATTTGAAAAGAAAAAGCCCTCTGTTATAAAAGATGAGGACAAAGGAAAAGAAAAGGAAATAATCTGCTTTGAATGCAAGAAACCAGAACATTTCAAATCTGAATGTCCACAACTCAAAAAGGCCCCCGAGATTCAAAAAGAAGGCAATAATGGCTACCTGGAGTGATTCGGAAAGCTCAAGTTCCGAAGAAGATGAAAAGGAAGAAATAGCCAATCTCTGCTTTATGGCGGACAATGATGAGGTGAGTCCAAGTTTTCTAGATGATTTTACATTTGAAGAATTGCATAGTGCATTTTATGAACTAATTGATGATTATGCAAATCTAAGCTCAAAAAATAAAGATTTGAAGAATCAAATGCAAAATATCTTTAGAAAATGAAAAGCATATTGTGGAAAATGAATTTCTAAAGAAAGAAAATAAAAATTTAAAAAATGAAGTTGATAGGCTTAAACCCATTGTTGACAAATTTACTTTAAGCTCTATCAAACTAAATATGATTTTGGATATCAAAAGGTTGTTTTTGATAAAGCCTGATTAGGATATAATCCACTTAAAAAGCAAAAATCCTTGAAAATATTTTTGTACATGCTAAAAAATCATCAAATATTACTTGTTTTAAATGTGGAAATAAATGACATAAATCTTATATGTGTAAAACTCCACATGATAAAAGAAAGATGATTTGGGTTCCTAAAGGAACAATATTCATTGCTTCTAACCATGAAGGACCCAAGAAAGCTTGGGTACCTAAAATTAAGAGATGAATATTTTGCAGGAGTGTCTTGCAGCCATCGGATTGAAAAGAAAATGGTATCTTGATAGTGGTTGCTCAAGACATATGACGGGTGACAAAGATCAATTCATCACCCTTGAGATGAAAAGAGGTGGAGTAGTTACTTTTGGTGATAATGGTCAAGGCCATATCATGGGCATTGGTAAGATTCAAATTACTCCATCTACCTATGTTGATAATGTATTATATGTTAATGGATTAAAGCATAACTTGATTAGTATTAGCCAGCTGTGTGATAAAGGTTTCAAAGTTTCTTTTGAAGCTTCTATTTGCACAGTTACTAATCCCATTGATAGTAGCATTATTCTTGTTGGAAAACGTTATGGCAATATACTTAATTGATCTGAATAACTTATCCTCAAGTAATAATTGCTTAGTTGCAGACAATGCTAAAATGAATAAGATTGGATGGCTATGGCATCGTAGATTAGGTCATGCTAGCCACACTTAATTTCAAAATTGCTGAAAATGAATTTAGTTAAAGGTATTCCTAACTTAGATTTTGAAAATAATCGAATCTGTGATGCATGTCAATTTGATAAATAAACAAGAAGTTCTTTCAAATCTAAGAATGTTGTTTCAACTACTAGTCCCCTGGAGCTACTACACATGGACCTCTTTGGACCTACTAGAACCACTAGTCTAGGAGGAAAGAAGTATGGTCTTGTGATAGTAGATGATTACTCTAGATTCACTTGGGTAATATTTTTGGCTCATAAAGATGAGACTTTCTCAATATTCCTGAAATTTTTCAAGAAAGTCACAAATGAGAAAAATACTACCATAGTATCTCTAAGAAGTGATCACGGGACTGAATTTGAAAATCACTTATTTAAAAAATTCTGTTTTGAAAAAGGCATACATCATAATTTTTCTGCACCTAGAACACCTTAGCAAAATGGAGTTGTAGAGAGAAAAAATAGACTCTAGAAGACATGGCCCGTACCATGCTATGTGAAAGCAAACTCCCTAAATATTTTGGGCGAAGCTATTAACACAGCATGTTACATCCTAAATAGAGCCCTAATTAGACATATCCTTAAGAAAACACCCTATGAACTATGGCATGATAGGAAACCCAACTTAGGCTAATTTCATGCATTTGGTTGTAGATGCTTCATCCATAACAATGGTAAAGATAATCTTGGAAAGTTTGACGCTAAATCTGATGAAGGCATTTTCTTAGGATATTCAACCTCTAGTAAAGCTTATAGAGTATTCAATAAGAAGAGTCTAGTTGTAGAAGAATCCATTCATGTAGTCTTTGATGAGTCTTTAGCATCAAGTTGGGAAAGATTGATGATGAGGAAGATACAAGTTTATTTGAAAGTGGTATTGAAAAATTAGATGTATCTTCAGAACATGATCAAGTAGCAAAAGATGAGAATTTACCTTTGGCTAATGTTATTGATACTGCTCATAATGATATAGATCTGCCTAGAGATTGGAGATATGCTCATGATCACCCAAGGGATTTGATCATAGGTGACCCATCTCAAGGAGTAAGAACTAGATCATCCATGAGAAATATTAATAATCATCTTGTATTTTTATCTCAAATAGAACCTGAAACCATAGAAGAAGCTGAAAAAGATAGCAATTGGATGTNATAATGATATAGATCTGCCTAGAGATTGAAGATATGCTCATGATCATCCAAGGGATTTGATCATAGGTGACCCATCTCAAGGAGTAAGAACTAGATCATCCATGAGAAATATTAATAATCATCTTGCATTTGTATCTCAAATAGAACCTGAAACCATAGAAGAAGCTGAAAAAGATAGCAATTGGATGTTAGCTATGCAAGAAGAGTTAAACCAATTCACTAGGAATAAGGTATGGACCCTGGTAGACAGACCTAGAGACCACCCTATAATAGGAACTAAATGGGTTTTTAGAAATAAATTAGATAAAAATGGCACAGTCATTAGGAATAAAGCTAGGCTAGTTGCAAAAGGATATAATCAAGAAGAAGGAATAGATTTTGATGAAACTTTTGCTCCTATAGCTAGATTAGAAGCCATTAGACTATTGCTTGCATTTGCATGTCATATGAATTTTAATTTATTTCAAATGGATGTTAAAAGTGCGTTTTTAAATGGTTTTATAAATGAGGAAGTCTATGTTGAACAACCTCCTAGTTTTGAAGATCATGAATTTCCAAACCATGTTTTTAAATTACACAAAGCACTTTATGGTTTAAAATAAGCACCTAGAGCTTGGTATGATAGATTGAGTAAATTTTTGATTGAAAATGGATTTACAAGAGGAAATGTTGACAAAACCTTGTTTTTAAAAGAAAAGAAATGGATCTATTGGTTGTACAGATTTACGTTGATGATATTGTCTTTGGTGCTGCTAACAATCGTCTTTGCCAAGAATTTGCTAAGTTAATGCAGGGAGAATTCGAGATGAGCATGATGGAAGAACTTAACTTCTTCCTTGGACTACAAATTAGACAAGAGAAAGCTGGAATTTTCATTAACCAAGCAAAGTACACGAAGGAAATACTTAAGAAGTTTGATATGGAATCTACTAAACCTCTTGGCATGCCAATGAGCCCTTCATGCAAGCTGGACAAAGATGAAGATGGTAAGAAAATAGATCAAAAATATTACCGAGGTATGATCGGATCTCTACTTTACCTAACTGCAAGTAGACCTGATATCATGTTTGCTGTTTGTTTATGTGCAAGATATCAATCTGAACCTAAGGAATCACATTTTATTGCTGTTAAAAGAATCTTTAGATATTTAAATGGAACTAAAAATGTAGGAATATGGTATTCTAGAGACTCAACACTTGATTTGATTGCTTACTCTGACTCTGATTATGCTGGATGTAAATTAGATAGAAAAAGTACAAGTGGTGCATACCAATTTTTAGGAGGTAACTTAATCTCTTGGTTTAGCAAGAAGCAAAATTCAGTTGCTCTATCCACTGCTTAGGCAGAGTATATTGCAGCTGGAAGTTGCTATGCTCAAATCCTTTGGATTAAGCGACAACTTGAAGATTATGGCATCACACTTGATAAAATTCCTATTAGATGTGATAATACTAGTGCAATCAATCTAACTAAGAATCCAATTCAACATTCTAGAACTAAACACATAGAAATTAGACATCACTTTATTAGAGAACATGTAGCTAATAATGATATTTGTCTTAATTATGTGAACACTGATGATCAATTAGCTGATATTTTTACCAAACCTTTGAGTGAGGAGAGATTTTGTTATCTTAGAGGAGAATTAGGAGTTTGTGATCCTTTAGAATGACTTTCTGAAACTCTCAAGGACAACTATCTAACCTTCGGTAGATTTCTTGAAAATCTTTTACACTTTATAAGGAAATTTATCTAAAAGTTTGAATCATTGATTCCCCAATTATTAAGGAGAAGTTATCTAAATTTTGATAATCAATTTGATTAGTTTCAGACCTTTGAAACTCATTTTCCTTCACTGAAACTATTGTGGAGTCGACACCCTCAATTTTGGAGTCGACACCTTTTTCTTTAGTGCTTTCTGTCTGCTCATTAGAGCCAACTCCGGCTTCTGTAAAGCTGACTCTAATTCGAGCGCTAACTGATTTTTCATTCGGAGCCGACACCTCACTTTGCGAGAGTCGACTCTAAGTGAAAAATCATCACTTTATTAGGGCAGAGTCGATACATCAAACGACCCAATCCTTTTTCAATCCCTTTCAAATCCTTCACCAAAGCATTCTAAACTTTTTCAAACTCTTCAAAATCCTTGATTCCAACCTTCATTGACCTCCAATGGCTCCCAAGAGGCAAGGATCTGTGTTTGGTGCGGCCGTTCCCACTGGGAGATGTTCTGTTCGAAGAACCGAGAGGCAATCGTCTTCTAGCTCTTCGTCTTCCTCTTCTTCTACTCCGGAGGTTTCTCCATCATCCACCCACGTTGACTTGTTGGTCGGGAAGGTTATCACTATAGGAATAAAGGTAGATTTTAATCTATTTGAATCGGAAGGTTTTTCTATAGGGAGACAAATAAAAGAAATGGGTTGGAAAAAGATTTGTTCACTAGATGTTCCGACCTACCCCACCCTTGTGAAGGAATTCTACAGTGATTTATGTAGAGGGAAAGGAGGTCTTGTAAGTTCCGTGCGTGGAACCAAAGTGGTGATCACTATAGAGTCACTAGAAAATCTTCTGGAGATACCTACTGTTGGTTTGACTGCCTGTCAGCATGATGACAGAGGTGGAGCCATGTCTAGGATGCTTGGGAGAGAAGTTTCTGAGTTTGAAGAGGTAATGGCAAATCAACTCAACCTAGAACTCAGATTACTTCATAATATTTGTGGGAGAATCTTGTTTCCTAAGATTGGAAGGTTCGAGTATGTCTCGGAGCGAGACGTTCTTCTGATGGATTGTATCATCACTGGTCAACCAGTAAATTTGGCTGGGATGATGATTGGTTATATGGCAGAGGCTGCTATAAAGAAAAGATCTACACTTCCATATGGTATGGTTCTCACACTAGTGTTCAGAAGCTAAGGTGTAAAGATAATGGAGAATGAACTGCAAAGAAATCTCATATATACTGACTACTATAGCATCTCCACTGTTCATAGAATGGGCTTCAGGAAAGTTAATGGCCAGTGGCAAAGGAAAGGACAAGAAGCCAGAGTTGAGGAAGCCAGAGATGAGGATGTCTCTGGATTGTCTACTGCTGGACCATCAGTTGTTGGACCATCTGGTGCTGGACCGAGCACTTCTTCACCCTCTCAGGTGGCATCGGGTTTGTTGGCTGAGTCAGCAGGTTTCTCAGAGAGGCAGCTTGATCAGCTCAGGGCCTTATTGACTGAGCATGATTCAGAGATGAGAAATGAGATGAGGCAGCTCTCTACTAAGCTTGACATGATTGCATCTTCATTGGATAGATCTGTGGATACCCTATCATCTGAGCTTCACAAGATTTTTGAAAGGCTGGAAGGGATCGCAGATGGATCTAGAGCTTACCTTGATGCCACTGGACAACTAAGAAGGGATATAGATTTTGCTGTTACTTAGATTGAGGATTGTCTTGAAGGCTTTAAGAAATCACAGAAATATGAGATTATGGAGTTAATAGGTCATCTGAAGAGAATTGTCTACAAACATACTTGATTGAACTTCTACTTCCTATATTGATGCCTATCCAAGCCAACTCAAGTCATATCCCAATTAGCCTTTAAGTTCCTGTCAAATCAAAATTTAGCTTTTGTGATATTTTGATAGCTTATACTTAGGATATTTACTCTTTTATATCTTGGTACATGATGTAATGTTTCGATGTAATGAAACACTGTTTGAATGTTTGAAATAATGATGGTTGTTATGAATGAAAGCCTTAGGATATTTACTCTTTTATATCTATTCTTCAATTTGTCTGAATCTGAATATCTTTTTAAAATTCTTTATACAATTGTTTTTCACCTTTTTATTGATAACAAAAAAGGGGGAGAAAAGAAGAATTTTATATGCATAAGGAAGAAAATGAATGAGAGAGAGAGAATGAGAATTTAAATACATTTAATCTAAAAGAAATATGCATAGAAAAAGGGGGAGTTACAATATGCAGGGAGAGCATAATTTTTATTTGATACAGTTCATGTTAATCATTATTGATCAATTTTACTTATTTTGAAACTATGGCTTATTCCTTAAATTGAACAAATTTAAAGTCTTGATAAGGTTTACAATGTTTATGAATTCTAATGCATATACTCAAAGTTTTTGTCATCATCAAAAGGGAGAGATTGTTGACCCAATTATTAATTTTGATGATACACAAAACTATTTGAGTATAACTCATGAAATTACTAATGATTTTGATTAAATGTTTTAGTTTATAACTTGTTTAAATGATCAAAATCTCGAGAGAAATCAAGTTCGGAACTCAATTCTAATGTCAAGATAAGATTGCAGACATTAGAGTCGACACCTAGAATCACAGAGTCGACTCCAAAAAATGCCATGGATTAGAGTCGACACCTAGAACCTACAGAGTCGACTCCAGCAGAAAAATAGAAAGATGGTTTTTCGGGTCTCAAATTAGAGTCGATACCTGAGAAGTTAGAGTCGACTCCAGAAGCAAAATGTGCCGACCCCAGAAAAGTTAGAGCTGACTCCAAATCGGACTTTTTGGGGATTTCAAGTTAGAGTCAACCCTAGGAAAGTCAGAGCTGACTCCAGATTGTTAGAAATGACTTTCAGATGTGTCAGAACATCTCTAAACCTTCTTTTTATTTTAAATCTCAATGGTTATTACCTTATTTGTTCCTAACTTTTCTTCCATTTTGATTCTAACAGATAGTTTTCATCTATTCTTAGTATTGGAAGGATCTATAAAAGCATAATGGATGTGACCGTTTAAAAGAGAGAAAAATAAGAAAAATAGAGAAGAAAAAGAAGAGAGAAATATGAGAGAAAATCAGAGGAAAAATCAAAAGGAAAAATCGTACTGATTCTCTGAAAGAAAAGAGAGAAATCCCTAGTCTTCACACTTTCATTTTGAGGAGATTTCTAAGTTTGAAGAAGCAAACGAGCAAGCCCTAGCTCCTGTTTTTCATCTGTTCTTCCGAGCTTCAAGAGAATACTCAAGGAAGATCCATTCAAAAGCAAGAAAGAGGAAAAGAATCAAGCCAAAGAGATCTACAAATCAGGCTTTTATTTCTATCTCTTTGGTTGAATAGTTAAATTATCTTATTTGCTCATTTAAGGAGCAGTTATTGTATCAAACATTCTTGTTCTTCTTGTGAACTGAGTCAATCAGGTGATTGAATTAGTTGAGGCAGTTTTCCTTGTGCAAGCAGTTGCTTGTGTGTAAGGTTTTGTGCTGGTGAACCTTGGAAACCAGCTTGGTTCGTTGTGCATCCGGGAAAACAATAAGTTTGAGTTGTGATCTTGTGAAACAACTCTGCTGTAATCAAGGTTGATTATAGTGTGGACCCAAGAGGTACTTGGGAGTGGACGTAGGTGTAGGTACACCGAACCACTATAAAATTTCTGTGTTTGTAGTGCTTGACTTTTTATCTCTTCCTCTTCATCTCCTCATTGCATATTCTGTCTTAATTGTTGTATATCTATGATTTATTTTAAGTTGGGGTTTTTACTTCAAAAGTGTTTAAAATTTTTAAAAGACCCAATTCACCCCCCCTCTTGGGTTGCTATCTGGGACAACAACCTCAATTGAATTAAAACTTCAGATTTTTGCAACTAATGGATTTGAGTTTGAATCCAAACACTATTTAAATTTGGTCATGGTAAGCAAATTCCACCTAAACCCTTTAGTCGCCTCGATGAAAGTTAGGGTTTGAAGTGGGCTGAACTGGATTCGGTCATATCTTAATCCAAGTTTAGCTTTATTTTTTTTTTTCAAATTTCAGGTTGATGTGGCTAACCACCCCTCCTGGCGGCACTGTAACAATGTGCACAGCCTTCGAAGCAAGGGTAATAATTTCGATCGGCCCTTGGCTTCGGCCTCGGCTCCAGCATTGGCTCTTGGCTTCGGCCTCGGCCCCAGCATCGGCCCTTGGCTTTGGCCTCGGCCCCAGCATCAGCTCTTGGCTTCAGCCTCGACCCCGGCATCGGCTCCTGGCCTTGGCCTCGGCTCCAGGATCGGCTTCTGGCCTCGGCCTTGGCCCCGGCTCTAATTCTGGCTCCAATCTTAGCCGTTGACACAATTCCAATCATAAAGCTTAATTTCGATGCCGAACGGACTTAAAATTACAACGCGATCTACTCGCCCACCTTTTACCAAGATCACGAGCAGTTACAAGTACTGCACATTTGCCGATATCCATGGAACGTATCTAACCGTCTGGTGCTAACCTACGAGGCTGATCTCAACAGAAGAGAAGATCTGGCTGTTATCACGAAAGGGTAAGAGGGATCCCGAACATGTATATAAGGGCCAACCCCTAATGGGGGGGGCTCTCTCTCTCTCAAGCACTACTCTATTATGAAATTCCTATTCTACAAACTACTAACCTGAGCATCGGAGGGTTCCCACCGGAACCATCGGTCCAGGGCTTTTTGTAGGTTCCCGGAGGAAGAAGGTGCTCCCTCTGCAGTTCCGACGACCTGTGGAGATCTCCACCCACCGGCGCTCATCGCAAGTGATTTGGCAGCAACAGATTGGCGTGCTAGGAAGGGGGGCACGGCAGATAGACGTTTACCCTCACGCATCTGCAACCCCTTGACTTCTGCAAGGAAAATGATGGTGACGACGTGAGCTCAGGAAACTTCCACCAGCCATGCCGCGAAATGCCTCTCGTAGGCCGAACAATCAAAGGCCAACCTCCATATTCCGCCTCTTGCACCACCACAGGCTAGCCAGTCCGATTGGCTTGACGTCCTGACTCATAAAGTATAAGATCTAATGACGGTGGTGCGGGGACTACAGGAACACTGCTTTGCCGCCATGCCTTTGCCACCTCAGCCCCCTCCGCTTCATGAGGAGGGTCATGGAGCTAGTCAACCTCATCGGGGCAGGACTCCTCCTAAGGCCTCCCACCACTCGATCCCTGAACCTCGCCGTCAGGAGACCTCAAAGCGACGGCGATCTCTCTCCCACCATTCTGATTGCTCCCACGGGCGGCATGATGAGAAGGAACCAAAACATGTGCACTCCCTGCACCGACGTCTTCCCTATCCTCATCTTCTGACTCCTCTAAAGAAGACACCAACAGGAAGGCCGCTCATCGGGCCGAGCAACGGCTTGATGAGTATCATCAGCGGTTGGAGGAGCTTAGTCGCCGGATCGCCAACCCTCACAGGACGGACTACGACCACCGTCCCCCACTTTCTCACCGCATCATGGAGGAACCGGTCCCACCTTGGTTCCGTCTTCCCCAGTTGGACCCGTACGACAGCACGACGGATCCTCTGGACCACTTGGAGAGCTACAAGATCCTCATGCAAGTCCAGGGAGCGACGAACTCTCTCCTGTGTGTTGCCTTTCCGGCCACACTTCGAAAGGCGGTGCGTACATGGTATTCTCGTTTTCCATCGAGCAGCATCAACTCTTTCAGACAACTCGAGCGATCTTTCCTGGCCCACTTTGATGCATGCCGGAAGATCCCTCGAGTGGCTAATAGCTTGTTCGCTGTCCAGCAAAAAGGCAGCGAAACTCTGAAGGACTTCGTTACTCGGTTCAAGGAGGCCACGCTCGAGGTTTATAACTTGGAGGACTATGTAGCCACCCTAGCCCTGAAGCAAGGACTTCATCCTTCCAAATTTACCTATTCCCTGGATAAGAAGCCTCCCAACTCCTACGCCAAACTGCTGAGCCGAGCGAGAAGTACATTCGCACCGATGAAGTGGACTCTTCTAGGAGGGAGGTTGACAAAGGTTTCAGCAAGAAACCAATGTCCACGAAGCCTGCTGGAGGACGATCCAGGAAGTATGAGCCTCCTCGTTGCTCAGACAACCAGCCTCAGACGCTTGTTCCCAAAGAGCATTTCACGCCTCTCCTTGCTCCAATATCTCACATCATGTTAGAAATCAAGGACGAGCCCTACTTTCGACATCCACCCCCCATGAAGTCAGGGATCCCCCGCAGCAAGGAGCTCTACTGCCGGTATCACAGAGACTACGGTCATGACACTGAAGACTGCTGCCTCTTGAAGAAGGCCATTGAAGAACTTGTCCAGCAAGGTCACTTAGGCAAGTTTGTTCGAAGAGGAAACCCTCCTGCTCCGGGTCCATCGGTGCCTCCTGCACCTCAGATCGGCATGGACAACACCCCGATGGAAAAAACAATAGCTATGATTTCCTGGGGGGCATGCAGTAATTCAAAAAGGCAGCGGGAGGGGTTAGATTCTGTAATTTCTTTCTTTAAAAAGGACTTAGACGGGGTAGTTAACAAACATGACGATAGTGTCATCATGTCTATGATAATAGCCAAACACCCTGTAAAGAGAATTTTAGTAGACAGAGGGAGTTCCGTTGACATTTTAAGCTACGAAGCTTTTGTTCGGATGAACCTGTCTAACTCTTCTCTCTGACCTATCACCACACCCCTAATGGGTTTTACTGGAGATTCTGTGAAGGTTGAAGGAGAGATCACCCTCCCTGTCACAGCCGAAACTCCGCCATGTCAAAGCACGGTTGCCATAAACTTCTTGGTGGTCCGGGTCCCGCTGGCCTATAATGCTATTTTGGGGAGGCCTGGCTTAAACCTATTGGATGTTGTCATCTCCACTAAAAGGTTACTGGTGAAGTTCCCTACCGATGAAGGGATTGGGGAGATGAAGGGAGAAAAAGCCCATTGTCGCTCTGCTATCACTTGGCCCCCAGTCCGCAAGAGTTGAAGCCAGCCACTGTGCCCGAAACGTTTGACCCTCGGGACTTGGAGAAAAGGGGGGAACCGGCTGAGTGCCTACAAACCTTCCCACTGGAAGAAGACCCGGCGAGAGCCATCCAGCTTGGGGCATTCCTTCCAGAGGACGTACATGATCAACTCCTTACTTTCTTATGTGCAAACTTCGACAACATTGTGTGGTCATCCACCGACATGCTAGGCATCCCTAAGGAGGTAATCACTCACAAACTTAACATCAGACCGGGATGCCAACCTGTTCGGCAGAAGAAGAGAAGTTTCACCCTAGACTGATAGCAAGACATAGACGGAGAGGTCCACAAACTGGAAGCTGTGGGTCACATCCGAGAAGTCCATTATCTAGAGTGGCTAGCCAATGTCATAATGGTCCGTAAGGCTAATGAAAGTTGGAGGATGTGCGTGGACTTCACTAACCTCAACAAAGCCTGCCCCAAGGACAGCTTCCCGCTGCCTTGGATTGATCAGTTGGTAGACGCTACATTCGGACATGAAACACTGAGCTTCATGGATGCCTTCTCGAAATATAACCAAATCAAGATGGACCCATCCGACGAGGAGGCTACTTCATTTGTGACAGAGAAGGGAGTATATTGTTACAAGGTGATGCCATTTGGACTAAAGAACGCAGGAGCCACTTACCAGAGGCTGATGAATAAAATCTTTGAAGACCAGATCAGATGCAACATGGAGGTGTACGTGGATGATATGTTGACCAAGAGCGTCCATGTCACCGACCACATCTCTGACTTGGCAAAAACCTTCAACAATCTCCATCGATATCAGATGAGGCTGAACCCCCGCAAGTGTACCTTCGGGGTGACAGCAGAAAAGTTTTTGGGCTTCATGGTGACCCAACGTGGGATCGAAGCAAATCCTGACAAGATCCGAGCCATATTAGACATGAGGTATCCGGTCAACAAAAAGGAGGTGCAATGCCTGACTAGAAGGGTGGTGTCCTTGAGCTGTTTTTTGTCCAAGTCCGTGGAAAGATGCTTGCCTTTCTTTAAGGCACTACACAAAATCGACAGCTTCGAATGGACAAGGGAATGCCAGAAGGCTTTCGAGGGATTGAAGGAATTTCTATCTACTCCGCCACTACTATCCAAGCCAAAGGGGGGGGGAAGAGCTTCTTCTGTACCTTGCGGCCTCTTCCGAAGCTGTCAGTTCTATTCTCGTCCGCATGGATCCCGATGGGACACAAAAGCCAGTGTATTACACCAACAAAGTGCTCCACGATGCGAAAGCCAGATACACGAGAGTCGAAAATGTCATCTTTGCGTTGATTATGTCCGCCCAGCGCCTCCAACCTTATTTTCAAGCTCATCTGATCGTGGTGATCACGAACCAACCACTCAAGGAGATCCTTTCTCGTCCGGACACTTCGGGCCAACTGGCAAAGTGGGCACTCAAGCTGGGAGAATTCGATCTATCTTTCCACCCCAGGTCAGCTATGAAGTCTCAAGTCCTAGCGGATTTCTTGGTCGAATGCACTTGGGGCGATGAGCAGCCGGAAGAGTCCCATGCGAACCCCGCAAGTCCTAGAACCAGAGAGGAGGAATGGATCCTTCACATGGACGGAGCATCAAATTCCTAAGATAGTGGAGCAGGCCTTATTTTGGCTAGTCTGGATGGAGTGGTGACCAAGTACGCTCTCCGATTTCTCTTCCCGGCCACCAATAATCAGGCCGAGTATGAAGCCCTACTGTCAGGGCTGAGACTGGCTCGGGAACTCGGGGTGAAATGCCTTAGAGTATTTACGGACTCCCAGCTAGTCACCGCCCAAATCAGAGGGGAGTACGAGGTGCGGGACCCTACCATGTCCCATTACTTGAGCATGGTGCAGTCACAAGCCTCTTCCTTAGCCCACTTCAGCATCAGCTACATTCCTTGGAGGAAGAATGCCAGAGCTGATGCCTTATCTCGACTAGCAACCTCAGCCGACGGGATTTTGGGAAGAACCTACGTGGAGCATCTGAAAGTCCCAAGCATCAAAGCAACAAAGGAGACCCTACCGGTCGAGCACGAGCCTTCATGGATGGATGCTTATATCCGGTACCTGACTGATGACGCCTTTTATGAAGACCCGACTGAGGCTAGGTTGCTCAAGAGGAGGGCCCCGAAGTTTCTGATGATGGACGGAAAGCTCTACCGAAGATCATTCTCATACCCGGTCCTCAAATGCGTCGATCCCACGGAAGCAGATTACATCCTGCGAAAAATCCATGAGGGCATATGTAGAAGTCATCTGGGGGGCAGAACTCTGGCGTACAAAGCCCTGTGACAAGGATACTACTGGCTAACAATAAGGGAGGATGTGTTCGAGCTCGTCAAGAGATGCGACAGTTGCCAACACCATGTCAACATCCAACATCAGCCGACGTCCCAGCTTACCCTCTGACAGCACCTTGGCCCTTTGCCTAGTGAGGCATGGATATCTTGGGACCGTTCCCCCCGGCTTTGGGTCAACGCAAATTTCTGCTAGTAGCCGTCGACCACTTCACTAAATGGAAAGGTGAGATCCTTTCTCTAAAAATCTATAGTATGCTGGTTCGGGCTCCCGCGCACCCTCATCATTGACAATGGCCGGCAGTTCGATAATACGACCTTTCGAAGATTCTGTGCCGAGCTAGGCATCCATCAGCGGTTTACTTCTGTGGGGCATCCCTAGACCAATGGTGCGGCCGAGGTGACCAACCACATTATTCTCCAAGGACTTAGGGCCCGACTAGATGAATGCAAAGGACGGTGGGTGGAAGAGCTCCCCAATGTGCTGTGAGCCTATCACACAACACCACGAGCCCCCATCGGAGAGACTCCTTTTAGCTTGATCTTCGGGTCCGAAGCTATCATCCCTGTGGAGATAGGTGTCCCAAGCCCCCGGACGGAGCTGTACAGCGAAGGGGACAACCCAAATCAATTGCGGGCCGACCTCGACCTACTGGAAGAGCTACGAGACCGACTGCGACTCTGAATGGTGGCTTACCGACAGCGGACGGCCAGGTATTACAATGCTCACGTCTGTCCTAAGGCATTCTTACCGGGAGACCTAGTCCTCAGGCGAGCTGAAGTTTAAAAGCCGACGGAAGGGGGCAAGCTAGCGCTAAGATGGGAAGGACCCTATCGAATCAAGGAAGCGCTCCACCACGGAGTGTACAAAATTGAGGGGCTGGTGGGAAGCCTCTCCCCCGCACCTGGAATGGAGACAACCTACGTCGGTACTATCAGTAGTTAATTTCTTTAGTTGGAACATGTCTGCTAGAGTAATATTCAGAATATTCTCTTACTAACGTGTCTTTAAGTGATCCTGCTTCTCACCCTGAAGCCCGGCTCCGCGTTGGCACATCAAGCCCGACTCCACGTTGGTACTTTGAAGCCCGACTCCGCGTCAGCACCTGAAGCCCGACTCCACGTCGGCATTTGAAGCCCGACTCCGTGTCAGCACCTGAAATCCGGCTCCGCGTCAGCACTTTGAAGCCCAACTCCATGTCGGCACCTGAAGCCCGACTCCACGTCGGCACATCAAGCCCGACTCTACATCAGCACTTTGAAGCTCAACTCCGCGTCGGCACCTAAAGCAGGACTCCGCGTCGGCACTCAAGCCCGGCTCCGCATCGGCACTCAAGCCCGACTCCATGTCGGTATTCAAGCCCGACTCTGCATCGGCACATCAAGCCCGACTCCACGTCGGCACCTGAAGCTCGACTCCGCGTCGGCACTCAAGCCCGGCTCTGCGTCGGCACTCAAGCCCGACTCTGCGTCGACACATCAAGCCCGACTCCACGTCGGCACTTTGAAGCCCAACTCCGTGTTGGCACCTGAAGCCCGACTCCGCGTCGGCACTCAAGCCTGACTCCGCATCGGTACTCAAGCCCGCCTCTGCGTCGGCACTTGAAGCCCGACTCCACATCGGCACTTTGAAGCCCGACTCCGCGTCGGCACCTGAAGCCCGGCTCCGCGTCGGCACTCAAGCCTGCCTTGCGTCGGCACCTAAAGACCGACTCCGCGTCAGCACCTGAAGCTCGACTCTGCATCGGCACCTGAAGACCAACTCCGTGTCGGCACCTGAAGACCAACTCCGCATCGGAACTTGAAGCCCGGCTCCGTGTCGGTACTTTAAAGCTCGACACCGTGTCGACAGTTGAAGCCCGACTCTGCATCAGCACTTCAGCCCAACTTTGCATCGGCAACTGACTGTGTCGGCACTCTAGTTTGGCAGCCTCAGCACACGAAAACTGACTCAACGTCGGTATTAGAAAGTTTTAGCTCTTTAAACGACCCAACCCCATGTCAGCGTTGACCTAGCTGTACCAGAGCTTCACTCTGTCTCATCGATAGCTATCCATGGATACCTTATCGACCCCTTAATCGACTCTGCGTCAGCACTACCCTCCGGTGTTTCCAGTCTATCGGCCTATGGCACGAGGTCATTTGTTAAGACCACAAGGTCGTACATAAGTGCGATTATTAACTATGCCTGCCTACGGCCTTGATAGCAGCCACTACGGCTTATCCACATCCTATCACTGATAATTGGCTACGATGCAAATCAAATTAAGAACTGAACGTGAAATTTTCATTGATAGTAAAAGTTGCAAAATTGTCAACCAAGTCGGACTTAGTACAGTTAGGAAAAGAAGATAATTATGTTCAGGCTGGAGCTGGACCCTCATCCTCAGGAACCTCATCCGGTTCCAACTTCTCTATTCCTTCGAGGTTGTATAGTCTCTGCACCTTCTCCTTGCAATCTTGGAAGCCGCCATCATATGCAAATGCAGTTGCTTTGGCCAGCTCCTTATTGAAGGCATCGGATTTCCTAAATTCCTCTACGGTCTCGGCAGCTTTCCTCTCGGCCTCAGCGGCCTTCTTCTTGGCTTCCGTCACTGTCGCCTTTAGGATGGCAATCTCAGCGTCTGATCGGCGGGCGATTTCCTCTGCATTTTTGGCTCTTTCTTCGGCCACACCTATTTCGATGGTAGCAGAGTGCAAACGGCTCTTCAATAAGTACATTTCCAACTCCACCGCCTTCAACTTCTCTTCTGCCACTCTTTGTTTTTCCTCGGCCACCTGAGCGTTGTCAAGCTCGTAGGCCGCCCGGCGCTGAGCTACCTTAAGTGCCTCTTCCGCTTTTTCGGCCCATGCCAAATTCTCGAATCGAGCAGATTCGGCTTTGGCTTCGGCCTTTTGCGCCTGGGCAGTCTCCGCCCGGGCCTCCTCTAGAACTGCCTCGGCTCTCTCTGCTCTAGCCCGAACTTCTTGAATTTCAACCCGAGACTGGTCGAGAGCGACATCGGCCTGGGACCAAAGGCCCCTCATGGCGGTCAAAGAGTTCAACACCTGATCAAATTAGTTGATTTAGGTGAAGAAACGGTCCCAAAAGTTTGGCAATGGAACAATACTTACCCAGAGATGTGCCACAGACGCCTCTTGGAAGAATGTAGAGGTCCCTTCATGTTGAAGGAACCTCTGTAGCTCGGGCACGGAAGCTTGGGCCACTGTCCGCTCGGCCCAGCGGCTATAGCGCATCAGGATCGACTGGAAAGAGGGATCGATGTCTTCTCCCTCCGCAGACCTGGTGGCTGCAGGCGAGGGGTCAGCCTCTGACTCCGCTCCCTCTGGCGCCTTAGCTGGTGGGGACGCCTCGGCCTCCGCCCCTTCGAAAGATAGGACGGCTTCTAGAGTCGGCCTTGTAGCCGAGTTAGTCGGCTTCACTTCGGGAGTTGTGGGCTGTGGTGACGGCGCTTTAATCCCCCGCTCTGGAGAAGTGTCGGTCAGATCAATAGGAGACGGAGGTGGTGCTGGTGAAGGCGAACGAGGTTGATCCCTTTCCCCCGCCTCGTTCCGTCCCAATGCCTCTCCGGTCTCGACCCTTTCCGCCTAGCTCCCTAGGGCCTCTTCGGCTTTGGCCCTTTCCGCCTCATTCCCTTCTGAGGCCTCTTCGGCCTCAGTTTTCTTAATAATCTTGGTGGCCCTCTTCTCGGCAGGGGCCCCATCCTCTCGAGCCTTCCTTTTCTTCGTAGCAGCTTGTCTTATCCTGTGCAGCGATGAAGCCATGCTTGTAAACCAGAAGGCGAAGTTAGAGGGAAAGAGATGAAATCAAAGAAATGAAGAGGTTACACTGCTCACCATCACCAGGAATAAGACCTGCTAGCCGAAGATTCTCTTTGGATAGCAGTCGGTTGCAGCGGGGGACATCGGCAGTGATCAACTGCTCGAACGCCTCTCGGTCCTTCAGAAGCACTGATGGGTTTTTATTTGGCTCGGTGTTGGGAATCTCCCACTCAATCCTCACCCCCTCGATTTGGGCAAAGAAAAACCTATCTTTCCAACATTTGATGGAGGAAGGAAGATACAGCCTAAGGGATCTGGCAGGTCTAGGAGCAAAGGACCACCAACCCGACTATTTTCTAAGGGTGTAGAAGCAACGGAAGAGTGAAAGTCTAGCCTCAATCCCATGGAAATGGCACAGCACCAAGAAACCAACAAGGGTTCGGATAGAATTTGGGACCAGTTAGCTAAAGCAAAAGAATACCAGTCTAATACATTTAATATGAATGAATGGGGATGTGAAGGCCAGCCTTGAAATAATGTTCATAAAAGGCGACTCGACCTGGATAGGAAGAGGTTACTCTATCCTCAGGTAAAGGCCAGTAGAGACGAAGGTCAGTGGGGATTTGGTACTGAGCCCTGAGATTAATTATCTCTTGGGCAGTCATGACAGAGGTAGTCCTTTCGGGGGACTACCTCACAAGGAAAGAAGGATCGGCGGTCGCCAGACGGCGCTGAGCACGAACCCGTCCGGCGGTGGGGCGATTTTCGGTGCAAGGCCGCCCCGCGGAGAAGGACCAACTGAGAGGTGGAGAAGGGGAAGGCCGTGAATGGTTTGGGGAATAGGCCCCGAAATCAGAAATCGAACAGGAAAGAGACAAGGAGGCCATGGGAGCAGAACTAACCTGAAGTTGAAGGTCGAAAGTCAGCAATGGAGGGCTCGGGTGGTGGAAGATGAACAGGCTTGAACAGTCGATAGGGAAGACGAAAGCAGTGGAGGCGGCTCGAACCTAGGGCAACCCTCTTTTATACCTATGTTTCAAATCATCCCGCCTGCCTCTAGTTGGCCACGCGCCTGTTTGCTATTGGAGATCACTCTGACGCCCGCTCGGTGCGTAGGACGCGATGGGCACCGCTTATGAAGGGACAGCGGTGACCTTACCGCAATGATGGCAGCTGCCTTTCTATGGTTCCATGCCCGAGGAAAATCTTGCCCAATCCCAACAACCCGAACGGACAGGATCGACCACCAGGAGATACTGCGGATACTAACACCCCTTTCGCTGATGAGTATACGCTCTCCCATCTCAGGGGCGGGGGGCATCTGATGTGGCTAACCACCCCTCCTGGAGGCACTGTAACAACGTGCGCAGCCTTCGAAGCAAGGGTAATAATTTCGATCGGCCCTTGGCTTCGGCCTCGGCTCCAGCATCGGCCCTTGGCTTCGGCCTCGGCTCTAGCGTCAGCTCTTGGCTTCGGCCTCAGCTCCTGGCCTCGGCCTCGGCTCCAGCATCGGCTTCTGGCCTCGGCTCCAATTCCGGCTCCAATCTTAGCCGTTGACACAATTTCAATCATGAAGCCGAATTTCGATGCCGAACGGACTTAAAACTATAACGCGATCTACTCGCCCACCTTTTACCAAGATCACGAGCAATTACAGGTACTGCACATTTGCCGATATCCATGAAACGTATCTAACCGTCCGGTGCTAACCTATGAAACCGATCTCAACAGAAGAGAAGATCCGGCTGTTATCACGAAAAGGTAAGAAGGACCCCGAACAGGTATATAAGGGCCAACCCCTAATGGGGGGGCTCTCTCTCTCAAGCACTACTCTATTACAAAATTCTTATTCTACAAACCACTGACTCGAGCATCAGAGGGTCCCCATCGGAACCATCGGTCCAGGGCTTTTTGCAGGTTCCCGAAGGAAGAAGGTGCTCCCTCTGCACTTCTAACGACCTGTTGAGATCTCCGTCCATCGGCGCTCATGCAAGTGATTTGGCAGCAACACAAGTCAATCTTGAGCTTGAAATATTTTTAAAAAAACTAGGCCTAAATGTTACATGAAGCATAATTAAGCCGAATCACATCAATTCATTTGAGATAAAAATTAAACAAAAAAAGTTAATTTTTAGAAAATAGATAATATTTAAAATAATTACATCTAATTACTTTAAAAAAATTGTTATAATATGGTGAGCTATTTTATTAATTTTTATATAATTAACAAAAAAATTAGTATAAAACTTTAAAAGCACACTATATTTTAAGATTTTTAGATTATATTTTGAGGCAGATTCAGATTTGATTGAAAACTAATGTTTTCGATCATCCTCAAGCTCGGGCAAACCCAAGCCTACTTCAAGCCCTAATGCATCTTAAATCTTTGACCAACATGAAATCAACATTTTGGTTGATTTTTTCAATCATCTTTATTTAAAAATTAATAGTTAACCAACAAATCTTTAATTAATATTTTATATTTTATGGTTTTTCTGGATTTATCATATTTGTTGAGATTTTGATTCGGAGGATCTTTATTTTATTTTATTGGAATTTGATTCCAGGAATGGAGCCGATGACCGGGATCTCTATATCTGCGAACGGCCTGGCCTCGAATCTCCGAGAAAGCCGGCGACTATCTCGTCGCATTTCAACGGGATAAGATGTGATTTCGGCATCCCGAATACAAGAAAAATAAAATAAAATAAAATTATTAAATTCACCATCGTCGAATCCCTTCCCCCCGTCCCACGTCTCTGCTGGTCTCGCTCTTTCCTCCCCTTCGAAAACCCTAAAACCCTAACTCTCCTAGCAAAAAAAAAAAACCCCAAAACCCTAGCTCTCTTGATCCTCTCGAGCTCAGTTCCATGGGAAAACGCTCTCGTATGGTGAGGTCCTCCAGCGTCGGGGGGACCAGCCCCCTCGACAAGTTATACTGCCTTGACCCTGCCGACGCTTGGGAAGAGAAATGCGCACCAACTCCTACTCCTTCTCCGCCTCCGGCGCCGGCGGCCTCGGCGCCGCCGCGTGTGGAAATTGATGTTGAGGTGCTGCCTCCGGTGGCCAAGACGAGGAGAGCTCCGCCGAGGGGCCCAACCTCTACGGAGTCAAGGAAGGAGGCTCCAGAGGGGAGTCGGGTTTTCCTGGGGCACAATCCGGTGATCTTTTCTGTGGAGACCTCCGGTCGAGGGCCGAGCAATGGGGATTTTGTTTTGGAGAAACCTGAGGAGTCGTTCGGGTCTTGCTTCCTCTGCAAGAAGGTGATGGAGGACAAGGAGCCCATTTATATGTTTGGGTAGGACCTCCCTCTCATCAAAATCGAATCTTTTCTTCTTCCTTGCTTCCTTTCTTTTGATTTGGTTCAAAGAATGTCGATTTTGTACGCTCTGTTTCTTGAATCCATAATTTGTTCAATGCCAACTTTTTAATCAGAGAGCTTTCTTGTTGTAAGTGCTCACGTGATTGCTGTTCTTCGTTCCTATTTTTCCCTTATATTTCAATTTTCAAAAGAATTAAATATTTGGGCTTCATTTTTTTTTATTGTGGAATATGTTGTCTTGACTTCATTATTAACTCGATTCTTTGATTGGATCAATCAAACGCCATTAGAGAATTAGGTTCCATATTAATGATTCACTTGTTGCTTCTGCTGCTGATGTTGTTGTGCTGCCAAGATAAATCATGCATGTTGACCTTTTTAGGGTGTTATTCATGTACCAAGAATGACAATGCCTACAAGTTTTTTCAAAGTACAAGAGAGACATGTTACAAGTTTTTTTTAAGTCAAACAATTTCCTTTCGTCTATCTTGCATTGAAGATCTCATTACTATGTTCTCTTTCTATCTTTTTTAAAAGGGAAAAAAATAATGGGAACCTCGGCTGATCTTCAAGTCAAATGTCAACTCATCACGGTTCATTATTTTATTTAATGTATTTCTATGCTGTAAAAAATAGCATTAGTTTCCTTTTGTTTTTTTTTTTTAATTCTGTACATTTGCGTCAACTTTCCTCACTATTGTCAAAGAACACATCTACGCATAATCAATATTCTTGGTTGTTTCTTAATTTCATTGCTAAGATTGAAAGTCTATATTGATCTAAATTTGTCCATGTGGAAATATAATCATATCCGGAGTGAGTTAGAGGTCGTTATCTGAAACTAAAGCCCTTCCCTTCTGTTGACCCAAACAGTACTCTCAGGTCATGCTGAAAGAGTTCAATCATATTAGCTAAATGGTTAATTGGCTAATTTATATATATTTCAGAATGCCAATTTATTGTCGGTTTTATAGTCATTGGCCACAGTCTTCACTCTTGTTAGTGAGATTTTAGTTAACTATGCCATGGATCTATTTGTTTTAATTTGTTTCTTACGAAGTTTGGTATTGGGACACTGAAGATATTGTTATCCAGGTACATGCGTGCATTTTGTTCTTCTCTGTGTCGAGCCGAGCAGATGAAGCAGGAGGGAGTGGTGTTGATGACAAAAACTAAAGAAAGTGAAGTTAATCCAACTCATGTCAGAGAAATCTGACAGCACTAGAAGTCAGTGGATCGGTCCACATGGAACAGGTGCAGCATTTTAGGTTTTCATGTAGATAGCCTTCCATTTGCCAATGATGGTTTCTTTGTATTTACTTAGGAGAGCACCTTATTTGATGGATGATAAAGATTTGAATTGTTTTCTTTTCCCTTCTTGATTCTTGATTCTATGAAAGCCTAAAGAATCTTGTACAGGATTAGAGATGGCTGTTATTGGCCCACATATTTTAGGGGTGAAGAAAAGGCAGCTTCACACTTTGTTATTTTCTTTTTGATGATAGACCCACTTCTTTCTATTTGGTTGCTCTTCAGTTTCTATATTTGCAATGAACAGTGATATACATGAATATAATGACATAAAAAAAATGGTGATTAAAGAGAATAATTAATCATTTTTAGAAATGATAATTATTAATATTCCTTTGATTTTCTTCTCAAGTCTTTGCAAAATGACCATCAAATACATCTTTTGTCTGAGTCCAATTTATCAATGATACATCTTTCATATGATTTTGAGGCATCCTCTGTGATAAGTTTTTGCTGTTGCTTTAAACCGGTATACAAATAAAAAGAAGGCATCGTTTCGATGTTAAGTTTGTTTGTTCTTACAAGTTTTGTCTGGTCATGGAGACTAGTAAAAATATGTGCTTTCATATATTCCTATATCTCCTACATTAAATGCATCATAAAACATCCAGATGCCTAAGCTTTTTTGTAATCAAATGCTTGTATCTTCAGGTATCGTCCTGAAAAAAGTCAATTAAATATCTATGAAATCTTTTCCCTAGCTGTATGAAAGAATTTTTGATCAGTACATATTCTAGATCAGGACTTAAAACTATAAAACTAGCATAAAGACCCTTACTATTGAATAGTGCATGCAGGTGCCTTAAAGATGAAATGAAGAAAATAGGAAAGAACAACCTTTTAATAATTTAAGGAGGAATAAAATGACAAATCTTTCTAATTATCATTAAATATAAAAGTAAAGCTAAATAACAGCATTCAATCCTTTTGGTGAGGATATATTAGTTGGGTTGAATTTTTTATTTCCGAAAATTAGAAATTCAATTCATAGCATGAAAAATATGTTTGGCTGAACTATTTTGAAAACACATTTTCAAAATGATCCTAAAAATCTGAATGAATCTGAAAAATATTAGAGCAATATTTTCTTTGGATTCATCTAATAAGACGTTTTCTATATTTTGTCCTCAGAACGCTCGAAACTTGTGGATTTACCTTCTTCCCGCAACTTTTTTTTCATGCAATTTTAAGTTCAAAAATAGTTTCGAAAACATCAATCGTATTTTCAAATACTAAAAATCGACATAATACATGATGGGGACATCAGCAAGAAGAAAAGGTTGCAGACTGACACTGTTTTGGTTTTGTAATTAATTTACTTTCCGCCTTACTCGAGCCAAGAGTTTCAATTTCTCAAGTGGCAACTCATGCTGCAAAATTTTAACTTCTGCCAAGTCTCAAAGTATCGACACTTCCTACACTGCTATCAAGACATCAAGTTTCTCTTTGGAAGTCAAATCTTGAAGGACACATGGCTAACTAAGGAGGTGCCACATGGAAGCTGGTGCAACCAAATTTGTTAGGGATTGATTGTAATTAGTTAGCTATATCATAACTAGTCCTTAGATTGTTATGATCTTTTAGTTTTTTGGGCTGAAATTTCTGGAAGTCCTTTGGCCTATAAATAGGCCAAGCTTTCCCTTTTGTAGATATGAAGTTGGAGAAATAAAATCAAGTTTATTTGATTTCTTTTGCCAAGTGCCTTGTTCATCTTTGAGTATGAAGAGGGTGAGATGCTCTTATTTGAGTTGAGGCTCGTGTTTTCTAGTCTTAGATCTAGGTCACTCCTTGAGGGAGAGGGTGAGAGGCCCAATTTGCTACTATAAACCATTCTACCAAGGTTCCATAATAGTTTCAGGAAGAAGGACAAGTGCTACCCAAGTCTCAGCAAAATTTTTCAAATCCTTCCTTTCCTTGTTCGATTTTTTTTATTTCCTTCAATTCCTTTGCCTCCACGGTCTTACTTCTGATCACTTGCAGGTTCTCTTGAGGATGTTAGAGTTGAGGATGATGGCTCCAGTCCAAGGTGAGTTCTTAAGTAAGGAGTGTAGATCTTGTCAACCAACCCTCAATTCTTTGAGTGTTGAGTGCATCCCTTCCACTTTAAGATCTTACTTATTGTTGGAAAAAAAAAAAAACCTCTTGGTCCTTTAGATCTGAAGTTTTAAAGGTGGCTTAACTTAGTTTGAAGGTTTCCATACCTTTAGATCCTAATCTTTTTATTTCTTTGAAAGAAGCTTGCACAAGGGTGTTTAGATTTCTGCTTCCGGTTTGATGTTCTTCATTTCTCCCATGCATGAATTCAGCCATAGCTTGGGCTCAAATGTTCATTAAGGGTGGTAATCACTTAGAACACATCACCATCCTCTTATTCCACCAATTTTTTTTCGTGCCCCATCAGCTTTGGTATCAGAGCTTTGGTCTCTAAGTTAAGCTTGTAAGTTGCTGGAATTTCTGTTCTAGTTTTAGTCCGAGATTTCCATGAATTTTTTTTGTAATTTTTTAAGGGTTAAAAAATAAATAAAAATTCATTTGCTGCACTTTAGGACTTTAGGTTCCGAAATCTAAAATTAATAAAAAATATATATATTAGAGTTTTGGAATAAAAAAATCGAGTTCTTAGGTTATTTTCTGGAAAACTGTTTTGGTTCTCTCCATTAAATTTGATTTTAAAAAAATAAAAAATAATTTTTTAATTTGAGATCTGAGATTTAGACTTCAAATTCTGTTATTTTCTACTTAAAGTTTGAATTTAGAGGGGTTTTTAAATTTAAAATTTAAATTTTGAAATAGGTAGTAGAGAGTTTGTTAAGCTGCTAGAATCTTCTAGCAACTACTATCATAACAACTTCCTCAACCAAATTAAAAAAAAATTGAATTCAAATTTCAAAATCTAGGATTTTCACTCTGAGATCTAACTAATTCAATTTTCATTTTAAACTTTTGAAAATTTAAAACTTTAAATTTCAAATTTTCAAAACGGGTTAGTTGAAGGTTAGTTAGAAGCTGCAAATTTTATTTAACCACTTTTACCTCAAAAATGAAATTTTAATCTAAATTTTAAAATTTTTAAAAAAATAGCTTCTGAAATCTAGACTTCAAGATTTGAATTTCTCAATTTAAGTTTGCATTTGCTGAATTTTAAAATTAGATTAAATTTCACTTAATTGTACTAAGTCTAGTCGATTGTGCTAGTTAATTGCTGAAATTATGTGCATTCATATATACATAAACCATCTTAAGGGCATTCAATATAACATAAGGGGAGGAGTTAATAACTTTTCTTAGCCCACAACAACCATCCTCATTATGCATTGACCTAAGCCTTAATTAAAATCAAGTATGCACCTAAATTAAGGACACCAACAAGTCGGGTTCAAGTGCAAGAGGAGACAAAGCACTATTTGAGTTTGTAATTATTCTTAGAAACTGGTGTCTAAGACTAGAGGTCTAATGGCAAATGCCTTAAGCGGACTTGCGGTTCTTTAATTGGGTCCTTGCGAAAGCAAGGGGGGCCTCCCGCATTCCCACCTCTTACCTGGCCAGTGACAAAGGTAATTGCATCCTTAACTAGTACCTAGTCAAGTCTTGTATTTTGAACTTCTAGGTTTAGGAGCCCTAGAAGCTAGGTTTGTACTTCTTGTTTTATAGGTCAAAAGTTCTATCTTTCTTGGTTTGTACCTATGGATCCTAATCTTGAACTCTTTATGAGGACCCTGACTGAAAAGTTAGACACTGTAACTGAGCAATTAGGGCAAATCAACAAAGAATTAGGTCAAGTAAAAGATAGAGTTGAGACCCTTGAAGAGCCTCAAAGGATCCCCATCGAACCTGAATCATCTAGGTCAATTCCTCAAGGTCCAAGAGCCCAATATCATGTGCACATCCCTGAATACAATCCAAAGAGACTTGATCCTGATTTCATGGAAGAAGCCCATCGAGTCCATCGGCCTGACTTTACTCCTGATCGTATCCCTAGGCGACCTCACCAGGATTACTTAGATCAAGATGAAAGAGCCATGAGGAACATTCGATTAGAGGCTCCTATCTTTGATGGAAGCCTAGACCCTAAAGCTTATGTTGATTGGGAGGGAGAAATGGATCAATATTTTGAATGGTATGAGATGACCGAGGAGAGAAAGTATAAGTTTGCCAAACTGAGGTTAGTCCGCCAGGCTAGGTTATACTGGAAGAATATCGGGCGAATGCTTAGGCAAAGAGGAGACATGCCCATAACCACTTGGAGAGCTATGAAAATCAAGCTTAGGGAAAAGTATGTCCCTATGTCCTATCACCAAAGACTATTAGATCAGTGGCAAAGATTATACCAGGGCAATAAGACTGTGTCTGAATATATTACCAAGTTTGATGAGTTTGCGATGAGGTGTAACATTGATGAATCAGAAGCTGTAACATTGTCTAGGTTTAGAGCCGATTTGCGTGAAGAAATTCAAAAGGAATTATTTCTAAGAGAAATCACTGACCTAGACCAAGCCTATCAAATAGCTAGGGATTGTGAAAGGTTTCAAAGGGGACCGATAGTCAGAAGACCCGAACTAAGTAAAATTAGCACCCTACTCAGAAACCAGGGTTCAACCAAATGCGACCAAATGACCCCACTCCTACTATCCCATCGGTCAAACGAGTGACAAGGGTAAGGCCCCTGTAGTTCAAAAGAGTAACAACCCGAATGTCCATTGTTTTAAATGTAACAGGAAGGGACACTATGCCAACCAATGCCCTGCCCATTCTCTACACATAGGAGAACTAACTGAAGAGGACCCTGAAGATACTAAAGAATTTGAAAAAGAGGTATATGAGGCTGAATCCAATCTGATCAATGAATATGATGAAGAGGAAGAAGAGATTGATTATGATGAGACTTTGGGTGTTGTTAGAATTTTGACACAAACAAAGGAAAAGGAGGATTGGAGAAGAACTAATATACTCCAAACATTTGTTAAGATAGGGGAGAAGGTTTATAAAATCATTATAGACAATGGGAGTTGTGTGAATGCTATTTCCACTAAAGCCATTAAGAATTTAAGCTTGACCCCTGTTCCCCATCCCAATCCATACAAAGTTTCTTGGATAGATTCAACATCCATTCCCATTAAATCCAGATGTCAAGTTCCCATTCAAATCAATCCTATCATGAACAAGTCTGGTGCGATGTACTACCCATGGGCGTAAGTAGCATCATTTTGGGTAGACCTTGGTTGTATGATCATGATGCAACTTTATATGGTCAATCCAATTCTTGTGCTTTCAACCATCTAGGGAAAAAGCTTATCATTAACTCGACCCCACCTAAGGACAATATCAAGAAAGGGTCTAGTGATTTGAAAGAGAAGAAACAAGATCTGAATTTGATCAGTGTCAAGGAAATAGAGAAAGAAATCAATGAAGGATCACCTATGTGGATTTTGGCACTTAAAGAAAGTCGGAATGAAGATCCTAAGGAACCACCTCAAGAAGTCACAAAGATCTTAGAAGACTTTAAGGATGTATTCCCAGAAGATTTACCCAATCACCTGCCCCCACTTAGGGATATTCAACATACAATTGATCTAGTCCCAGGAGCCACCTTGCCTAACCTACCTCACTATAGAATGAATCCTACTGAGCACGCTGAGCTACAAAACAAGTTGGAGATCTCCTCCAGAAAAAGTTTATTAGGGAGAGTTTAAGTCCTTGTGCAGTACCTGCCCTACTGACCCCGAAGAAGGATGGCACTTGGAGAATGTGCATCGATAGTCGTGCCATCAACAAAATTATGGTCAAGTATCGATTTCCTATCCCTCGCCTTGATGATATTCTTGACATGATGAGCGGAGCCACTATATTTTCCAAGATTGATCTTAAGAGTGGTTATCACCAGGTTAGGATCAAACCTGGAGATGAGTGGAAAACTGCATTCAAAACTAAGGATGGTCTTTATGAGTGGTTGGTTATGCCCTTTGGTCTATCAAATGCCCCTAGTACATTTATGAGGATCATGACTCAAGTTTTAAGACCTTTCATGGAAAATTTGTTGTAGTATATTTTGATGACATCCTCATCTATAGTAAGACTAGGGAAGACCATTTAGATCATCTTAGACAAGTCTGTTACACCCTTAGAAAGGAAAATCTATATGCCAATCTGAAGAAGTGTGAATTCATGACTAACAGAGTAACCTTTCTAGGGTTCATTGTTACTACTAATGGTGTTTCTGCTGATCCCGAGAAAATTAAGTCCATAGTCGAGTGGCCCGAACCCAAGAACATACATGACGTCCGTAGCTTCCACGGTCTTGCCACCTTCTATAGGAGATTCATCCAAGGGTTTAGCACCATTGTTGCTCCAATCACGGATTGTCTTAAGAAAGAAAATTTTGAATGGACCAAACAAGCCAATAAAGCCTTCCTTGAGATTAAAGGAAGAATGACACAAGCACCAATCTTAAGGTTGCCTGACTTCTCTAAAGTTTTTGAGGTTGCTTGTGATGCCTCTGGGATTGGAATTGGTGGAGTTTTAAGTCAAGAGAACCATCCGGTAGCTTTTTTTAGCGAGAAACTAAATGGCGCAAAGTTGAGATATTCCACCTATGACAAGGAGTTATATGCGGTAGTTCAGGCTTTGAAATATTGGAGACATTACTTGTTACCGCAGGAGTTTGTTCTATTTTCGATCATGAAGCCCTCCGATTCCTTAGCTCCCAAAAGAAGTTAAACCCTAGGCATGGAAAATGGGTAGAGTACATCCAAGCTTACACCTTTGTTCTAAAACACCGTGCTGGTTCTGACAATAAGGTTGCCGATGCTTTAAGTCGACGTTCTATGCTCTTGACGTCCGTAAGTACTGAAGTCACAGGATTTGATAAGTTGAAGGAAGAGTATAAAAGTTGCCCTGACTTTAGTGAGATTTTTGAATCTGTCAGTCTAAGGCCTTCTAGAGAATACAAAGACTTTACTCTTCATGATGGGTTCCTTTTTAAAGGAGATAAGTTGTGTATTCCCCGAACCTCAATTAGGGAATTCTTGATTTGGGAAATCCATGCCGGAGGTTTAGCGGGCCATTTCGGAAGGAATAAAACTATTCTAGCTTTGGAGGAACAATTCTTTTGGCCCAGCTTAAAACGAAATGTTGCCCAAGTCGTAGCCCAGTGTAGGACATGTGCTGTTGCTAAAATGCAAAAACAAAACACTGGACTATACACCCCTTTACCCATCCCTGATCGACCTTGGCAAGACATCAGTATGGACTTTGTGTTGGGACTACCAAAGACCTTAAAGAGACACGATTCCATCTTTGTGGTAGTCGATAGATTTTCTAAAATGGCACATTTTCTGCCTTGTTCCCAGACCTTCGATGCATCAAAAGTGGCCAAGTTATTTCTAGATGAAGTGGTTAGATTACACGGGTTACCTAAAACCATCGTGTCTGATAGGGATGTTAAGTTCACCAGTTACTTTTGGAAAACCCTATGGCACCTGCTAGGAACCAAGTTAAACTTTTCTACCACTTATCACCCCCAAACTGATGGTCAAACAGAAGTTGTAAATAGAAGTCTTGGAAATATGTTGAGATGTTTAGTGGGAAAACATACTGGAAATTGGGACCTTTTACTGCCACGTATAGAGTTTGCCTATAATAGTTTAGTTAACAGATCCACTGGAAAAAGTCCTTTTGAGATTATTCATGGGTACAAACCAAGAAAGCCAATAGACCTCATTCCATTGCCCATGCATGTACGAACATCAGAGTCTGCTGAGTCATATGCACAACACATTAGGGATTTACACAAAGAAATTAGCGAGAAAATCCATATAAGCAATGAGAGTTACAAGCATATGGCTAATTCCCATAGAAGAGCAAAAGAATTTCATGTAGGAGACTTTGTCATGATAAGGCTCAGACCTGAACAGTTTCCAAAGGGAACTATGAAGAAACTACACGCCCGTGGTGCAGGTCCTTTCAAAATAATAAAAAGAATTGGACCTAATGCTTATATACTGGACCTACCTTCTGACTTTGGTATTAGTTCCACCTTTAATATTTCAGATCTGGTAGAATACAAAGAACCAACAATGAATCCCAGTGAGTTTTTAGGACATGATCCATCTTTGAGAGTGAACCAATCCAGAGTGTCCACCAGCCACAAAGCGAGAAAGAATTGAACGGATATTAGATGACAAGATTGTCACTATCCGAAATAAAGACTATCAACGCTACTTGGTCCATTGGCAAGGTAGACCTGATTCTGAAACTCATGGATCACTTAAGAAGAACTGTAAAGGATCGATCCAGATCTGCTTGAATATTACCAAAGCCAAAATGATCCATACTCGTCAGGGCCGAGTTTTTTTTACCCGGAAAGAATTGATGGGGACATTAGCAAGAAGAAAAGATTGCAGACTGACACTCTTTGGTTTTGTAGTTAATCTACTTTCCGCAGGTTCCACTTACTCGAGCCAAGAGTTTCAATTTCTTAAGTGGCAACTCATGCTGCAAAATTTGAACTTCTGCCAAGTCTCAAAGTATCGACACTTCCTGCCTTGAGTCAACACTGCTATCAAGACATCAAGTCTTCTCTTTGGAAGTCAAATCTTGGAGGACACATGGAGGTATCTGATGATGACACATGGCAACTTAGAAGTCAAATCTTGAAGGACACATGGAGGTATCTGATGATGACACATAGCAAACTAAGGAGGTGCCACATGGAAGCTGGTGCAACCAAATTTGTTAGGGATTGATTGTAATTAGTTAGCTATATCATAACTAGTCCTTAGATTGTTATGATCATTTAGTTTTTTGGGCTGAAATTTCTGGAAGTCCTTTGGCCTATAAATAGGCCAAGCTTTCCCTCTTGTAGATATGAAGTTGAGAAATAAAATCAAGTTTATTTGATTCTTTTGCCAAGTGACTTGTTCATCTTTGAGTATGAAGAGGGTGAGATGCTCTTAGTTTGAGTTGAGGCTCGTGTTTCCCTAGTCTTAGATCTAGGTCACTCCTTGAGGGAGAGGGTGAGAGGCCCAATTTGCTACTATAAACCATTCTACCAAGGTTCCATAATAGTTTCAGGAAGAAGGACAAGTGCTACCCAAGTCTCAGCAAAATTTTTCAAATCCTTCCTTTCCTTGTTCGATTTTTTTTATTTCCTTCAATTCATTTGCCTCCACGGTCTTACTTCTGATCACTTGCAGGTTCTCTTGAGGATGTTAGAGTTGAGGATGATGGCTCCACGTCAAGGATCAAGTGCCAAGGTGAGTTTTTAAGTAAGGAGTGTATATCTTGTCAACCAACCCTCAATTCTTTAATGTTGAGTGCATCCCTTCCACTTTAAGATCTTACTTCATTGTTGGGAAAAAAAAAACCTCTTGGTCCTTTAGATATGAAGTTTTAAAGGTGGCTTAACTTAGTTTGAAGGTTTCCATACCTTTAGATCCTAATCTTTTTATTTCTTTGAAAGAAGCTTGCACAAGGGTGTTTAGATTTCTGCTTCTGGTTTGATGTTCTTCATTTCTCCCATGCATGAATTCAGCCATAGCTTGGGCTCAAATGTTCATTAAGGGTGGTGAACACATTACCATCCCCTCATTCTACTATTTTTTTTTTTCGTGCCCCATCAAAACAACTCTAATTTTTTTTGATACAATCTATGTTTTTGAAAATAATTTTTGAATTACAAACCACTTTTCATGCGGCATGTGATATGTAGCTGGTTTAGCTAAACTTCTTTATCTAGTTTTTATTTGGAATAATGATCACATTTCTCTGAAACAATGATCACATTTCTCTGACTCGAGATTTCTAATTGCTAATTTAGCAATTAGATAGCTAGTTTTAACAGCAAGATGAAAAAAGAGGCACAAAATAGCGGAGATGGATTTACACTATTTGCTATTTGCATGTGGTGTACTCATTAATTGCTTATGTATAATTTTTTTAAATATAGTGGCCAATGTAAAACTATAACCATACCCTAGAAACATATGGTATGCTCATTACATATAAAAAAGGAAAATAAAACCTAGCCTCAAATATAAGGTTCTTGTTGCGTAAGCTCATTACAAGATAAAAAAGAAAATAAAACCTAGCCCAAATATAAGGTCCCTGAAAATAAAATCCAAACTCAAATATAAGGTTCCTGTTATGTAATACCTTAGCACCCATTTTGTTCTCTCCATATCTATTCCCTTTAATCCTTTGCTCTCGATATTTAGAAGGGTTGTCTACTCTAAGCAAGCTATTGTGCTAAGATCTTACATGATGATAGTTAAGGATTCCAAATCATTTTTATCTTTAAAATTATTTCTTTATTTAAATCATTATTCAACCTAATAGTTCCATATCTATCTACGAGGTCTACCTCTACTATCATTCCGTTAAGCCTCCATAATCCCATACCTCACATATCCTTTCGAGATTTAAAAGGATCGTCTACTCTAAGCAAGCTATTGTGCTAAGATCTTAAGTGGTGATAGTTAGTGATTCCAAATCATTTTTATCTTTAAAATTATTTCTTTATTTAAATCATTATTCAACCTAATAGTTCCATATCTATCTATGAGGTCTACCTCTACCTCCATGATCCCATACCTCACATATCCTGGATAGTAATCTTATTTGGGATTTAGGGCATAATACATGAGCACCCATTTCATCCTCTCCATATATGTTCTCTCTAATCCTTTGCTCTTCAGATTTAGAAGGGTCATCTACTCAAAGCAAGCTATTGTGCTAAGGTCTTACGTAGTGATAGTTAGTGATTTCAAATTATTTTTACCTTTAAAATTATTTTCCTATCTAATCACTATCCAACCTACTAATTTCATATCGATCTATGAGGTCTACCTCTATGATTATTTCCTTACATCTCTATAATCCCATACCTTAGGTATCATAAATGGTTATCTTTTTGGAATCTAGTGATCATAATTCCCCTTATCCATATAAAAAAATGCTTGATATTATTTTTATATTAACATAATATAATTTAATATATAATGTTATATTATAATATAATATTATTATTTATATAATATTATCCTATTATATCATAATATAATATTTTAATATAATCTAGATATTATATTAATAAATAATATAAATAATAATAAATCATCATGATACTTATAAAATATATTAAGAATTATTATTTTTTAAGATAAAAAGTTAACTAATCAAAGATAATTTTAGTATTTTATGTACGGTAATTACTAAATGTATCAATTTTAGATCATCGAAGATTTTTAATTATTAGCATATATTGACTAGATTATTAAGGACCAAATAACTTCTGTTTAAAAATACCAAACGTGATGATCTTTTGGATTATCAAAAATCCTCATAATTCATTGGGTTTATAATGCTTTCAGTGACCAAAGGCAATGTATGGTGGCCAGATAAGTAAGGTTATTGGTGGAGAACCAAATGAAGAGGAGAATAATGAGGTATATCAAATAATAATAATAATAATAAAAGTTTGATTAGATCCCGAAAATATAATGCTTTCGGTGATCGATGGCCATGTATGATGGCCAGATAAGCAAGGTTATTGGTGGAGTCGGAGAACCAAATGGAAAGGAGAATAATGACTTAGATCCAAACAAAAATAAATAAAAAAAAGGTTTGATTAGATTAAAAAAAGGTTTGATTAGAGGATTCGAAGCTCTTTTGGTTCAAATATTGACCGGAGAGGCCAACCTTGCAGTCACAAAGATAGACTGCAACAGAGCTTAAATAGCATCTTACGTACTGCATGGGCCTCACTGCAATCACGTCACTTCTTTACTCATTCTTGGCATTAAGCACAGCTTCAAAAAGGGGTTGAGCTCAATTTTTTTTTTGAAGCGAGTCTAGATCGATGTTGCCTCTATTCAGAAATGATTAAAAAGCTCGACTTGGTTTGATGGAAACTCGGCTCAAAATTAAAATCGCTTAGCACACACAGTGAAGATGGAAAATACCTCCAAACTGAACGAAAATATACCAATCCATATTTATGCAGGTGTGGAGAAAAACCATATTGTGAGTCCCTAGTAAAAAAGATGCCATGTAGAACTTTTAATTTTATTAATATTTTTTTATTGATACTGATTATTTATTTTAAATTAAAGTGCTTAAATACTCATATATATTATTAAATAAGTGACAAAATATATTATTTTAGATATCATTTCTCAACTTTTGTGAATGACAAGTCTTCGCAAGTCTTGGAAAAAAAATTAAGAGGTTAATTCTAAACCAATTGGAGTCTTTTTTTTTTTTTTTTGAAAAAACCTCCATTCATTCCATATCTACATCCTTAATCAATTAAAATTAAAATAAATAAAAAATTTTATATTCTTTGTTTTTCAATCTTTAAATATTTTTATTAATTCATATTTTAACATGTACTGCACGTACCTATTTAAAGTAAAATAAAATTTGAGCATGGTCATGCAAGTGGATATCTTTCATGTCCGTGAGAGTGAAAAATATAAGATACTCTTAAGATGTTTTCTTCAATAAAATTAAAATTTATTTATTCAAAAATGTAGAATTGGAATGTGTAAAGCATGCAGAACTTATTTAGAGTTCATTATACTACACAGATATTTACATTAAATTTCTTCAACATGTTAAAATTGATTGATCTTAGTCTAACAGCAAGATTGCCTCTTTATAATCTACATTTTATGAGTTTGAAATATAGAAACAATATTCTTTCGCAAGAAAAGACTACGTACAACTGCCCTTCGCAGAACTTAAGAGCGGCTAAAATCTCATACCTTAGAATATCTTTTCTTTCATGTTAAAATTGATGGGTTTTTATTCAATTGAAGATCATGACTTTTATATGTGAACATCCTCTTTGATGCTTGAATTTAAAACTTTAGTTTCTTCAAATATAAAATATCAAGAGATTTTGTTAAAAATAAAAAAACAAAAGCAAGTGGATATACAACCTAATAAAAAAAATGGCTATGAAATAGTTTTGTTTGTACAATAGAGCACAGGTATGTTCAGTTTTGTTTGTACAATAGATTACAGATATGTTCATATTTCAACATAAAAATCTAATATGCTGTGTTTTCATGGACTTAGGCATACATGTATAAATGGTCAATGTCAGGGAGCTTTCTATCCGACCAAATTCTAGCACTTGGACCCAGGGTTCAAGACCCTCCATTGAGAAAAAAGATGAAATGAGTCTTCAGCTTTTATTTGATATAATTTTTTTCCTGGCCCTAATGTCCTTGCCACTGAGTTTCAAAGTCATGTTCCCATGAGTGTACATCATATGACTAAAATTTAAAAGAAAACAAAAGAAAAAGAAAAAGGTCTGACCACCATATATCTATCCTTCTCAAGCTTTTTATAATTTTTGCAACAAAAAACGAAGCAACAGGATACATATTTCTGTACATAAAATCAATAGAATAGCCTTTCACAGCTAAAACCATAATAACCATAATAACAATAGAATGCCCTCTGAACGGCATATAATAACCAACACTTTTATCTCCACAGCTATGAGCATGCATTCAGATCTTCTCTTCCTTTTCTAACTTATAAAATAGAAAAGAACTATACATTTGATTATTGTTTGTATCCTCCTTTCCCTACCTCAACTGCAAGATTCCACTACAAACCTAACCAAAAAGAATCATATCAAGAATCCAAAACGGTATCATTGATGATGCCCACTTGCCATGAAAACACTGGTTGATACCTCTCAAGAGTTCTTTTATCATGTGGGCTCACCATTTCCTTTGTTAACTTGCAAAAGAATAAATGATGACTAAAGCTAGTTCTCGATCGATTTGGTGATGTGCATCGCCTTTTCGTTCGTTAGAGCTTGAGGCTTTTGAGAGGGTCAAACCAGCCGACTGATCGAATGTAGTTAGTGAGCTAATGCAGAACATAGCTCCATCACTGAACATCTTTGGTGAGTAATACTACTTAATAACAAAACTGTGATTCATGACTGCCTGTTGGAAAAAAAAAAAAAGAGATTCAAAATGGTTAGAACTCTAAAATAATAGCAAAATTTAAGTCGATGAGAAAAGGAAATGGAACAGAAGCTGCCTTTAGATTATGGATTGAGGGATGGACTCTTCTTCAGTTCTTCCTATGGTCTCTGCAAGAAAGACATAGAGATGAGGTCCGTTTTATGTTTAAATAGAATGAAGCAAGAATGAGATAAAAGTTTTTTTACATAAATTTCATCAGAGCGTGATGCATAAAAAGAAGTTTGACAGAAAAGCTATAGGACCAAGAGTTGTTTGCAATCAATGATGGCAGTGCTAAGCTGAAATCAAGAATGGATTTGATCACAAGGATGATTTGCATGAGGGCTGTTACCTGTCTTGCTGAGCAATTTGTATACAGACTCCTTAGAGAGGTTGCTGCTCTTCAGTAGGTCCAGCAGATCCAGAAAATTCTAGTTTATTAATAGAAAGAAGTCAGAAACCACATTAGAATGAAATATAAGTTTGAAACAACTCTATCTAAGAGTCTTCCTATATCTTCCCGTGTAATAAATCCCCTTTCACATTTTATATGTACTAAAAAGAGTTGAAGGGCATGAACCCTCTCACCACAAGGGAAAATGTATGTTTATGTGTAATATAACTGATTTTGACTCCTCCTATAACTCGAGGAAAAAAAAAAAAAAAAAAAAAGGAAAAAGAGGGGGAAAAAAGAGATAAAATAAAGAGAACATAGAGTATGCTTCAATTTATGTTCAAAATAATTGGAAAAATGTGTGAAATCAAAAATACCTTTCCTTGATCAACAGAAGCACAGCAGTCCATTTTGAAATAAATGGAGTTTCCATTGCACCTCTCAAAAGAAATTGAGCTCCGTATAGCCATGTGAGTATGGCAGAAGTTCTTCAATGTCTACTCCAGAGCCAGAGCAACTCAGATTCTGAATTCGGCTAGGGTTGATGGACTCAACCTCTGCTGTAAAAATACTATAGACTGGCCTATGGTCAGAAAACCTGGACTCTCCGCGAACATAAGACAGCTGGTTAAGGCCTCTTCCATACCATAGAATACGATCACACCTACAGTACAAGCAGACTCCATGAGCTTCTTGAGTCAAAGTGCAGAAAGTTGAAGAATTTTCTCCAATTATCTCAGAAAAAAGTTATAAGTGTTTAGTTTTGACCATGCGGGTGTTCGACGTTTTTCTTTTGGATTTGTATCATCTCCAGCATATCGATCTGAGTTGTTTGAATATTTGTACGTGGGAGGGAAGTATATTCTTCCTTCCTGCCATCCCTCAAAGACTCGTCCACATCTTTGCTCTATCCGAAGCTGTTTGTTCCAAAATAAAAGGTTTGGACCACAGATAAGGAATAAATCATAATTCATAGATTAGCAGAAACATGTCTTTCTCTAAAACACACAAAATCTTCCTTCACCAAAACCTCATATAAAGAAGATAAAGTAAAGCATGAGAAGAAACAAAGCATCGTCTATACCCACAAGAAATCTTCTTTGAAAATTGTGGTAAGAAGGACGTAGCTTTTCTTTCTTCAAAAAAAAAAAAAAAAAAAAAAGATTACCCTGCTACCTGATCTTTTTCCAACAGTGCTTTCCAGTTGCGCATTTCAACAAGAGCCTTTGCATAGCGATATGACAGAGCAATTCGGTAGTTCAAATCCCCAAGCCATATAATTCGGCTACAAATGAGCAGGAAACATGTGACAAACCAGTAGAAAATAAGTGAACACTGATCTCATCTAGTAGACTACTTAGCAGCAGGCATTAGCTTACTCATGCTCAAGGATAGTTTCAGGTGACCTCTCATCACCTAGCCCATGGACTCGCGGGAACCTAGTCTTTCTCAGGATCTCCATGACATCAGAATTCCTTCGTAACTCATCCCCATCCTTCTGCCCTGAGGTCAAATGGCTGCAGATGAAGCAGAGGCTTGTTTGGTGCAAAGACATGCTAACCGAAATTGAACCCTGGAAGAAAAAAAGTTAAAAGATTGCCTTCTCTAAATACATGTTTTTTGCGAAACAAATGATGTTGAAGCACAAAATTTTGCTCAAAAGAGAAACTGAAAACCATTGCCAAAGCTTCACCCAACATGGAAGAAAATATTTCATCATTGTATATGAACTTATGAAATAGCCAGGTAATCAAAGGTAAGCCTGCTAATAACCAGAGATATATGAGCATGAATGGAATATAAATAAATAAGCAGTTTACCTTGTTTCCAAGATAACCCATCAGTCCTCTCCCAACACAAGAGACTTTCAGATTCCTTATGTCATCTTTTATTTCGCCTCGCACCCAGATCATGAGAAATATACCAACCATCTGCTTACTTGCAACTAAACAGTATCTAGCATTGTGACAAAGATCAAATTTAAGATCAAGACAGGGAGTTGTCTGTAAGACACCAATGAACTTGGAGAAAGAATAATTATAATACAGAAGAATTTATATCCAATATCAGCTGCGCACATTGCAAGAGTGGAAAGTAATTCATGAAGATAGTACAAGATATAGACATTCCATTGGATCAGAGAATGCGATCTACCGAGGGATTACCTCGAGTGTCCCGCTGACCTGTCCCTCTCCTCTGCAGATGAGGCTGCAGCATAACCATATGATATTGGTGACAAGAAGACAGTACTGGGCGATTCACCACTAATGTTCTCATCATCAGAAGACCCATTCCATCTGAAATTGGGATCAAAGTCGCTCGGTCTGCTACCAAAAATAACCCGGTCGCAGACGCTGTATCGGCGCTCCAGCCTTGGCTGGGGGGCTAGGATATCTCCATCCACTCTCATACTACGACTCAGGGACTGGAACGAACGGCGTTGGAAGAAAGATGAATTCCTTTGCCTGGATGAAGAGCCTTCAAAATCATCATCTAGCTCTACAATTGGGTTGGGAATGGGAGAGGGCGTCTGATAGCTGCCATTGTTGCTGCTGCTGCCAGGAAGATTGTTCAGTGTCCTTTGAATGAGAGCCACCCATTTCTTTGCAGGGCCATTGTCTTCTGTGCCTAGAACATTCCCCGCATTCAGCGGCACAATCTCCTGAAACCTGAGAAACCGAAGGGTTCAGTAGACGGTTCATGAAGAGCTCATAGATTCATAGTATCTGTAAAGATGGGGAATATACCCCAGAACATATATATCTGCAGGAGGTGAGGCATGGAGCCAATCCTCGAGATTCAAATTATTTGGCGGGGACTTCCCACCTACGTTCCAAGTTGCAACAAATATCCTAGCCAAAGAGAGCAAGCATTACAGTGAGAGGTAGCATCCTATACTGGGGAGAGACAGAAACTAAGAAGCTTGAGAGATGAGTGAGGTTCTCAGAAGTTTTGATTTGAATTGCCTGTAATCCAAAGTCTCTGTGACTTCAGCTGCATCAAGGTCAATCTTTCCTCGCCGAACTCGATCAGGATTCCTCTTAGACAACCTCTCTGGGGACTCATGTGGGAAGTTAAGTGAGAAAAGTGGGGAAGTTCATCCAAGTAGGCAGACAATTCAAAGGAATTTTGAAAAGAATGAAACAAAAAGAAAAGCTAACAGCTGTTTGATGTGGTCCAAAGCTGTTAGGCAGGGAGCATGGGACTGTAACCTGTTTTACTTTTCTTGACTGTGTATGTCTCCCTCTCGGAGAAGCTGCTCCTCCATTCATCTTCACCTCCTGAAAAGAACACACGGTTCAAAAAAAAAGAAGAAGATGGAGAAGAAAAGGCTATTGTTTGCATGCAGCCATCATCATCAAGGCCACAAGTTTAAGCAGACAAGTTGATTTAACCTTTCATGTTTTTTTGAGAAGAGGGAAAGAATTACCAGTTGTCAATAAGGAATCAACTGTGCTGGTTAACAGAAACTAAATTCAAACAACGAATATTGAGAAATAATATAAGAAAAGATTGGACTAATAATAATAATCAAACCCAGAAGTCAGTCAAGAAGAAACAGAAATTTAATAAGCTAATTTGTACTGTTTCAGTAATGGAGCCAATATCCTGTACCATGGCCACTTGAAAAAGGAACCAAAACCACTACTAAAAGTGAAGAACTTATACTAAATACCAGAAGAGAACTGTTACATGAACAGGAACAAAGAGAGTTACCTCTGCCAACAATATCATCTGAATGGGAGTCCTGAGCTTTGCCCTTGATGTTAAACCATTTCCTAACCAGGGATTTGGACCACGAGAGCTTCTCCCACATAAAAAAGAGAGGAAAAAGGATTAAATTAAATATCTAAGAAGCACAGTGCAGCAACTCCTTGAAGAACTATTCAATAGTTAAAAAGGATCACTCAAAAAACCTTGCTTTTCTTTGAATTCCCATCTCTCATTGTTTCAGAACACCCTCATACAGCAAAGCAATGGTTTCCCCTCCCCCTCCTATAGCTCTCCGGGCATTAAGGGGCCCCCTCTTGGAATGAATGGAGGGAGAAGAGCAGTAAAAATTAAATCTTTTTCTATGTCTTAGGTAAAGAAGAGGAGTACAAAAAAGAAACAAGCCCACTCCTCTTTCCAACACTATTCCCTGGATTCTTCACAGACACAAGCAGGAAAGCAGAGATTTGATGGAAAACAAAGAAATGAGTCCTTTCCTTCCCCTTACTAAACTATTAAATTTCTCAATTTTATTGTACCAGAAGACCAAAGGAACCAAACAGGATTCCTGCCACAGTCTCTTTAGTAAAGGAAAAATCCATGTTTTCTCCTCTTTCCCAAATGGGCTTTGGAAGTGAAGGCTCGGAGATTGAAGCAAAGAAACTCAGGTATTAGCGTTCGAGCAGTAGAAGCTGGAAAACCAATGCGTGTAAATAAAATAATAATAATATAAAACACAGAGAAGAAGAGAGCAATGAAGGCTGCCAAGCGGCATATAAGAGATGGAGAGAGAGGGAGAGGGAGGGGGGAGAGAGAGAGAGAGACAGAGAGAGAGAGGGAGAGATAGAAAGGGAGGGAGGGAGGGAGTACTCTCCTTCAAATACCTGTTATAAGGATTAGATTAAAGTATCTAATTTGAAGAGAATAAAGTGCTGTGATAGCTCTCTCTCTCTGACCTTTTACTCCAAGTCCAAGGCTGGGCAATGAAAACAGAAATAGCAAAAAAAAAAAAAAAAATAGAAAATAGGTGAATTATATTAAAAAAAGAGCTGCCCGGCTTCTGCCATTATTTAGAATGTTCCCCCACACCCCTGCCCGCGGTCAGTTTGCTGTTCCCTCCTCCCTATGGTCTTCCCCTGGGGCAGGGAGGGAAGAAAGCAGTTAAAGGCAAAAGATATAAAGGAGGGGGAGAGAGAGAGAGAGAGAGAGAGAGAGAGAGAGAATGTGTGTGTGAGAGTGAGAGCTTTCCTTTCTTTCAAGAATTTTCAGTGTTTGGGTATGTGTGTTTGCATGGGTATGGGTGTGGGAGAGAGATTTGCCCTTTTTTTTTTCTTTTAATTTATTCTTTTCTTTTGATGAAATTTGGATTTTCTTTCATTATTTTCAAGGTGTGGTCTGCTGGGTTTGTGTACTGTTTTAGGGCAAGGGAATGGATGGGGAATTTATCCATTCTTGCATGGGGAAGGATGGGCTTTTCTAGGGCTTGGGGAGCTCAAAGTCTTATGGGGATACTAGGGCATGGCTTTTGAGTGATGTGCAACCCCAGTGGGTGTTGATGGGGAATAGATTGGTCTCTAGAGCCTCTCTTGCTTTGTCTGGAGCCCTTCGTATTTGTTTTGGTGATTTAGGGTTTTGAGGGACATGTTACTACTCATTCTATGGAGTTTTTCTTGGTAGGATCTATACACCAAGTGGTAGAGTTTTGGAACTTGTTGTGCATCTTGGATCTAGGCTTTGCTTGGGTTAAATACAAAAAGGAAAATGGGTGGCTTTCTAAGGAAACTAATTTGTTTCCTCTCATGACTTTCCAAGTACTTTTATTGGAGTGCTTAAGTTGATTTTTTTTTTGGAACAAAAAGAATTTGTGCAGGTCCCCAGTGACAAATTCCCACCAATGTTTTGATATAGTTAGGCCTTGCATCCAATATAAGTTGATTTAACCCAATGCCATAAAGCTTTTTTTGTGATGCAACTCTAAAGCATAAATCAGTCCCAGACGTGGTTTGCCTTTTCATTTGATAGTTACTTCTCCTCCAGCTCTACTGGCTTTGAGGTTTTCCAAGTTTCACTGCAAGGTGTGGTGAGCCATGGAGAAAAATAAGATTAACTTCACAGATAAAGAATCAAATGAACTTAGCATCAAAGGCAAAGAGAAAACCATTGTTGGCATGATGGTGATGATCACTACCTCGAGATGGGGACTCCTCAGGAGAACATTGCCATCATGGTGATATGAGTGACACATACTGATGTATGCGTGACTGATGTATATAGCTCTCAACTAACAAGACGAAATTTTGAGGCACAAGTTTTCATTCTTTTGATATTGTCTCCTTGTTTTTTTTCACTATTGCAAGTGAAAGGCCTCCTATGCTATGATTGCACGAGTCTGGGAATCCACAATTTTATAATGGAGGAATTTAAGAGTTTGCATTCAGAGGGTGGATGGATTGATTATATTATTGCAGCCAATGGTATAGGCTCTTATTGAGTCAATCATGTCTTTGTCTTCAAAAGATTTTGATATTCTACTTGCCCAATCAATTGCCAAGCTTGGCCAAGTACGTCCTTGGCCTGGGCTGCCCAACTTCCAAGCTTTCAACACTTGACCACCATGGGGTTTTGTGTTCTTTAGTTCACGCAACACCATGGTTGGCAATCAAACATTGCAGTAAACTATATGATTAGAGCAATAATTATTAATTAGTCAGTGGAGAAGCCCTCCAAGTTGAGTCATGGAGCCCCAATCTCTCAAGAACAGAGTGCCCCCTTGACACCTTTTAGCCACAAAAAAAAAAAAAAAAAAAATTAGAGTGATGCAGTAATAATAATCCTTTACCTCGAGTGCTCATTTAATTTTTTTTAAAAAAAAATTAAGAAAAATTTTTAGTATTTACTTTTTAATGAAAAGAAAGAAAAATGTATGTGGTTTCACATATAAGTTTTCCTTTCTTTTCAAATCAAAGAGATATTGTGAGGCTCTTCTTAAAGATTCCACATCGGGTAAAGAAGAAAATGATGAGTGATTTATATATAGTAAAGCAAGATGGACAAGGTCCAAGTTGGTGTGGACCTTGTCCATCTTGCTTTCTTATAATGAAACGGATTCATGGGTGCTGCAGGCCCGAGACACGAATCGTTACAGATATTCTCTCATTTTCTTAAACTAAACGAGTCATGAGTGAATTAGATAATAAGCTTCTATTACAAGCCTATCTCCCATAAGCCAACAAACTTTGAGATTATACCCTTCTGACACTAGAGGCCATGTGGAAATATGAACCACATCCCCTGATATTTTCCTAGGTGGGCAAAGTAAGGACAATCAAGATTCCATTTGATGTGAAAATATGAACCACATCCCCTGTTTTTTTCCTAGGTGGGCAAAATAAGGACAATCAACATTCCATTTGATGTGAAATGAGTGGGCATCTTAATGCTGATTTGTTCATCAACCAATCTAACCAACACCAATATCATATATTCCCCAAAGCAAAGCACTGTATTTTTGCATGCCTTCGGCAAGGAAAAAAATGTCCTTTAAGGCTCTTATCAGGTGTGTGGGTCTTAGGAATCCTTTGGTTTGAGAGAAATGAAGTGTCGGGATTCGAATGGACAAGGGTGGTATCACATTAGGAGAGGCTAGGGAGAGAAGTCTAGGTCCTACCCTCCAATGCACTCATGAAATGGGTGAGGGAGAGATCCTTCTTCCACCAATCCCCTTTGTTTGTGAAGTCTCCACACTTCCTCAATGGGATCTTAAGTGGGACAACATGAACTTGGATTCAACAAGCACATAATTATTTGATAACAAGTTTATGATTTGAATCTTATCCATGACTAGAACCCAAGGCAGCTAGGTCAATGCATCTTGGCCATTCGATTCATTTCTTTGTTCTTTACAGCCAAAAATAAATCAGGGTTGATGACAAAGATTAGAGCATCACTTATTGGTGGTCATTTGGCTGAGCTTCATGTGCCTTAACTAGTCCAGATGATAAAGTTAGTGGGCTATTATTGCATCTGATGATCTCAATTTGTGTCCCACTTGTCCCCAAGTAGTTGAGCAGGAAGTAACCCTTTCTCTTCTCTTATTAAAAAAAAAAATTTGCTGATTGTGCCTTTGGTATAGGATTAATGGGCTGTTTTCTTAGGATGTTTGGTATAAGATTAACTTTTTATATCCTTTGTCACTCAGATTGTTAATCTAGCATGGATAGATTAATAGAAAATTAAAGCAAAATAATTCAGACAATAGAAAAAGACTAAAACAATGAAATCAATAAAATATTAAATAAGTTTATCAATCAAACATAGCTAATGAGAAAATATTTGCTTACTTAAAATTTGCACCAAAAATAATAACTTTCATGACTTTTCAGCTTTCTTGTTTTTTTTTTAATTCGGATCAAATTCATCCTAAAGTTTCAATAAGACTAAACTTTGCATTAGTTTAACATGACATAGCACCCGGATACACAAGTACAAAACATCATACATGCTTCACTCCACAACCTTTAATAAAAACAAAAAAAAAAATTGCTATCATACCTTTTTAATATATTTTTAAAACAGAGCCTAAATTTAAGCACTTCAAAACCATCATTCAATGCTTTACATAACGTCCTGCAAGAAAGATAAAAGCAACATGGTATCCGCCTAAAAGGAAATCAAATGTTTCAAAACCCTGCCTACTAGAATATTAGTCTCTTGTCACCATCAACAGGTGAATGTTTTATCGCTCTCGTACACCAAGTCATCTCTATTCAAAAAGGCAAGATATTAAGAAAGGTACAGCCGAAGATGCCCATGCCAGTTTACACTAAGTGCAAAGCCTCGTTGGCTCTCATTCAAATTAGCCTTCCACACAGCTACGTTGACAGAATAACTGCAAAGGTGATGAAAACAATAGAGATAACGATATTTATTTAGCTCCATCTTTCTCTTTATATTACTGTTGCTATCGTAAATAGAGGAGCTTTCACATTAGATTGCAAAATTGATTCCACTTTTAAGAACTTAGGCTTAGCCCTAGCAATTTGTACTTCTACTTTATTTAGAGGAGGGTAGCCACAAGAGTTCTTTTTGAGAGTAGCAAATGCATAGTTTGACCCAGCCCTAATCCTTTCGAAAAAAATAAGGTTAAGATTTTATTTTATTTTTTTATAACTATTATTTTTATTAGTATCTAATCATACTGTAAGTTTATATTTAGCTGCTCTAACATTTAAAGTAACAAATGGGTAAAAAGAAAAAAAATGAATTATCATTAATAAATGACTCAAAAAGAATAAAAAAAACATGTATTGAACTCTTAAAAAAAAATATTGCATGGATTAACTTTGATTTAAACATTTAGAGTTAGAATTTTCTCCGATGAAAGTTAGTTTTCTAATCACTACATTTATAACCATCATGCAAAATCTAAACATCGTTTTATAAAATACTTTCTCTCATTAGTTTACAATTCTGTACGCGCATGGGCTGTATCTCCTATGCCGTTTGGAGCCTGGATGCCCGCAGCCTTATTATAAAGGAAGATTTCATTACTGTATTCACTGGACCCAGCAGGAGTCCAGCATCCACTTGCCTACCATTTCCTTGATGTGCAACATCCGCTCTACTCTTCTGGAAGCTTTTAACGTCCAGATTTGGCACATCTACCATGAAGCCAATACTGTTGCCAATTAGATTGCTACCAGGATGGCCTTTCACTCTGTTTTTGGAGCTAGAAGCAGGGGACCCTTACCTATCATCCTTTCTCAATTATTGTACTCTGATATATCGAGTCTGACTCACCCTAGAGTGATGTAATCACCCGCTTGTATCAAAAAAAAAAAGTTTAAGCGTTATTATATTGAGTGATAAAAATTTAATTGTTCAAATAAATATATTTTCTTTGAACTGCTTCATGTATAGTATAAAGGTTTTTAAATTATAATTTGGTGCACCAACCACATGCAATTATTTAGACCATTGATCAAACTCTGATCAAATTTAAGTGTGGGTGTGTGTGTATATATATATATATATATATATATATATATATATATATATATATATATATATATATATATATATATATATATATATAGAGAGAGAGAGAGAGAGAGAGAGGACCTTCTTTCCACCATTCAAAAATGGCCAACCGAGTCAATTGTCATTCCACCAGCTTTATTCCAGATTTGCCCCTGAACTAGGTTGCCTGGAGTTATTTTATGGGCTTGAATCCGAAAACCAAAAATCATAGGAGAGTGGGGGCAGTCAAAGAAGATCTTTGGTCCGTACTTTGGGCAAAGTATCCTCCCCTCCCCTCCTCCCCTCCCCTCCCTTTTGCTTTTCAGCTTTAAAAACTTCTTAGCAATCTCACCTAGCTTTCACTCCTTTAACGGTTTTATATCCAACATAGAGTGATAGAGAGGCCTCTGTACTCGCCCTGGCCTTTCCTTCCATGTCATTGTCCTGAACTCTTCCCATAGAAAGAAGTATACTTCTCCAAAGTTCCCTTTATACTCCCCTTTATACTGCCAAGTCTTCGCCTACGAGTATGGTCCCGTATATTGCAACAGTACTGAGCTCCCCTGCTTTATCCGTTCCACTGTTTTCTTGGTCATCCTCCTCTGTCCCAAAAGCAAGAGAAGAAACATTCTCCCCCAAGGACCACTGAATTGATCATGATTACAGGGGCCCAATTTCACGGTCCATATCTGATCGGATGGTTGGGGCTAAGACCTTTCTGTCATGTGGACATGATAGTCTCCATCAAATCCAGTCGCTTTTGGCTTCCTTAGATTCCTGTGCTTCATGTGTGGTGTTATGCCTTCCTGTTCAACGCTAGCATGGAGGTGGCCATGTCGCTAATAACGAAGTTCTTCAGATCATCCTTTTTTAGCTCATTTGCCAAAAAGAAGTGGATGTTTTTGGAGTTTGATTCCATAGTGGGTTGCTAGAGGCAATTGAAGGAAAAAAGTCTTGCGGCAAATGCAGTAGAAACGACATCATATGCGATGATTAGCACATGATATATGCATGTGCATGCTAAAAATAAAAAAATATATTTTTATTCTTGGTATGTGCATGCACATCCATGCATAATGCATTTGTTTTGCACCGCATGAGACTTTTTTTGGCAATTGAAATGCTTTGGCTCGTCAAAACTCTTGTGAAGAGTTTTTTTTTTTTGCCCACTTTTTATTTCCTTCTTAGTGCATCTCTCATGCTACCAAAGGTTCGGTTAATATTGTAACCTAATCTTTAGACAAAACAATGCTCAGAGATTGATTGTGCTACTATAAGTTTGAGTTGTTTCTTCCAGACTCCACAAGTATTATATATCATGAATGGCTGGCAATTACTAAGAGCCATTCTGCCATGGGAAATGATAAGATAACTAATGGCAACTTTAAGTTTTGCATGGCATCGTTTTTGATAACATAACTTTATATAAGTATTCATGTTTTAGAAATACCTTTTAAGATCTATTTAGATTAGCCATTTGGAGCTATCAAAATGCCTACTATAGGAACAACTAATCCAAATAAATTCTTAATTTTATACCAAAGAGCGCATGTGTTGCCTCAATATTATGGCTCTCCTTTAAACTTTTCATGTAGAAATGGATATGTGTGGCTGATCAGGCTCCGTTAGTAATAGGCTAATGGGATATGCCCGCCGTCTTCAACTAAAGTCAGGACTGGTGAGACTAAGTAACGAGTTCTCCTTGGCCTCGGCCCCGACCTCGGCCTCGGTGCCAACCTTAGCCTCGGCCTCAACCTCGGCCCCAACCTCGGCCTCGATGCCCGAGGACCCCATGCAACCCAGCAAATGCCTGCAACTACCACGTGGCCCAACAATCTCCTACAATCCTACGTGGCCACTAACGGTTGCAATAGGTGCCTGATACTACCATGTGGCACATCAATCTTCTGCGACCCTGCATGGTCACTATCGGCTGCAGTACCTGCCTGACACAACTAGGCCCACCAACCACCTACGACGTCGCATCTGGCAGAGGGATGGCATACCAGGGTACCTCTGACAACCTCAGAAACGGTTGTGGCCTGTCCCCCACTAGCCCTGCCATTTGTCCTCTGTCAACAGTGGTGTCTTCGACCCAGCAACCTTCAGAAGGGATAAGAGGACCCCCCAAGCATGTATAAAAACCCCTCGCTTAGGGCAGGAGATCTGAACTCAAGCTCTCTAGCTATTTTTCATTAGCTCTTTCTTCATTGTTCCGAGTCACTTACTTGAGCATCGAAGGGTCTCCACCGGTGAAACCGGTTCCCGGGGACTTTCTTGCAAGAACTCCGTTGAGGAGGAGGCTCTTCGTTACCCTAACGTTCAAGGAACGCGATTTGACAGCAACAGATTGGCACGCCAAGTAGGGGGAGAAGTTAGGAGAAGCGAAATACCTGCGAAAGCCAGTAACAGATCTTTACCTCCCCATCGAGTAAGGATGATGGTAACACGCGCTCAGAAGATCTCCACCAGTCACGCTGGGGGGCACAACCGAGAACCAGAGCAACGGGAGATCGGTCTCCCTGGTCCCCAGGCCAGCCTCTTGGTTCCTCCTTTGCCACAACCCTAGGACGACCGAATCGTCGCCCTTGCCCTACAAGTTCAATCGCTTGTGACAGAGGTTTACCAGCTATAACAGCAACCTGTGGCCACACAACAACATCCAATGCCACCTTTACTAGGCGCGGAGGCAGACCAACCTAGTCAGTAGTCGACTCGCAGGAGATCTCCCTAGAGAGAGGCTCATCGCCGCCGTGCCTCGTCCTAGCATTATCACTAGGAAGCCTCTAAGATACTTCGGTCCCCCTCCTGCCACTCCGATTACTCCTGCAAGCGGCAGCATGGGAGGAAAACCGAGCAAACACATCACCATTGGCAACGCCACTCTCCGTCTTTAGGAACTTCTCGAGAGGGGTCCTTTAACGGTCGGATCGCTCGTTGGGCTGAGCGATGGCTACAGGAGTACAACCAGGAGCTAAAGGAGCTCAGCCGCAAGATCACCAATCAGCCTGACATGGACTACGATAGCTGTCCTTCGCTGTCTTGCCGCATTATGGAGGAACCGATATCGACTCGATTCCGCCTCCTGCAACTAGACCCATACGACGGCATCACGAACGTCGTGGACTATCTGGAGAGCTACAAGGTTTTTATGCAAGTCCAAGGAGCGACCGAAAATACCATGCTCGGGCGGCCTTCCGAAGGTCCTTCTCTTATCCACTTCTTAAATGTGTTGGCCCTGTGGACGCTGACTACATCCTCTATGAGATCTACGAGGGCATCTGCGAGAACCACCTGGAGGGCAGAGTATTGACGTACATGTTAGGAAATGTGTCCTACAGCCAATCGTCTAGCTTGTAGACGGTTATGAGTTGATGTATATGAACATGATTTATTCAATAGATAAGAGTAAATTTTGGCCATATAGCATATAGTTTACATCTTCCAGTAGAATTCCAATATGTTGTAGTCCTTAGAGTTACATGTATTCGACAATGGAAGAATTGTTGAGTAACTCTTAAATAAGTTCGCGGCCAAATGATACGTCGTTACCGAGGACGACGACGTAATCAAGTGTTGGTCGTTGTATATCATATGTGTTGGTTTATTCTCTTAAACCAAGGAATGTATAACACTGGTATGACATGCGGGTGAGTGTAGGAGTACATTCACTGAACAGTGACTCATCTCTGTTGAGTGCTCAACTGTCTGGAGCAACTCACAGAAAGGCAATGGGTATAAGTGTCCCTTTGACATGAGACTATCATGTTGACTTGATAAGCAACTCACTGTACTTAGCACTGGACCACCAGATTTCTAATCCGGTGATGGAAGGTTGCTGGGTGCAGTCAAGTACTTATTGGGTCAGTGATGAGTCAAGATGGGATTGTCCACTCTAAGTGTTAGAGAGAGTGCTCGAACTATGTTTTAATTTAGCAAAACCTTGGCCAAGGTAATCTTTACGAGGTGTCACAAGATTCATTGCATTGAAATATACTTGGGTAATTTACTCGGAGTTGGTAGTTAACTCCGTATTCGTCCAAAGTACTAGGACAAGGGGATGAATTATGCGGCAACCATAGCCTGGGTTCCAGAATGTTGCCATGTGCAAATTCGATCTATCCGGACATCGTAAACCATGGCTAGATGGTCACATCGATTAGTATAGGAAGCATTCCTGTGCTATCGGCTTAGGTTTGAACCTATGGAGTCACGCACATAGTCGGATAACTTGTACGCAGGCATGATCACTGATTTGAGTGGGACTCAATCAGATGGGTCATACGGGGTTCGTTCTGGCTATGTCTAGCTAGCTTTAGACATTATGGCAGCACCTACTTCGAGGGTGATTTGAGTTAGTCAGTAACTCAAATAAAATTTTGGGACACGATATGAATATGGAATAAAGTTATTTTGAACCATGGACCAATGGTTGGTCTAATAACATAGTGGTTTGGATCCGGGTTCGAAGTGGTTCGATCCGGATATCCAATAGAGCCTCTAAAAGTTTATTTATGAATTTTGAATTCATAAATCACTTTGGATTGGAGGTCGGCAAGGCACAATATGAAGTATGGTTCAAGAGCTACGAGTAGCTTCTTTCGGATTTGAATTTGGACTTCAAATGGAATTGATTGGATCAATTCTGTTAACAAAAGGAAATTTTAATTGATAATATCTTTCATTCGTCATCATCCACTTGTTACAATAGCCTGGGAACGGAGTTATTGATTATGTTACGGGAGAATGTTCAAAGGTCTCGTCACTCTACGTTTCCTCTTAGGCTCCCGTTTGAGGGACAGGTGACTATGGACTTAATGTCATAATGGGATTCATGTAATGGCATTTTAAAGAGCTCTTTCACGGTTTTTTTTTTTTTTTTTTTTGATTGCAGAATTTTTCATCGGATATAAAGGTTACTATGTGAATAAAAAAAGGATGAACAGGTAAGAAGAAAAAAAATGACAGAGACTTTTCCATGAAAGCTGATCTTCTATAATCACACAGAAAGTATGCAAGAAGTCCAATTGGAGATTATCTCTTCTTGGGAGAAGAGTTCTCCTTCCATTGTTCAAGAATTCTACCTCCTATCTGCATTCATCAGGCGTGCGTGTGATATAGAGGAGCGTCGCGTGCGGCTCTTGCAAGGCACGAAGGGGAACTTCTTTCTGCAGATCGGATCTGCTACCTTCGTTATCAACAGCTTTCGCAACGACTGTTTTAAACTTAAATAAATAATCTTAAATTTCAGATCTGTTAATTTGCTTTAATTAATATTCAATGTGAATATTAAAACCGATTTACATGCTTTCCACCTTGAGATCCTGTGCATAAAAAAAAACTATTTTTTCCTTCAAATGGTATCAGAGCCATGGTTAAGGCTTAGGAATGCATGTATAAACATAATAAATCTGATATAATTATGCATACATAATCTAATGTAGATCTAAAGTTAATCTTATTTTGATTAGTTTAGATCTATAGTAGATTTAAAAGTTTTGCATGATGAAAGCATGTTAAAGTTATTTAATGATGATTAAATATATGTTTTAAAGGTAGATCTAATGTAGATCTTGCATGCTGTGTTCTATTATATCTTGGATTGGGTATATTCACCAGGCCATCCGTCATAGGGAGGTTTCATAGCCTCTGTTTCCTTATTCAAGAAAGGTTTTCTATGATGTGTAAGGGTATTACTGTGAAAGAACCCATGAACGGATGTACAAAACAGAAGAAAGAAAGATTAAAATATGTTTTAACCGAATTAATCTTTTATTCTGTGATAATTTTGATTAGATCCAAAATTAATTAAAGATGAAATGTTAATAAAGATTAACATTAAGACATCTTAATTAATTTAAAACTTAATTATAAATTACAGTAAAATTATTTTACGTAAAAGTCAGATCACAGAAAATAGAAAGAAAGTAAAGATGTTTTACGAAAAAATTTTAAAAAATGTTTCAAAATCAGAACTCAAAATTGAAATTGGTTCAAATTTGAAAAGGAGTTAACTTAAGATCTAGAATTATGAATTAAAGACCTTAAGACATGATCATAAATCATGGGCTAATTGGGTTAGCATGAATCAGGTTCTCTAAATGGGTTAGACCTAAGGTTAGATGAATTGGACTAAATTAGAAAATTGAATCTAATCAAATGTTGAGATAAGTTTTTTTTTCTTGAGATCCATCTAATTAGATTAGATTGATCAGTCCATACATCTAAATGGACTTGATTTGGGGCTCAGTGGACACCCAAGTTTTTAGGCAAATTTAATTGGGTCTGGTCAACCACTTGGTGTCTAGAAAGGTTCTGATCAAGGTCGGCTACCTCTAACCTGGCTAGTTGATTATCAGCTAGTGTCTAGGCAAGATGGTTAATGGTGCAACTCGGCCTTTTGATCAAGCCGGCCTGGCTAAGTGGTCCCAGCACTTGATTAGACTAGCCTATTGATTTGGGCTAACCCATGCTTCCTAAGGAAAATTAGTCTGACTGATTTAGGTACCCATGGACCAAATTAATGAACCCAACTAAATGGTTTAGTGGGAGAATACATAAATTGGTCCATGTCATTCATGTGTAACAAATTAATCAAACCCTCTAAAATTATTAGGTCCCTAAAATGACTAAATTATGGGGATAATTAGATCATAGCCTCCATTAAGAGAGTGATAATGAGTCCAATGGCTAAGATGATTATTGGAGGCCCAAAGGCCTGGTACTCATCTGGTCTTTGGAATTATCATTCATATTATGATGGTTCAATGCAACTCTCTCAACGATGGTCAGGTGGCCGGCCAAAGTCGGGCTTGACCAATTCCTTGGTTAGAAGCTTGAACATGTCATATTAATGGTTGGACCTAACCAGGACACCAATAGGAGGCCCAAAGGCCGATTGACGTGCAACCTGAGGCAAAATAAATTACTAGAAATTATTTGGGAAACAATTGGTTATGAACCTACCTTTAGATACATGTGGGTGGCCGGCCAAAGTCGGGCTCATATGTAGTCTACTGGGTTCTAGTACCCACTAAGAAATTAGGAGTAATTTCCTGGGTTGGAGGTAGGGGCTACCAACCTGAATAAAATAGTTGGAGAACTTTAGACCATATGTCCAAGTCTATAGGTTTAAATAAATCATGTACACTAATAAGTTTTTGGTTTTCCTTTCAGAAATGTCTACAAATATATCGCTCCGGTCACTGTTGGACAATGATAAACTGACAGGTCCAAACTTCGATAGCTGGTATCGAAGGCTTAGGATAGTCCTAGACATGAAAGGATCCTTTATGTGATAATGGATCCTGCACCTGAGCAGCCAGCCCCAAATGTGCCTGGTGTGGCCAGGGACACTTATCTGAAGTGGACCAATGACCGCACCACAGTGCGCTGCATAATGCTGGCTTCTATGAATGATGAGTTCAGCAGGAAATTTGAGGAGGCCCAACCGGAACAAATACTCCAAATGTTGAAGGAATCTTTCGGGACGCCAGACGACGTTGAAAGGTACAAAATGTCTAGTGCCATCTTCAACGCGTGTATGCGTGATGGGACTTCTGTCACCGATCATGTACTGTACATGATCGAGATGATAGAACGTCTGGGCAAACTTGGATTTCCTTTGCATGAGCAACTTGGGAAGGATGCCATACTGAACTCACTGCCTAGCTCCTACCTGGACTTTCTCAGTCATTATAGAATGACGAAGCCTGCAGTAAACTATCATGGATTGCTGGGTCTACTACAGACTTTTGAGAAAGACCACCAGCTCAAAAGAAGACAGTAAACTTGGTGGGAGGTTCAGGGGCAGGACGTCATCACCCTAAGAAAGGGATGAAAAGAAAAATAAAAGAAAAAAGGTGTAACATGCTGGGCCTAGTCAGACCAAGAAGAAGAAGGCTGACAAAAGTCAGGCTGAGTGCTTCTACTGCAAGAAGCTGGGTCACTGGAAGAGGAACTGTCCCCAGTACATAGCAACCTGGATCCTAACAGGCCTAAGAAGAAAAACCAGCAAGGAGTTGCTGGATAAGGTATTTATATGATAACACCTTGTAATTTTTCTATCTGTGATACTACTAATTGGGTATTAGATACCGGGAGTCCAATTCATATTTACAATTCTTTGCAAGGGCTTCGAATTAGTAGAAGATTCAAAGAAGGTGAAAGATTCCTAAATTTGGGTGATGGAAGCCGAGTTCCAGTACTGGCATTGGGAGTCGTGGAGCTTTATTTTGAATTTAATAAAATATTGCTTAGTGAATGTCACTATTGTCCTGCATTTTTATTTAATATCATTTCTGTAGGCCAGTTGGCTATTGAAGGATATGATTTTTTAATAAAGAAAGATATTTTAAATATCATTATGAATGATGTATCAGTGATGTGTGGACAATTGAGCAATGGAATTTACCTTCTATCACAGCCTGTTAATGTATTATGCACTCCAAACAAACGCCCTAAAATAGATGATGTCGATGACTCATACCTTTGGCACTGTAGGCTAGGTCATATAAACAAGAACAGGATAAGCAGGTTAGTCAGAGAGGGCATCCTCAATGACATTGATTGTGAATCAATTAAAACTTGTGAATCCTGTCTTCTTGGGAAAATGACCAAGTCACCTTTTACAGGAAAAGGTGAAAGAGCCAAAGAGATTTAGGCCTCATACATACGGATGTTTGTGGACCTATGAATACTGCCTCTATGAGAGGGTTTAGCTATTTCATTACATTTACAGATGACCACTCCAGGTTTGGTTATGTCTTCCTAATGAGACACAAATGAATCGTTTGAAATGTTCAAATGATATCGTAGTGAGGTAGAAAAACAAATTGGAAAGAATATTAAAATCCTTCGATCAGATCGAGGAGGTGAATATCTTTCTAATGAGTTTTTGACATATCTAAAGAGAATGGGATTCTCTCTCAATGGACACCTCCAGGGACACCCAGTTAAATGGTGTGTCTAAAAGGAGGAATCGAACCCTATTAGATATGGTTCGGTCCATGATGGGCTTTGCTAGTTTGCCTATCTCCTTTTGGGACTATGCACTTGAGTCGGCCTGTTACATTCTTAACAGGGTCCCTAGTAAATCTATTGCTAAAATTTCATATGAGATATGGATGGGGCGTAAGCCGGTGCTCACACACCTTAGGGTCTGGGGGTGTCCAGCTTATGTCAAGAGATTGTTGACAGACAAGCTAGGACCAAGGTCTGACAAATGCCTCTTTGTTGGATATCCTAAGGAGTCTAAAGGATACTACTTCTACCAAACTGAAGAGCAAAAGTTGTTCGTCAGTATGAGAGCCACCTTTTTAGAAAAGGAGTATCTTACTAGAAGTGCTAAGGCTAATGTTGAACTTAATGAAGTTCGACAAGGAGAAGTACCTTTACACTCAGAAACCGCTATGGAACCGGCTTTGAATGGTTCAAACCCGGTGCCCGCTGAGGTACCATTAAGGAGATCTGGTAGAGTACCACGTCAGCCGAATAGATACTTCGGTTTCTTGGTCCATGACGGGGATCCCATCGAACTCGATAAGAACGATGAAGACCCAATCACCTATATGGATGCGCTGCAGAGATCTGACTCTGAGAAATGGCTAGATGCATGAAGTCTGAAATGGAATCCATGGAGATCAATAGTGTATGGACACTAGTTGATCCACCTGAAGGGGTAAAACCCATAGGGTGTAAATGGATTTTCAAGAGGAAACGGGGTGCAGATGGGAAGGTGGAGACCTATAAAGCCTGTCTGGTTGCTAAGGGGTATAGTCAGCGTTATGGTATTGACTATAACGAGATTTTTTCCCTGTAGCAATGCTCAAGTCAATTCGGATTATGCTTGCTCTAGCTGCACATTTTGACTATGAGATCTGGCAAATGGATGTCCGAACGACTTTTCTAAATGGAGAGCTCGAAGAGGAGGTGCATATGATACAACCTGAAGGGTTCACATCCATAAACGAGTCAAAAGTATGCAGGCTTTATAAGTCCATCTATGGACTCAAGCAAGCTTCTCGGAGTTAGAATAAACATTTTGATAAATGTATCAAGACTTATGGCTTCATTAAGAACAGAGAAGAACCCTGCGTGTATAAGTGGGCAAATGGTTCCATAGTTGTATTTCTTGTACTGTATGTGGATGACATTCTTTGATTGGGAATGACATCCCTGCACTACAGGGAATAAAGGTTTGGTTGCTGTCTCAGTTCTCCATGAAAGACCTGGGAGAAGCTTCTTACATCCTAGGGATGAAGATCTATAGAGATAGATCTAAGAAGCTACTGGGATTGTCCCAGTCAAAGTGCATTGAGACTGTGCTGAAGAGATTCAGCATGGATAATTCAAAAATGGGCTATCTTCCAATAGGCCATGAATTACTCTCTCTAAGAAGATTGTGCGACAACTCCTGAGGAGAGAGAGTACATGAGTAGAATTCTGTATGCCTCAGCAGTGGGTTCTATCATGTATGCTATGACATGTACAAGACTAGACGTGGCACACTCACTAGGGATAGTGAGTAGGTACCAGTCTAACCCAGGTGAAGCACATTGGAAGGTGGTAAAAATCATCCTTAAGTATTTGAGAAATACTAAGGACCAATGGCTCATTTATGGAGAACCTGACTTAAAACTAGTGGGGTACACTGACTCCAGTTTTCAGTCAGATAGAGATGACAGCAAAAGCATATCGGATTTATCTTTACCCTCAATGGAGGAGCGATCTGCTAGAAAAGTTCCAAGCAGAACATAGTGGCAGATTCAGTATGCGAGGCTGAATACATTGCAGCATCAGATGCAGCAAAGGAAGCTGTATGGCTACGAAAGTTCTTGAGCGAGCTGGGAGTGGTACCTGCCCTGGAGAGTCCCATCCTAGTATACTGTGACAGCACGGGAGCAATTGCCCAAGCCAAGGAGCCAAAGTCGCATCACCGAACCAAGCATGTGTTGCGCGCTATCACCTTGTACGAGAGATCGTGGAACGAGGTGACATATACCTTCAGAAGATCGACGGAAAGGAAAACCTAGCTGACCCAATGACTAAAGCACTTGGAATCAAGGAGTTCAATGAACACAAGTGAAGATGGGTATTAGATACTGTTCCGATTGGCTATAGTTCAAGTGGGAGTTGTTAGGAAATGTGTCCTACATCCAATCGTCTAGCTTGTAGACGGTTATGAGTTGATGTATATGAATATGATTTATTCAATAAATAAGAGTGAATTTTGGCCATACAGCATATAGTTTACATCTTCCAGTAGAATTCCAATATGTTGTAGTCCTTAGAGTTACATGTATTCGACAATGGAAGAATTGTTGAGTAACTCTTAAATAAGTTCGCGGCCAAATGATACGTCGTTACCGAGGACGACGACGTAATCAAGTGTTGGTCGTTGTATGTCATATGTGTTGGTTTATTCTCTTAAACCAAGGAATGTATAACACTGGTATGACATGCGGGTGAGTGTAGGAGTACATTCACTGAACAGTGACTCATCTCTGTTGAGTGCTCAACTGTCTGGAGCAACTCACAGAAAGGCAATGGGTATAAGTGTCCCTTTGACATGAGACTATCATGTTGACTTGATAAGCAACTCACTGTACTTAAGCACTGGACCACCCAGATTTCTAATCCGGTGATGGAAGGTTGCTGGGTGCAGTCAAGTACTTATTGGGTCAGTGATGAGTCAAGATGGGATTGTCCACTCTAAGTGTTAGAGAGAGTGCTCGAACTATGTTTTAATTTAGCAAAACCTTGGCCAAGGTAATCTTTACGAGGTGTCACAAGATTCATTGCATTGAAACATACTTGGGTATTTACTCGGAGTTAGCAGTTAACTCCGTATTCGCCCAGAGTACTAGGACAAGGGGATGAATTATGCGGCAACCATAGCCTGGGTTCCAGAATGTTTCCTTGTACAAATTCGATCTATCCGGATGTCGAGAACCATGGCTAGATGGTCATATCGATTAGTATAGGAAGCGTTCCTATGCTACCGGCATAGGTTTGAACCTATGGAGTCATGCACATAGTCGGATGACTTGTACGCAGGCATGATCACTGATTTGAGTGGGACTCAATCAATGGGTCATACGGGGTTCGTTCTGGCTATGTCTAACTAGCTCTAGACATTAGAGGCAGCACCTACTTCGAGGGTGATTTGAGTTAGTCAGTAACTCAAATAGAATTTTGAGACACGATATAAATCTAGAATAAAGTTAATTTGAACCATGGACCAATGGTTGGTCTGATAACAGAGTAGTTTGGATCCGGGTTTGAAGTGGTTCGATCCAGATATCCAATAGAGCCTCTAAAAGTTTATTTATGAATTTTGAATTCATAAATCACTTCGGATTGGAGCTCGGCAAGGCACAATATGAAGTATGGTTCAAGAGCTACGAGTAGCTTCTTTCGGATTTGAATTTGGACTTCAAACGGAATTGATTGGATCAATGTTGTTAACAAAAGGAAATTTTAATTGATAATATCTTTCATTCGTCATCATCCACTTGTTATAACAGCCTGGGAACGGAGTTATTGATTATTTTATGGGAGGATGCTCAAAGGTCCCATCACTCTATGTTTCCTCTTAGGCTCGTTGTTTGAGGGACGCATTGATGAGGTGACTGCCGACTTAATAGATTCATGTAATGGCATTTTAAAGAGTTCTTTCATATTTTTTTATTACGGAATTTTTCATCGGATATAAAAGGTTACGATGTGAATAAAAAAATGGTGAACAGGAGGGTGAACAGGTAAGAAGAAAAAATGACAGAGACTTTTTCGTGAAAGCTGATCTTCTGCAATCACAGAAAGTCTACAAGAAGTCCAATTGGAGATTGTCTCTTCTTGGGGGAAGAGTTCTCCTTCTATTGTTCAAGAATTTCACCTCCTATCTGCATTCATTAGGCGTGCGTGTGATATAGAGGAGCGGCGCGTGCGGCTCTTGCAAGGCACGAAGGGGAACTTCTTTATGCAGATCGGATCTGCTACCTTCGTTATCAACAGCTTCCACAACGAGAGGTACTGTTTTAAACTTAAATAAATAATCTTAAATTTTAGATCTGTTAATTTGCTTTAATTAATATTCAATGTGAATATTAAAACTGATTTACATGCTTTCCACCTTGAGATCATGTGCATAAAAAAACTGTTTTTTTCCTTCAGTACAAGGCTCTGCGCCAAGGGTACTACTAGCACACAATGAAGGAGGATGCCGCCGAGCTGGTCCAAAAGTGTGATAGATGTCAACGACACGCCAACATTCAATGACGGCCGACCTCCCAGCTAAGCTCTTTGTCGGCCCCATGGCCCTTCGCCCAATGGGGAATGAACATCCTGAGACCATTCCCCTCGGCTTCCGGCCAGCGAAGATTTCTACTCGTCGCCATCGATCACTTCACCAAGTGGGTGGAGGCCGAGACTAGCAATGATCACTGAGAGCAAGGTGAGGTCTTTCTTCTGGAAATCCATTATCTGCCGGTTCGAATTACCCCACGCCCTCATTACCGATAATGGCCGGTAGTTTGACAAGACCCCCTTCAGAGAATTTTACGCCGAGCTGGGCATCCACCAACGGTTTACTTTGGTCAGTCATCCACAAACAAATGGAGCGTCTGAGGTAACAAACCGCACCATCCTTCAGGGGCTCAGAACACGGCTGATGACTTCAAGGGAAGGTGGGTGAAAGAGCTCTCCAACATGCTATAGGCCTATCACACGACACCCCGCACTTCCACTGGGGAGACCCCTTTTGCCTCGTGTTCGGCTTTGAGGCCGTCATCCCTATGGAGGTTGGAATCCCAAGTCCTCGGGTGGAGTCGTATGATGAGGAGGACAACCCAAGCTGACTATGAGCCAATCTTGATATCGTCGAGGAGCTACGTGACAGGCAAGACTTAGAATGGCAGCTTATCGCCAGAGGGCCACCAAGTACTACAACACTCGTGTCCGCTCCAAGGTATTCCTCCCAGAAGACTTGGTCCTCAGACGAGCTGAAGTCTCAAAACCGACAGAAAGAGGCAAGCTATCTCCCAACTGGGAGGGACCCTATCGGATCACAGAGACTCTATATCGCGGAGCGTACCAAATCAAAGGACTCGATGGAACTCCGCTCTCCTGCACTTGGAATTCGGACAATCTCCACTGATACTATCAATGATGTATGCAAGCAACTAATCTTAGGTTTGAGCACCTCATCCTTTTAGCTTATTGAAATAAAGATAGCCTTGAATATCTCATCTCCCTTTGATTAACAAAGATATGTTCAAGTATCTCATCCTTTTAGCCAAAGCCCGACCCTGGTCGGCACTTGAAGCCCGAGGCCAGCTCGGCATCAAAGCCAAACCCCGGTCGGCACTTAAAGCCCGAGGCCAACTCGGCACCAAAGTCTGACCCCGGTCAGCACTTAAAGCTCGAGGCCAGCTCGGCACCAAAGCCCAACCCCAATCGGCACTTAAAGATTGAGACCAGCTCGGCACCAAAGCTCGACCTAGATCGATACCAAGGCCATAGTCAACTTGGCCCCGGGAGACCAACACCTGCACCGGAACAAAGCCAATCCTCTTGGCCAAACCCAGCGCTCACCTTGAAGTATACTTTAGCCATAGGCTGAATCGTTACTCCAAGCTCACTCAACCTCACAAGGAACAATGAGCTAGCAAAGCTAAGTACCCAAAAAAGACCTAAAGATCGACACTTAAATGAAATTTCTTACTTTTCATTACTAGTCAAAAGGTTCACAAAATGCCAACTCAAGTCAGACTTCAGTATAAGAAAGAATAAATAAAAAAGAAAAAGTACAAGATGTTCAGACCTCGGTCGATGCTGACCCATCGTCGGCTTGTCCCAGTGGCGTGGCCAATCCTTCCGGCACCTCATCCAGCTTGATGTCATTGAGGCCGATGAGCCGAGGACTCGACCGACCTTCTCCTTGCCATCCCAAAAACCGAGGTGGTAGGCACCAGTGGAAGCCTCAGCTAGTTCATCCTCGAAGGTCGTGGACCTCCGGAAGTCGTCCACCGCATTGGCCGCCCTCTCCTCAGCAGCGGCGGCCCTTTCTTCCGCCGCCCGAGCTGCTGCCTCCCTTTCGGCCACCCTGGCATCAGCTAACTGGGCAGACTCCTCTGCACTGGTGGCCCGCAACTTGGCTGCCCTCACCTCGAAGGTGTACGAGTCGATGCACAGGTCCCAGGCGTTGATTGTTGCCCTGGCGATGTCCAATAACTCACCGGCTACTCGAGCGTGCTCGAGCTAGGCCGCTGCCTGGCGCTTGGCCTCTTCGAGCTCCTCGGCTCGCTCGGAGCGGGCCGCTCCCAGCGCCCCCTTGGCCCTCTCAGTGTGGGCCTATGCGTCGGCCAACTCCCGCCGAGTTTGGCGGAGCACCATCTCGCTCTGGACGAGAACATCCCTCATGGCGGCTATGGAGTTCACCGTGTTCACCAAAAGGCTGTTGTTAGTATGAAGGCAAGCGAAGAAATGTGTACGAAGAAAAGAGAGAAGACTAACCCACAGCTAGGGCACGAAGATGTCGTGGAAGAAGGAAGAAGCCCCCTGGCGATGGAGCTCCCCTTGGAACTCGGGCAGGCAGACCCAAGCCATCAACCGCTCGGCCATGCGGCCCTGGTTCATGAGGGAGGGTTGGGAAGGCATAGCACCAGCTCCACCTCCCTCGGCGGTCCCGATCGGGTCCGAGGATGCGGGTACTACATCGGATGCCGATGGCCTCTCCCCTGCCGATGGGCCTGCTTCCATCAAGCCCTCCTCCCTCACCTTCTCTCCCAGGCGAGCCTTCCACCAGGGTCAGTTTGGCCCCCAGGCAAGTCATCTCCGCACCTGGGGGGATCGGCCCCGCGGGTGGAGTCATCTCGACCCTCCGCTCCTCCGGAGATGTGTCGGCGGTGAGGTCGATGGCTAGGACGAGCTCACAGTCCTCCTGGGTCCGATGGGTCAAAGGAACTGGAGTTGGAGATCGGGTCGAGGATTGAACCGGGGACCTAGATCAAGGCCGCTTCCTCGATCCCTCGGCATCATCGGTGGTCTTCCTCTTCTTGGCTGCCGCTCTCCTCACGACATGATCAGGTAGCCTCATGTCTACACACATCCAAGGTTGGTTAGTAAAAAAGAAAAAAGGGAAGGGCCTTCACCACCGCTCGGGAAGGCACCCGTCAGCCGCAGATTCTCCTCTGACAAGAGCTTATGGCAGCAAGGGATCTCGGTGGTCAGTAGCTGGTGAAATGCCTCCTTGTCCCTCGGGACCACCAACTGGTTTTTGTTCGGACCCATGTCTGGGTCCTCCCAGCTCTGCCTCACCTCGAGGTCCATGAAGAAGAAGCGGGTTTCCACCCTTTGACAGATGAAGGAAGGCCAAGTCTAAGGGCTCAGCCAAGCCTAGGGTGGAATATCCACCAGTCCGACTATTGGCAGAGGTTGTAGAAAGCACGGAAGAGGGAGACTGTGGCTTCTATGCCTTGGAGGTGGCACAGCACCAGGAATGCACAAATGGTCCGAATGAAATTTGGGACCAACTGCGCGGGCGCTAAGGCATACCTATCAAGAAGATTGGCTATGAACGGATGAAGAGGCAGTCGAAGGCCCACCTTGAGGAATGCCTTGTACAGGGCAACCCTCACAGGATGCAAGGAGGTTACCTTGTCATCGGGGCTAGGGACCAATAATCAGACACTGGTCGGGATCCTGTACTAGGCCCTAAGGTTCGCTAGGTCTTGGCCAGTTATGGTGGAGGTAGACCTTTCAGGGGACTCCCCTCTAGCCTTAGGGGGGGACTAGTGGTGGCCGGACAACCCCTGACGGGGGCCCATCTGACGACATGCCGCTGTGACAGGGGAACCCGGTCCTCGGTTGAATCAGAGGAGGACCAGGGGATAGAGGGAGTCGGAGAAGGTCGCAATTGTCAAGGAAAAAATTGGTCACCGAAAGGAGGGGCGGAGGACTATGGGTTAGGTGAGGAAGCCATGGAAGGAAGTAAAGAAAGCCGAGAAGAGGGACAATGTAGGCCGGAGGAAGCAGAAGAAAGCTTAGGCGGAGGCAGAAGAAGACCTAGGCACAGGAAGGGGGGGGGGGAAGAAGGAACTTCGGAAGTGCGAGGAGCTGAGCTAAAGGCGATCCTCCTTTTACCCCCTCTTTTCAAAATGTCCCATCCGACTGGACCAGCCATGCGCATGCCTTCCATTGGGGGGGGGGGTCATCTCGGCAACCACTCGGCGCGCGATACACAAGATTCTTAGCCAACAATAGGACACTGATGACGTCGGTCCAATGATGGCAATCACCTTTTTATAGAGTCTGAAGGGTTTCCCCCATCCCGAGGAGGATCCCCTTTGGATTAGGCGGTGGGAGCAAGCGAGGTGATGGTGTTGCAATACCCCGTGCATCCAGCATTAAAGAGCTGTCACCTCTGGGGATACGTGTACCACTCAGCAATCAATGATGTATCGAGATCAGCCACCGAGCAACATGGCACCCCTTCTACTGAGCGGAAAGCACACCCACACCATCCAAGGGGCGGGGGGGGCATCTGGTGTGGCTGATCAGGCTCCGTTAGTAATAGGCTAACGGAAGATGCCTGTCGTCTTCAACAAAAGCTAGGATCGGTGAAACTAAGTAACGAGTTCTCCTCGGCCCCAGCCCCGACCTCGGCCTTGGCCTTGGTGCCCAGGGACCCCACACGACCCAACAAACGCCTGCAACTACCATGCGGCCCACCAATCTCCTGTGACCCTGCATGGCCACTATCGATTGCAGTACCTACCTGACACTACCACGTGGCCCACCAATCTTTGTGACCCTGCGTGGCCACTACCGGTTGTAATACCTGCCTGATACGACTAGGCCCACCAATCACCTACGACGCCGCATCTGGCAAAGGGATGGCATATCAGGGTACCTCTGTGTTGAGAAATTATTGAAACATAATTGCCCCAACTTTATTGATTTTGATGATTTCCAAAAGCCATGAGTACCTTAAAGAATACAATATGTATATTTATCAAAAACCTTGAGCTTATTCAAATTGAAAGGAATGAACTATCAATGGTCATATTAAAAGAGTTTTGAATCTATTAGAAAAAGGAATTTCAAGTTCTATGCTTAAAAGAATTCTAAAAGGAATTTTACACTTTATATTTCAATCGATGAATTCTTGGAACATGTCTTGAATCCATGTTAAATGTCATATTCAATGTATTCAAGTCAAATTTATATTTTAAATTTAATTGGGATAAGTTTTAAAGTCAATCAGAACATTTTTCTGATTTTTGTATCGGTCCCGAGCCGACTCAAGGGTTTTCGAGTCGACTCCCCAAATTGTCTGAGTTTCTCGAGTCGACCCTTGGTTTTCAAGAGTCGACCCCTGAATTCTTGTGAGCCGACTCCTGTCTGTGCGAGCCGACTCCGCTCAAACAACAGAACCCATGTTTTTTTTAGCACTTCTCGAGTCGACTCCCCGTATTCCTCGAGTCGACTCCCGACTTTCAGGAGCCGACACTTGTGTTTTCGCGAGTCGACCCCTCAATGGTTAAAATATTTCTATTTTTGGTAATCGACCTCGAGCCGACTCCCTCAGAGCTCGAGTCGACTCCACAAAATCTGGGCGCGATTTTTAACGATGACACATCAGCTCCAACGGTAAGATTTTTGAATAACGGCTATTTTTCTCTGTCTCTAACGGATATATTTTTGCAGATTCTATAAATAGAGGAGTTCTTTTCAAATCAAAACAACCCAGAGAAAATCAAAAAGAGAGAAAAGAAAATCATTTGAAAAGAGGGAAAAACAGAGCATATTGGAAAAATCATTTAGCTCAAAGAAGAGTGTTTCAAAAGGAGTGAAATCCAAGTGAAAGATTCGTCTACTCCTTCTCATCAATCCACAAGAGCCAAAAGAAAATCCACAAGCATTTCAACGGTCAAATCGGAGGATTTTCAAAAGAGGAAAAGCTTCATCTCAACTCCAAAGACTTCAACGGTCAAGAATCTTGCTGAGGCGTGATTCAACGTTTCAAGAGGAGTCAAAGAGAAGAAGGAGAAAGCCCAAGCATCCACCATCTGCAAATTATCAGGCTTTTCTAACCTTTTGATATTTTGTACTTCATTTGTATATTTGCTCAAGGGGAGCACTTTATTATTCAAACTCTATAATTTCTTTTGTTTGCTGATTCAATCAGTGGATTAAATTAGTGGAGGTTGGTATACCTCGTTACAAGCCGGAGTGCTTGTGTTGGGTTAGTTGTGAGCCCTAGAAAAACAATGTGTAGGGTTTTGTGCTGGTAAGCCCGAGTTAAAACCAGCTGGGTTCGTTGTGCACCCGGTAAAACAACAAGTTTGAGTTGTGAGCTTGGAAAACAACTCGGCTGTAATCTAGAGAGATTATAGTGTGGACCCAAGTAAATCTTGGGAGTGGACGTAGGTGCTGGTTGCGCCGAACCACTATAAAATTATCTTGTGTTTGCCGTGCATTATTTTCTCTATCTCTATCTCTCTTATTAACTGCTTGTTCATTGCTTATTAGTTAATCTTACTTGCACATCTTGCTAACTAATCAATTAAAGTTAAAAAGTCTTAAATTTTTAAGAACCCAATTCACCCCCCCCCCCTCTTGGGTTGCCATCTGGGCCAACAATTGGTATCAGAGCGAGTGCTCATTTAGAAATTGATCTCACGATCAAGAGCTAAAGATCCATATGGCAACACAAATTGGTTCAAGTTTTGCTGAAGGTCATTCTACGAATAGACCTCCACTTTTTAATGGCTCAAACTATTCTTATTGGAAAGCTAGAATGAGGATATTCATTCAAGCTTCTGATTATGAGCTTTGGGGTGTTATAATTAATGGACCTAGTACACCCACACACCTTATTGATGGCACTATTGTTCCTAAACCCGAAAGGGATTGGAATGATAATGATAGGAAGAATGGCACAACTAAATGCTAAGGCCATTAATATTTATATTGTTCCTTAGATTCAAATGAATTCAACCGAATCTCAACTTGTAATTCCGCAAAAGAAATTTGGGATAGGTTGGAAATTACTCATGAAGGAACAAACCAAGTAAAAGAATCAAAGATAAATATTTTGGTTCATAAATATGAATTATTCACTATGGAACAAACTGAAACCATCACATGCATGTTCACTAGATTTACTGATATTGTGAATGGTCTGAAAAGTCTTGGTAGAATTTATTCTAATGCTGATCTTGCGTGTAAAATTCTTAGGTCTCTACCAAGATCGTGGGAAGCAAAAGTCACTGCCATCCAAGAAGCAAAGGACCTCAATGCACTACCTTTAGAGGAGCTTCTAGGATCCTTAATGACCCACGAGTTAACAATGAAGCAGCATGTTGAGGAGGAAACAAAAAGAAGAAAAACTCTTGCCCTCAAGACTGCAGAAATGGAAGAGAGCAGCAGTGAAAGTAATGATGAAGATGATGAGGAAACTGCTCTCTTGGCCAAAAAATTCAGAAGGTTTATGAGAAAAAGGCCATTTCATAAAAAGAAATTTGGAGCAAGATTTGAAGGAGAAAAGGATAAGAAAAAGGACAAGGAGAAAGAAAAAGAAAAAGAGCCCTTAGTATGTTATGAGTGCAAAAAGCCAGGGCACTTCAAGTATGACTGTCCTTTGCTGAAAAAGGCCTACAAGAAAAAGAAGAAAGCATATATGGCAACATGGTCTGATGAATCTTCCTCGTCGGAAGAAGATGAGCAAAAGGAAGTTGCCAATATTTGCTTCATGGCCAACGACGACGACAACGACAATGAGGTAAGTTCTGAAAACTCAAATGATGATTTTATATTTGATGAAATGTTTGAGGCTTTCAATGAACTTATGATTGATTTTAAATCCTTAAAGAAAAAGTATAAGTTTTTGAAAAATGACAACATTAGTTTAGCTAAAAGTAAAAATGAATTAACTTTAGAAGTTAAGAACTTAACTAATGAAAAAGAAGAACTTAGGAAGAAAGAGATAATCTTAATCAAGAAAAAGATTTATTAAAATCTGAAACTAAAAACTCAACTAAAGATTTAAAAGATCAAATAGAAACTTTAGCTTTAGATAAAGAACATCAAGCTAAAGAAATTGACTCTCTTAAGAAAGATGTTAAAAAATATAAAGACATTGTTGAGAAATTCACTTTAAGTTCAACTAAACTTAACATGATCCTAGATAGTCAAAAAGCTATTTTTGACAAAGCTGGTTTAGGATATAACACTTAAGGAAACAGAAATCTCTAAAGAATATTTTTATAAAAGCTAACCAAAGTAATATAACTTGTTTTAAATGTAATGAAAAAGGTCACAATCCTTTGAATGCAAAACGTTAAACAACAACAAGTTAAATATTAAAGCTAAGAAAATATGGGTTCCGAAAGGAACAATTCTTATTGCTGCTAACCATGAAGGACCCAAGAAAGCTTGGGTACCTAAGCATAAAGTTTGATATATTGCAGGAATGTCTTGTAGCCAAAAGATCAAAGAAAAAGTGGTACCTTGATAGTGGCTGCTCAAGACATATGACGGGTGACAAAGATGAATTCATCACCCTAGAAGAAAAGAGAGGTGGAGTTGTGACGTTTGGCGATAACGGTAAGGTCAAATTATGGGCCTTGGTAAAGTTCGCATAACTCCATCTATAGTTATTGATAATGTACTTTATGTTAATGGTTTGAAGCATAATCTAATAAGCATAAGTCAATTATGTGATAAAAATTTTAATGTTTCATTTAAATCTTCTATATGCACTGTAACTAATTCTATTGATGATAGCATTGTATTTACTGGTTATAGACATGGCAATGTTTACTTAGTTGACTTAGAAAAACTATCTTTGAGTGATCATTGCTTAATTGCTGACAATGCTAACATAAATGAAATTAGTTGGTTGTGGCATCGTAGATTAGGTCATGCAAGCACACACCTTATTTCAAAACTAATTAAAATGGATTTAGTTAAAGGATTACCTAAATTAGATTTTGAAAATAATAAAATATGTGATGCATGTCAATTTGGAAAACAAACTAGAAGTTCTTTTAAATCTAAAAATATTGTTTCAACTTCTAGGGGACTAGAGCTACTTCACATGGATCTTTTCGGACCAACTAGAACCACAAGTCTAGGAGGAAAGAAATATGGTCTAGTGATTGTAGATGATTATTCTAGATATACTTGGGTAATGTTTTTAGCTCACAAAGATGAGACTTTCTCGATGTTCCTGAAATTTTTTAAGAAAGTCACAAATGAGAAAAACACTACTATAGTATCTCTAAGAAGTGATCATGGAACAGAATTTGAAAATCACCTATTTGAAATTTCTGCACTGAAAATGGAATTAATCATAATTTTTTTAGCCCCTAGGACTCCACAACAAAACGGTGTAGTTGAAAGAAAAAATAGGACTCTAGAAGACATGGCCCGTACCATGCTATGTGAAAGCAACTTACCAAAGTATTTTTGGGTGGAAGCAATTAACACAGCATGTTACATCTTAAACAGAGCTTTAATAAGACCAATATTAAAGAAAACACCTTATGAATTATGGAATGAAAGAAAACCAAATATAAAATACTTTCATGCATTTGGATGTAAATGTTTCATTCATAATAATGGTAAAAACAACTTAGGAAAATTTGATGCTAAATCTGATGAAGGAATTTTTCTAGGTTATTCAACAACTAGTAAGGCATATAGAATCTTTAACAAGAAAACTTAGTAGTTGAAGAATCCATACATGTAGTTTTTGATGAATCTTTAGCAACTGGATCTGAAAAGATTGATGATGAGGAAGATACAAACATAATTGAAAAAGATCTTGAAAAACTTAATATTGAAGTATCTTCTGATCATGAACAAGAGGCTAAAGATGATGATTCACATAAGGACGATGATGTCAATATTGATCATAATGATGTAGATCTTCCAAGAGACTGGAGATATGCTCATAGTCATCCTAAGGAATTGATTATAGGCGATCCATCTCAAGGAATAAGGACTAGATCATACATGAGAAATATTAGTAATCATCTTGCATTTGTATCACAAATTGAACCTAAAACTGTAGAAGAAGCTGAAAAAGATAATAATTGGATGTTAGCAATGCAAGAAGAACTAAATCAATTTACAAGAAATAATGTTTGGACTTTAGTTGAAAGACCTAAAAATCATTCAGTAATAGGATCAAAATGGATTTATAGAAATAAACTAGATGAAAATGGCATTGTAATTAGAAACAAAGCTAGATTGGTTGCTAAAGGATATAATCAAGAAGAAGGTATTGATTTTGATGAAACCTTTGCACCTGTAGCTAGATTAGAAGCCATTAGGCTATTACTTGCATTTGCATGTCATATGAATTTAACTTATTTCAAATGGATGTAAAAAGCGCATTTTTAAATGGATTTATTAATGAAGAAGTTTATGTAGAACAACCACCAGGTTTTGAAGATCACGAGTTTTCAAATCACGTTTTTAAATTGCACAAAGCTTTATATGGTTTGAAACAAGCACCTAGAGCTTGGTATGATAGGTTAAGTAAATTCTTAATAGAAAATGATTTTACAAGAGGAAATGTTGATAAAACCTTGTTTTTGAAAAGAAAAGGTAAAGATTTACTTGTAGTACAAATATACGTAGATGACATTATTTTTGGTGCTACTAACGATTCTCTTTGTCAAGAATTTGCAAAGTTGATGCAGGAGAATTCGAGATGAGCATGATGGGAGAACTCAACTTCTTCCTTGGACTCCAGATCAAACAAAGCAAAGAGGGAATCTTTATCAACCAAACCAAATACACAAGAGAACTACTCAAAAAGTTTGGTATGGAAACAATGAAACCCCTCGGAACTCCAATGAGTCCTTCATGCAAGCTGGACAAAGATGAAGAAGGTAAAAGGTTGATCAAAAGTATTATCGAGGTATAATCGGATCCCTTCTTTATTTAACAGCAAGTAGACCAGATATCATGTTTTCAGTATGTTTATGTGCTAGATTTCAATCTGAACCTAAAGAATCACATTTAATAGCTGTTAAAAGAATTTTAAGATATCTAAATGGAACTAAAAATGTAGGTTTATGGTATTCTAGAGATTCCACATTAAACCTAATTGCATATTCAGATTCTGATTATGCTGGATGTAAATTAGATAGAAAGAGCACAAGTGGTGCATGCCAATTCTTAGGTAGTAACTTAATCACATGGTTTAGCAAAAAGCAAAATTCAGTTGCATTATCAACTACTGAAGCTGAATATGTAGCAGCTGGAAGTTGCTGTGCGCAAATCCTATGGATTAAGCGACAACTTGAAGACTATGGTATCACACTTGATAAAACACCCATAAGATGTGATAACACTAGCGCAATCAACTTAACTAAAAATCCAATTCAACACTCAAGAACTAAACACATAGAAATAGATATCATTTTATAAGGGAACATGTAGCTAATGATGAAATTTGTTTAGATTATGTAAACACTGAAGAACAATTAGCTGACATATTCACTAAACCTTTAAATGAGGAAAGATTTTGTTATCTTAGAGGAGAACTAGGAATTTGTAATCCCTTTGAATAAATTTTGAAACCTCTAAGGAAATATATCTAGAAATCTTATATCTAGAATTCTTTCAAATACTTAAAATCTTAAGGAAATTTATCTAGAACTCATATCAATTTGATCTCTCAAAGTCCATGATTTTTAATCATACTCAAAGATCAAATTCCGGACTCAATTCGGATTCTCTGAATCTTAATCTATTTTTACTCTGAAATTGTCCGGGAGCCGACTCGAGAGTATCGGAGTCGACTCGAGTTTCTGCTGAAACTCAGGAGTCGACCCCTCCTCTGAGCGAGTCGACTCGAGATCGTGTCCGTGCTCTGTGACTAGTCGCGAGCCGACTCCACACTTTGCGTGAGTCGACTCGACGTGGTCCCAGTCGATTTATTTAGGGCACGAGTCGACCCGACGGACATTTCATTCTTCCAAAATCTTCCAAATCCTCTCCAAAACTTTCCCAAAACCCTCCAAACCTCAATTAACCTCTGATTAAACAATCCTTCAAGATCAATGGCACCCAAAACCCGAGGAGCAAGCTTGAGTGGCGCCGGGTTGAAGAGAAAGAGGACCGTCCGACGACCCGTCCGCGAGCCGTCCACGGATTCTTCCTCCACCCCTTCGGCTAATGATCCTCCAGCTCTAGCTCCAGCTCCTACCCCTCAGGTAGATCTTCTAGCCAGTAGGATTGTAACAACAGGAAGAAAAGTGGATTTTGAATTGTTTGAAAATGAAGGATTCATCATTGGTAGACAACTAATCGAGATGGGATTTGAGTACATTTGTTCATTGGACTGTCCAACCTATCCTGCTTTGGTCAAAGAGTTTTACAAGAACTTGTCTAGAGGAGATGATGGCTTAGTAAGCAAGGTTAGAGGCATCGGTTTGAACATTACATCCTCCATTCTTTCTAGACTATTGAAGTTACCCTTATCTGGACCATCTACATTTGCCCCTGAAGATAGGTCTCCAGCTCTCACTCGACTTTTGAACCGAAACTTTGAGGGATTTGAGGAAGTCTTTGCTAGTCAACTACCATTGGAATTAAGGCTTCTCCACAACATTTGCAGCAGGATTTTATTTCCCAAGACAGGCCGATTTGACTATGTTTCTGAACGAGATATTTTGTCATGGATGCAGTTGTATCTGGGAAACTCATCAATCTACCTAGGATGATAATTTGGTATATTGCAGACTGTAGCGGGAAAAAGAAATCGAGCTTACCCTATGGCATGGTTTTGACTAAATTATTTCTTAGCCAAGGGATTGTGTTCAGTGATTGTGAGCCAAAGAAGGAGTTAAGACATACATATTATTATACTTTGGCTACCATTCATCGCATGGGGTTTGTTAAGAAAAATGGAAGTTGGGAGAGAAAGACTATTACTGAGGATAGAGACATAGATGCAGAGGCACCCAGACCTTCCTTGAGACATTCTTCTCCGGAGCCTCCTCAGTGTTCATCTATTCCAGAGTCTGTTCCTGCTCCTGCTTCAGATTCTACCCCTGCTCCTTCTGTTGCTCCTGCTCAGCCTTCTACTGTTTCATCTGGTAGTTTTTCTGATACACAGTTGGATCAGCTTCGATCTCTATTCAAGTCTGAGTTAAATGATCAAGAAAATAGACTGAAAGAAGAATTTAATGAAAAGTTTATGAACTTAAAAGAAGCATTATATTCTCTCAGTGATCGAGTTGCATTGATTGAGTCTACTCTCAGTTCATCTACCGGTTCCTTAAGTGAAAATTTAAAGAATATCTTTGGTGAACTTAAGGACATCTGCGGTGACTCGAGACATACTCACAATGCAACGCTGAGCTTCAAGAAAAAATCACTTCTGTTTGTACTTTTGTTGATGAAAAACTCAAAGACTATGTAAGACTTCAATGTGAAGGGATGAAGCAAATTGTAGATCATTTGAATAGAATCACTAGAAGAAATTTTTAAGTTTTCATGTAATCTCTTTTTGATGTAATCAATTTTACTTTCTTTGCTTTAAGCAAGTTTACAATTCCATGTACTTTCATTTTGAAGTAATGAGAATGGTTGATGCTTTACTTTTGTCTATTTCAATTGTAAGTATCCTTGAATTTCTTTGAATGTTAATCCTCAATTGATAAGTTAAATGGAAAAAGATAAAGAATATTATTGATATTGAACTTCCTAACCTTTTTGTTGATTACAAAAAAGGGGGAGAGTTTTTATTCAATCGTATATGCCTTGCCTTCAATTCAATCTAAGTTTAATTTTGAAAGAGGAGAGCATAAGGGGAAGAGTTATTGTATTTCATAAAGAAAATGCGTTAAGTCTCTAATTTTGAAAATCTTGAATGATTTATAAAATTAAGGTTCTTAGGGGGAGCTACCTCATTGAGGGGGAGCTTTTCCATGAACACAAAAGCTGATTTTGGTATCATAAATCTTTCAATGGTATAATGCATATACTCAATGTTTTTGTCATCATCAAAAAGGGGGAGATTGTTGAGAAATTATTGAAACATAATTGCCCCAACTTTATTGATTTTGATGATTTCCAAAAGCCATGAGTACCTTAAAGAATACAATATGTATATTTATCAAAAACCTTGAGCTTATTCAAATTGAAAGGAATGAACTATCAATGGTCATATTAAAAGAGTTTTGAATCTATTAGAAAAAGGAATTTCAAGTTCTATGCTTAAAAGAATTCTAAAAGGAATTTTACACTTTATATTTCAATCGATGAATTCTTGGAACATGTCTTGAATCCATGTTAAATGTCATATTCAATGTATTCAAGTTAAATTTATATTTTAAATTTAATTGGGACAAGTTTTAAAGTCAATCAGAACATTTTTCTGATTTTTGTATCGGTCCCGAGCTGACTCAAGGGTTTCCGAGTCGACTCCCCAAATTGTCTGAGTTTCTCGAGTCGACCCTTGGTTTTCAAGAGTCGACCCCTGAATTCTTGCGAGCCGACTCCTGTCTGTGCGAGCCGACTCCGCTCAAACAACAGAACCCATATTTTTTGAGCACTTCTCGAGTCGACTCCCCGTATTCCTCGAGTCGACTCCCGACTTTCAGGAGCCGACACTTGTGTTTTCGCGAGTCAACCCCTCAATGGTTAAAATGTTTCTATTTTTGGTAATCGACCTCGAGCCGACTCCCTCAGAGCTCGAGTCGAATCCACAAAATCTGGGCGCGATTTTTAACGATGACACATTAGCCCCAACGGTAAGATTTTTGAATAACGGCTATTTTTCTGTCTCTAACGGATATATTTTTGCAGATTCTATAAATAGAGGAGTTCTTTTCAAATCAAAACAACCCAGAGAAAATCAAAAAGAGAGAAAAGAAAATCATTTGAAAAGAGAGAAAAACAGAGCATATTGGAAAAATCATTTAGCTCAAAGAAGAGTGTTTCAAAAGGAGTGAAATCCAAGTGAAAGATTTGTCTACTCCTTCTCATCAATCCACAAGAGCCAAAAGAAAATCCACAAGCATTTCAACGGTCAAATCGGAGGATTTTCAAAAGAGGAAAAGCTTCATCTCAACTCCAAAAGACTTCAACGGTCAAGAATCTTGCTGAGGCGTGATTCAACGTTTCAAGAGGAGTCAAAGAGAAGAAGGGAGAAAGCCCAAGCATCCACCATCTGCAAATTATCAGGCTTTTCTAACCTTTTGATATTTTGTACTTCATTTGTATATTTGCTCAAGGGGAGCACTTTATTGTTCAAACTCTATAATTCCTTTTGTTTGCTGATTCAATCAGTGGATTGAATTAGTGGAGGTTGGTATACCTCGTTACAAGCCGGAGTGCTTGTGTTGGGTTAGTTGTGAGCCCTAGAAAAATAATGTGTAGGGTTTTGTGCTGGTAAGCCCGAGTTAAAACCAGCTGGGTTCGTTGTGCACCCGATAAAACAACAAGTTTGAGTTGTGAGCTTGGAAAACAACTCGGCTGTAATCTAGAGAGATTATAGTGTGGACCCAAGTGAATCTTGGGAGTGGACGTAGGTGCTGGTTGCGCCGAACCACTATAAAATTATCTTGTGTTTGCCGTGCATTATTTTCTCTATCTCTATCTCTCTGTATTAACTGCTTGTTCATTGCTTATTAGTTAATCTCACTTGCACATCTTGCTAACTAATCAATTAAAGTTAAAAAGTCTTAAATTTTTAAGAACCCAATTCACCCCCCCTCTTGGGTTGCCATCTGGGCCAACACTCTGACAATCTCAGAAACGGTTGTAGCATGTTTCCTACTAGCCCTGCCATTTGTCCTCTGCCAACGGCGGCGTCTTCAACTCAGCAACCTTTCAGAAGGGGTAAGAGTGACCCTCGAGCAGGTATAAAAATCCCTCGCTTAGGGCAGGGAATCTGAACTCAAACTCTCTAGCTATTTTTCATTAGCTCTTTCTTCACTGTTCCTGAGTCGCTTTACTTGAGCGTCGGAGGGTCTCCATCAGTGAAACCGGTCCTCAAAAACTTTCTTGCAGGAACTTCGTTGAGGAGAAGGCTCTTCGTTACCCTGACGTTCGAGGAACGCAATTTGGCGGCAACAAGATATATATGCTCCCAATAAGCATAATGGAGTGCAATACATGCATCATGCATCCCACAAGGTGCCAACATGTATACAAAAATGTATAACATAAAATCGTTGTGATATGGATAGAACTGTAATTAAAGATTGCTTGTTGCATATGGTCACTTGGAGAGATGGATTCCATTTGGTAAGGATACATAAGCTAAGATAACTGAATTGGATAAAGATTGGAGTTTTCTATGTTCGTTAACTTTTATAGTTTGCATGATTTATTTTTTATTTTCTTTTTTTTATTATTATTTGATTGGAAAAGAATTTGGTATCTTGATCTTCTATTATTTAGCATATAAGGCAAACGATTCAATTTGCTTTTTTCAATTTTCTTTTCTGTTCAAATAAAACAAAAAGAAAAATCATATGAGACTGTATTGTATTTTTATTTTTTCTTTGTAATCTCTATTTTGGAAAATCATTTTTGATATCTTGGCATCTTTACATATATTTTCTATGCTGTAAAACAAATATAAAAATTATTCTTCTTTGCAACAACTATTATTAAATCTCTAGATTTCTTAAGAATAATGGATCTGTCTCTACAATTGCAAGGTAGAAAAAGAGTAAGAATATCAAAGTTGTATAAAGGTTTTTTTTTATGTTAGCTACTAATAAATTTTCCATTACTTCTATAATTTTCTTTAATCAGACCACCTCTCTTAACTTTTAAAAAAAAAATTAAAAAAAACTTATCCACCACTCTTTTTTAGCAGATTACTTCGATTTAAAATTTCTTTTCTTGCTACTAAAATATCCTAATTTGCTAGTTTGTGCAATGCTGGTACAAGTTTGCAATTAATTTTTTATTAATGCATCAAGTTCACCTAAATTCATCTAAAAGTTGAATTTTATTAGCTCCATATCTTAAGATAAATTTTATTTTGATATTTATGAGATGTCTGCTAATAAACAACTTGGTTAGACTTTTCAAGATATGCTAGAAAAATAATATATAAGTATTTTTCAAAAGAGTTCAAAAAGGATCTACATCATGTAATTCAGTAAAATATACCATCAATCATTTTAATTCAATTATTGCTGATTTGCAAATCTTTAATAATATGATTGGTATGAAAAAAAATAGAGCCTGAAACAATTATTGGTGAGGTTCTTGATGCCTCAGAGGGATGCAAATCATACAATGAGAAGGCTAATCTATCCAAAATACAACTAATCTATCCAAAAAAAAAACCACTCAAGCTCAAATGATCCTATAATTACTAGATAAACAATATAGATGGACTCTTAGGAGGCATAGGAGAGGTGTTTGAAGTACTCATTAACCGCCCTTACATCCATCAGTTATCCTTTTTTAAGCCTGCTGACCCACTCTTCTTTGATTCCCTACTTCCGTGTCTCCACAATAATTCCCATAGAAGACCAAGACAAATAAACTCTTTAACAGTTTGCACCCTTCCATGCTTATTGGATCTCAATATGCTTTTTGGTGGTCTGTAGTTTTTTTTTTGAGATTTAGAGAGTTGATTTCTTATTCTTGTTGGTATCTTGGTTTGTAGCCATAGTGAAATTTTAATGATTAGTTGAGTCTCGCATGTTTAAGTTCCAGCAGTTTACTGATTTGGCTAATTAACTAGACTTCTATTTTGTCAGTTGGGTTGCAAGGAAAAACTATCTTAGCATACCCATTTTCTTCATAAATTTTTGTTGCAGTGATAATTGCTTATTAAAAGTTTTGTATTCTAGAACTGCAATCCATGCAATTATATATTTGAGATAATGTAGGTAACCCTTACATTGTTTGTCTTGTTGCATGGCATGGTATGTGTAATCTTTGAGAATTTACCTACTTTCTATTATGAATATCAAATTAATATCTTTTTAGAAAGACCAACCGTTCTAATTCTTTTCTATAACATTCTTATTGAGTTCTGTTGTGTGCTATCTTCATTTCTCATGGTTTATTTTGGCTCTCCAATCTCTGTAGTGGACCACGAAAGTTGAATACCTAAAGGGTGTTCAAATATTTAAGTTGTTGCAAAATACAAAGTCTTGATGGTAGACTATTTGAAATATAACTACTGCTAGGAAATGAGAGAAGAACAAGATGTCATAAGAAATGATAGATATGTTCTTCTGCTCGCTAGGCTCAATAGAAAAGATAAAAAGTTAAAAAATCCTAGTTCAAAGGAAGATGAGTTCATGGATGCCTGAGAGAGATGTAACGACCCGAGCCCTGAGCCCGCAGCATCCACGAGTCTATTTCATTATAAGAAAGCAAGACGGACAAGGTCCACACCAACTTGGGCGAGAGGTATCACAATCTATCCCCCTTACAGAGGCGACGTCTCGTCGCCAAGGGCAATTGATCATAACCATCAAATAGGACCCCACAGGTTCCGTGGTTCCGTGGCCCCCATAGGTGGTTTCCATTGATGTAGCACTGCTTCCATCGATATAACACTTTGCCGTGTGACACTTAGCTTCTGCACTTCCGGTTGGTACGTGACTCTGATATCATATTGTAACGATTCGGGCCCTGTGCCCGCAACACCCATGAGTCCGTTTGGTTACAAAAAGCAAGATGGATAAGGTTCACACCAATTTGGGTCATCACAGCTCAAAAGGGATCTAATTGGTACTTATTCATCTTTCTTAACCAATTATAAACCATACAACCAATTCCTAATTTCTCGATATGGGATTATTGAGAGGGGTATCAAAAGAGAGGGAGAGTTGCAGGAGGAGACAGAAGAGGAGTCATTGAGATGATGGTGGCTGATGAGTGGTCCTAGTGGTACGTTGAAAGTGGAAGGAGAGAGGGAAAGGGAGAGGAGTGGGTTCATGGAGGTGGCCAGTAGTTGTATTGGTGGCGCAGCAAAGATAGAATAGAAAGTGGGAGGGGAAGAAGATGATGAAGGGACACCTTCCTTAGGCCAAAGCCTAGGGTCTCACCTTTGCTCCAACGCTAGAACTCATCTGTGGCTTCTTTTGGCCCCCTGTTGTAACGTTGTTCAGTCCCAATGCTCTGATTCTATGTAGTATTGTTTAAGATGGGGCTGAGATTGGAGTTACAACGCAGCGAGGAATAAACAAATCATCCTAAGGCTGAATAGAATTTGAAAATAAATCTGCTGCCTTTTAGACATAGATTTCAAATTACAAGTGCCCATGTTGTGGGTAACAGCATTTGTGATCTTGGTTCATGGCAGAGTTTGAATTGAAGTTTATTTTTGTGCTCCTTCACTATTTATTTAAATAGATTTGCCTTTTTTCTATAATGGCATCTTTCACTTGAACATTGCGCTCAGGAATTAGAAATTCTATTTGAATTTTATAGAATTCTGCTACGTTTTATTTGTTGTATTTGCGGTGCAAAAGAAATTATATATTTTATTTAATCAGGCTTTGTTGCTTAAATAGGTTGAAGAATATGTTTGTTGTATACATATATAACTCAACCTAACCCAATTCGGAGGCCTGGTTGGATCTGAAATATTTTTCATGAATCCAACCCGATCATATATTGAGTCGGGTTTGGGTCAAACATCAGAATCTGAACATGAAGCCACGTTGGGTCAGGATCAGGTAGGACTCGGTTCGTTCTGATCCGTTTGCGAGTCTATCCATAGCCACTCTATATCCACTATAAATATAAAGTTTTATACTCATACACACATAAAAATTATGTAATATTTACAGCCATCTCGTTACCAATATCCTCATACCTGCCACCTACAACTCAACTTAACAGGGCAAATGAAAAGAGGTTGCATTAAATAGTTAGCAGCCAGCGTAAAACTTTATCAAATCATCTAAAACATAAATCTACTAAATTATACCCGTCACCTATTCATTTAATTTTTTTTTGAATTAAACAAGTTCAATGAAGTTCTAAATATTAGTCCTAACAAAATTTAAATTTTAAAAATACAAAAAAAAATAATTTTAATACTAATAAATGTAATTAAATTTTAATAACTAATAAAAAATTAATATAATTAATAAATAAAAATAATTAAATAATTTTATTAGCAAGTATAATGGGTACAAGAAAGGATGAGGTTGAATGAAATCTTTACTTCCTTACTTGCTTTTAACTCATCATGAATATTACCATGTATTGTTATGTCGATCCTCATATTTATTTATTTTTGGTCTTCATATCTACTCCAAATATAGATGGATATCTATGAATTCAAAATAAATTGCCATCTCTATTTGTAGCCCTAAATAGGATTACCATGATGGGTTCATCATAGAGACCCTTAGATTACTAATGATCCTTATTTTAAAGTAATCCAATCCCTGATAATATATTGCTTGAGTGATTAAGTATATTATATACCCAATTTGGTATGCCAGAGAAATTATCTCAACATATTTTGCAACTACTATCATATTTTATTATTATTTCATATTATTTATTATAATATTTACATTAAAATATAATATAATTTATTATTATATTATATTATATTATTTAATTGTATTATATGATAGTTATATTTATTACATTAGTATGGAAATAATAATGATTTTTTTCTGTTCGTCATTACCAATTTTTTAAAAACTAAACTAAACTGAACGATCCGATTGAGTTAACTGGGAACAGTCCAGCGGCTGGTTCAATAATCCTTTGAAACCCATTTTGGATGAAGAAAAACCTGCTTGAGCCTGTTTGAAATAGTTTATCTGCTAAATCGATGAACTGGTTATGGATTTGTATAATTGGCTGGTTTTCGCTTAACCCTTTTTTTTTACCCAAAATGGCGTTGTTTCAATTTGCTTTCAATTCATGTTCACGAGCTCTAGAGGTATAACTGAATCAAGATAGCTTGCGAGTAGTTCGAAATCGACTTGTTGTTTATTGAGTTGAGCTCAAGCTCAAACTACTCGAGTATATTATCGAGTCGAGTTCGAATATTAAAATACTCGGCTCAATAAACTTGTACCCTCTGTTTGGATGGAGAGAAAACTAGGAAGAAAAGAAAATTAGGAGAAAAATAGAAGAGAAAATGAAATTTATCTTGTTTGGATGGAGAGAAAAGTCGAGAGGAAAGAAAACTAGAGGAGAAAATAGAAGGAAAAAAGTGGTGGCCCCATATAAAAGTTTTCTCTCCAAAACCGAAGAGATTTCGAAGAGAAAACTCAAAAGTCTCTTTTTTTTTTTTCATTCCAATATTGACCCTTCCAAAAAAAATAACCGATGCATTTTTTAATCATCTATAATAAGGATATTATTGTCATTGTAAATTATCAACTTTTCTCTCCTTCTATTTTTCTTCCACTCATCCAAACAGAAGGAGAGAAAATATTTTCTCTTCAATTTCTTTCCTTTCACTTTTCTCTCCTTCCATTTTTTTCCTTTCACTTTTTTCTTCATCCAAACAAAGCAGTAAGCTTAATTGAGCTTACGTAGTTTTACTATTTTACTTTATAATATATATTAATATATTATCCTAATTAAGTAAGACTAAAAACGCTACGTTTTGTTAGTATATATAAATTTTAAATTTTTTTAAATTTTTTATTAAAAATATATTTTATTTGAATTTAAAAATAATTTTTTTATTTTTATGTAGAAATTTGAGTTTAGTTAAATCAAACCTAATGTATCGTATCGAGTATTTCATGAAGCTCAAATTCAAACTTTAAATAAAAAACTTGAATGAGCTTGAGTCTAAGCTTCAAGCTTCAAATTTTAGGATTAAGCCAAGTTCAAGCTCAAGCTTAAGCTTAGCACTATATCGATCCCGAGTTGGCTTGATTGCACCCTTGGCACGCCGCCGCTTCCTTTGGGGTCTGTTTGGATGGAAGGGAATGGAGGGAAGGGAAAGAGAAAGGAGGTAAAAGGTCATAAGCTACGAGGAGGATGAAAGAATAAGGGAAAAGGGAATGAGAGTAATCGGTTCCCCTCTTTTTTTTCTTTAGCGAGCGTAAATTTATTAACCTCCAAATGGGAGGGTAAGCTAGGAAGGAGAAATATTTAAGTCATACTTTCTGGGAAGATCAAAATATTCTTCATTTTCTATTCTTCATCGTTTCACTTCCATAGTTTATTTCATATTCTGAAAGGATATAATTGTCACATAACTTTTTTCCTCTTTTTTCCTTCTCTATCCAAACAAGATAATTGATATTACCCTTCATTTCCCTTTCATCCTTTCCAAACAAAAAAAAAGAGCAATCATTCCTTCCCTCTTCCTTTTTCTTCCATTCCTTTCCTTTTTTTTACTCTTCCCTTCCTTCCCCTCTAAAATCCAAACAAGCACGGGCGACCATCGGCTTCCAGGTCGACTTTGGATCCCCTGGATATCTGATTTCTCTTTTCTGAACTCGGTAGTAGAGATTGGTTATTTCAATTACAAATTGATTCTATTTTTAAAATTCTAGTTTTGGATTGTATTTCTTAATGCAAAAACTCTTCTTTCTGTTGTTGAATGCTTGAAAAAATTTCTTTGAATTTGGCTGCTGCTTTTCTTCTCGTAACCACGATTCTTCTTTAAAATCTAGTGAAGGTAGGAGAGTACTCTTCTCTTTAATCCATCTCCATCCAAGAGGGATCCTACTATGGCATCCCACTCCGCTGGGCTGGTCCTCCTTGTCCTTGTCACTCTCCTGAGGCACCAAGGTGTCCATAAGTAAATATTTATGAATCTGCAAGAGAAACTAAAGCTCGGTGGATTCTGGTCTAAATTATAAAGTATATAATGATGTGCAAAACAAAAATAGAATTGAATTGCAAGCATATTCTTCTGCAATCCATGATTGCTTTCCTTTCACCCCTCCCTCCTTCCTAGTCCTAGTCCTGGCTTGGAAGAAAAAAAAAAAAAGATAGAGAACATTTATCCAGGGATAGCTATCAGTTCTCCTAGCTTCATGCCCAAGATAGTGGGAAAGAGTGGCTGTTCGGTGATATCTCTCTTTCATATCTTGAAATTTTTTCCTTGCCTTTTCGTTTCCCCCTCTTAGAAGTGATTCGTTGGGTTTTCTGGTGACATATGTCTTTATTTATTGGTGATTTATTTGATTTTGTTTGTACCTATTTGATTCTCACACTCTCTACCTATTTGTTTAAATGCCTCAATCATAAATGACATGATAAAGAACAAGCAACGAGGTGTTCCAAGAGTTCCACTATTTTGATACAGCTAAAATCACCAACATAAAGTTTCCCATGCATTTGCTTCATCTTCTCTTCTACATTGTTTTTAGAAGTTAAAGCTCATCACAAATTCAGGAATAGAGTAGTCATATTTATGTTGCATGCATTTGATGTGGCTGATCCAGCGCCGTTAGAATAAATGGTAACAATAGCTGACGGACGTCCTCCCCTAACCCCGAGACCCCCCTCCGATCTCGGAGTGCACAAGCATCATCTCACCCTCGAGACCCCCTCCGGTCTTGGGATGAGGTCACCGCACCTCAACCCCGAGACCTCCCTCCGGTCTCGGGGTGCACAAGCATCATCTCACCCCCGAGACCCCCTCCGGCCTCGGGGTGAGGTCATCGCATCCCAACCCCGAGAACCCCCTCCGGTCTCGGGGTGCACAAGCATCATCTCACCCCCGAGACCCCCTCCGGTCTCGGGGTGAGGTCACCGCACCTCACCCCCGAGACCCCCTCCGGTCTCGGGGTGAGGTCACTGCATCTCAACCCCGAGACCCCCTCCGGTCTCGGGGTGCACAAGCATCATCTCACCTCCGAGACCCCCTCCGGTCTCGGGGTGCACAAGCATCATCTCACCCCCGATTCACTACCACTTGCAATTGTGCGTGGTCATATCAAGCAACGGCGCACACCAAATGCGACAGCGGCTGCTAGACACATGTAAAGCCATATTGATAGGTAACGCAGGACGCCTCCGGCACGCACAGTGACAGTACGACAGCAATCTTCCGGAACGGATAGATGAGACATTCGAACAGGTATAAAAGCATGCGCCCGCGTTGTGAGTAGGATCCTTGAATTCTGGTTTTCTAGTTTGTCCTACTAGCTAAAACCCTAACTGTTTCAGATCCCTTCTGCTGAGCAGTTCTCGTCTGATCCCAAGTGACTAACTTGAGCATCGGAGGGTCCCCACCGGAGCATCCGGTCTTCGGGGACTTTTCTTGCAGGGGTCCGGAGAGAAGGACGATCATCTTCCCCGACGCTTGAAGAAGGTGGCTTGGCGTCATCAGATTGGTGCGCCAGGAAGGGGAGATTGAAGAAAAGTATAGCCTCGAACCTATTACTGACTTCTCCCTCCTCAAGCTCTTAAACAATGGTGACAACTCGTGCATGAGAGGCCATCGTCAATCACGCTGGGGGGCAGCGCCAAAGGGCTGATCAGCCCGCAGCTAGCCCCTCAGCTCCTCCAACCGACGCACCTGCACCAGCACCGGTACAGCAGTTTCAGGAAGATCGGTTTGCTGCTCTTGCCGTGCAAGTTCAATCCTTGGCCACAATGGTCCAAGGGCTGCAACATCATGCGGTGATTGCACGGCAACCAGAACCCTTCCCGTCGGTGCCAGGAGTCCCTCAGCCCAGTCAGCACTCAATTCTGAGGAGGTCTCCTGCCTGAGAAGCTTGCCCTCGCCGCACTTCATCTAACCCTCACCGCCGCGAGGCCTCAAAACGGCCCCGCTCACCCTCTCGCCGCGTCAGCGCGTCCCCCAAGCGACGACATGAGAAGGAGGCAGAGCGTCCCCGTCGGCCTTCCCATCGCCTCTCCTCTTCCTCATACTCTTCGAGGGAGGGGTCTTTCGATGGCAGGGTAGCCCGCCAAGCTGAGCAAAGACTTGATGAGTACAACCAGCGGTTGGAAGAGCTCAGCCGTCGGATTACCAACCCTCTAGAGACGGACTATGATAGCCGCCCACCGCTGTCTCGCCGCATCATGGAGGAGCCTATCTCCACTCGGTTTTGTCTCCCTCAGCTGGACCCTTATGACAGGACCACGGACCTCCTGGACTACCTGGAGAGTTACAAGGTCCTTATGCAAGTCCAGGGGGCAACCGATTCGCTCATGTGCATCGCCTTCCCAGCCACCTTGAAGAAAGCTGCCCGAGCCTGGTATTCCCGCCTGCCGCCACGAAGTATCGATTCCTTCCATCAACTGGAGAGGGCCTTCCTGGCCCACTTTGATGCCTGCAGAAAGATTCAAGGGTGGTCGATAGCCTCTTCTCCGTCCAGCAAAAGGGTGGCGAGTCCCTTCGGGACTACGTCGCACGGTTCAAGGAGGCTGCCATGGAAGTTTACAATCTTGAAGACTCAGTGGCCACTTTGGCCTTGAAGCGAGGGCTTCGCCGTCTCGCTTCGTGTACTCCCTTGATAAGAAGCCACCCGGCTCCTACGCCGAGCTCTTGACCCGGGCCCAGAAATACATCCGGGCTAACAAGGCCGACTCCTCCCGACGAGAGGCTAGTGGGAGCGTCTCCAAGAAACCGGCCCGACCGGAACCTATCGAAGCTCGCCCCAGGAGACCTGAGCCTCCTCACCGGCCAGAAACCGTCCCTGAGCCCCTGCACCACTAAGAGATGGACCCTACACCCCACTGCTCGCCCCGATATAGCAGATCCTCCTTGAGATTGAAGGGGAGCCTTATCTTCAGCGCCCTCCTCCAATAAACCCGAAGATCCCCGCAACAAGAACCTCTACTGTCGTTATCACCGGGATCATGGCCATGACACTAACGACTGTCATCAGCTGAAGAAGGCTATAGAAGACCTTATCCAACGAGGCCACCTAGGAAAGTTCGTCCAGAGGAACAACCGGGAGCTCCTAGCCCGTCAGCGCCCCCGCCGCCGATGATCGACAATGCTCCAACTGAGAAGACGGTGGCGATGATTTCCTGGGGGGCAGGTGGACCGCCCAAGAGGCCGAGAGAGGAGGGGGAGTTAGACTCTGTAATCCCTTTTTCTAAAAGGGACTTAGAGGGGGTGGTTAATGAAAATAATGATAGCATCATTGTGTCCATGACGATAGCCAAACACCCTGTAAAAAGAATTTTGGTCGATAGCGGGAGCTCGGTGAACGTTTTGAATTACGATGCTTTTGTTCGCATGAGTTTATCATCTGACCTGCTCCGACCTGTCGCCATGCACTTGATGGGGTTCACAGGAGACTCCGTGCAAGTTGAGGGGAGATCACCCTTTCTGTTATGGCTGGCATGGCCCCGCACCAAAGCATGGTCCTCATGAGCTTCCTAGTGGTCCAGGTGCCCCTTGCCTACAACGCTATCCTCGGAAGGCCCGGACTGAACCTCTTGGATGCCGTCATCTCTACTAAGAGGCTCCTCGTGAGATTTTTCGCCAGAGGAGGGGTTGGGGAGATGTGGGGGGAGCGGAACCCGCCCCCACTTTGCTGCTACATGTCTCCAGGTCCGCGGGAGGTGATGCCTGCACCCGCGCCAGAGGTGTTGGACCCCCGGGACCTGGAGAGGAGAGGAGAATCGGCTAAGCATCTACTGACCTTCCCTCTCGGGGAGGACCCGGCAAGAACGATCTGCATCGGAGCTTCGCTCCCAGAGGAGGCCCGCGATCAGCTCCTCGCTTTCCTACGAGCCAACGATGACATCTTCGCCTGGTCGGCGTCGGACATGCGGGCATCCCTGAGGAGGTGATCACCCACTGGCTCAACATCAAGCCTGAGTGCTAACCCATTCGACAAAAGAAAAGAAGTTTTGCCTCAGATAGACAGAAGGCTGTGGATGAAGAGGTGCGGAAGCTCTTGGCAGCCGGTCATATTCGTGAAGTACACTACCCCGACTGGATGGCGAATGTCGTGATGGTGTGTAAGGCCAGTGGGAGCTGGAGGATGTGCGTGGACTTCACCGATCTCAACAAGGCATACCCCAAGGATAGCTTCCCGCTGCCCCAGATCGATCAGCTAGTGGACGCTACATCCGGACACGAGGCTCTTAGCTTCATGGATGCATTTTCGGGGTACAACCAAATAAGGATAGATCCAGCTGATGAAGAGGCCACTTCCTTTATCACCGAAAAAGGGATTTACTGCTACAAGTGATGCCGTTTGGGTTGAAGAATGCCGGGGTGACTTATCAGAGGTTGATGAATAAGGTCTTTGAGGGCCAGATTGGGCGTAACATGGAGGTATATGTAGATGATATGTTGACCAAGAACGCCCATGCGGCTGACCACGTTGTTGATCTTGCGGAAACCTTCAGCAACCTGCACCAATATTGGATGAGGCTGAACCCCCACTAGTGTGCCTTCGGGGTTGCAGCGGGCAAATTCTTGGGCTTCATGGTGACTCAGCGCGGGATCAAAGCCAATCCTGACAAGATCCAGACCATCCTGGATATGAGGCCCCCAGCTAACAAAAAAGAGTGCAGCGCTTGACCGGGAGGGTGGCAGCCCTGAGTCGCTTCATGTCAAGATCAGCGGAGAGATGCCTGCCCTTCTTCAAGGCGTTGCGCAAGGTCAACGTCTTCGAATGGACAAAGGAGTGCCAGGACGCCTTCGAGGAGTTGAAGCAATTTCTATCCACTCCCCCGTTACTGTCTAAGCCAAGGAGTGGGGAGGAGCTCCTTCTGTATCTGGCAGCCTCCCCCGAGGCCGTCAGTTCTGTGCTCGTACGTATGGATGCTGATGGAATGCAGAGGCCAGTCTATTACACCAGTAAGGTGCTTCATGATGCCGAGACCATATACACCAGAACTGAGAAGATCATCTTCGCCTTGGTGGTCTCCGCATAACGCTTCCGACCCTATTTCCAAGCTCACCCCATCGTGGTGCTCACAGACCAACCTCTCTGAACTATTCTATCCCGTACTGACACCTCGGGATGGTTGGCCAAGTGGGCCGTTAAGCTAAGCGAGTTTGATCTATCCATCTGGCCAAGATCTGCCATGAAATCCCAAGTGTTAGCTGATTTTTTGGTCGAGTGTACCTGGACTGAGGAGGGCCATGAAGAGTCGCATCCAGAGGTGTGCATGGAGCCACCCCCGGCGAGGGGAGCAGAAGGAAAAGAGTGGATCCTACATGTGGATGGAGCGGCTAACTCACAAGGAAGCGGAGCGGGACTTATCCTCGCAAGCCCCGAGGGGGAGGTAGTAGAGTATGCCCTCCGGTTCCTGTTCTCAGCTACCAATAACCAAGCGGCGTATAAAGCCCTGCTAGCGGGGATGAAACTGGCCAAGGAGCTTGGAGCAGAGCGTCTGAGAGCTTCATAGATTCCCAGCTCGTCTTCGGGCAGGTTGCTGGGGAGTATGAGGCCAGAGACCCAACCATGTCACGCTACTTAAGCGAGGTGCGGTCCCAGGCCTCTCGGTTCTCCTACTTTCACGTCAGCTACATTCCCCGGCGAAGAACGCTAGGGCTGATGCATTGTCCCGACTGGCCACCTCGGCCGATGGGACCTTGGGAAGAACGTATGTGGAGCACCTGCAGGCCCCAAGCATTGAAGTGGCAGAAGAAGCATTGCCAGTTGAGCAGGGGCCCTCTTGGATGGACGTCTATGTACGATATTTGACTGACGGCACCCTCCCTAAAGACCCCGCAGAAGCTAGATTACTCAAGCGGCGGGCTCCAAGGTTCCTGATAATGGATGGGAGGCTCTATCGAAGGTCATTTTCATACCCGGTCCTCAAGTGCGTAGGGCCAATTGAAGCAGATTACATCTTGCGGGAGATCCACGAAGGCATCTATGGAAGTCATCTGGGGGCAGAGCCCTAGCCTACAAGGCCCTACGACAGGGATATTACTGGCTCACCATGAAGGAAGACGTGGCTGAGCTTGTCAAGAAATGTGATAGCTGCCAGCGCCACGCCAATATTCAGCGACAGCCGGCTTCTCAGCTGACCCCTTTGGTGGCACCTTGGCCATTCGCTCAGTGGGGTATGGATATCTTGGGACCATTCCCTCCGGCCTCCGGACAACGCAAGTTCCTCCTAGTGGCCGTTGATCACTTCACCAAGTGGATTGAAGCCGAAGCCCTTGCTAAAATTACTGAAAACAAGGTGAGATCCTTCTTTTGGAAGTCCATCATATGCCGGTTCGGGCTACCCCATACCTTAGTCACCGACAATGGTCGGCAGTTTGATAACGCGCCTTTCCGGGAGTTCTGCACCGAACTTGGCATCCACCAGAGGTTCACTTCCGTCGGACACCCCCAGACTAATGGCGCGGCCAAAGTGACCAATCGCATCATTCTCCAAGGATTGAGAACCCGGCTGGATGGTTGCAAAGGGCGATGGGTGGAGGAGCTTCACAATGTGCTGTGGGCCTACCATACAACGCCACGAGCCCCTACCGAGAGACCCCGTTTAGCCTGTTTTCGGGTCCGAAGCTGTTATCCCAGTGGAGATAGGCTCCCTGAGTCCTCGGGTGGAGTCGTATGATGAGAAAGATAACTCGGACCGGCTGCGGGCCAACCTTGACCTGATGGAGGAGGTGCGGGACCGATCGCGGTTGCGGATGGCGGTCTATCGACAACGAGCCGCCAGATACTACAACACCCGTGTACACCCCAAGACTTTCTTGCCGGGAGATCTGGTCCTCCGACGGGCTGAAATCTCAAAGCCAACGGAGGGGGGCAAGCTAGCCCCGAATTGGGAAGGACCCTATCGGATCGCCGAGACACTCCGTCACGGAGCTTACAAGATTGAAGAGCTTGACAGAAGCACTTCCTCGGACGTGGAATGCAGACAACCTTCGTCGGTATTATCAGTAGCGCATCTCTCCTCTCACATTAAATACGTGCATGTATTCTTTTGGGCCTTCGCCCCTCATTCTATATTAACGAATTTCAATTTTAGCTCCTGAGTTCTTTCACCTAAAGCCCTAGGCCAGCCAGGCATGAAGCCCGACACCCGTCGGCACCTAAAGCCCTGGGCCAGCCAGGCATGAAGCTCGACACCCGTCGGCACCTAAAGCCCTAGGCAAGCCAGGCATAAAGCCCGACATCCGTCGGCACCTAAAGCCCTGGCCCAGCCAGGCATAAAGCCCGACACCCGTCAGCACCTAAAGCCCTGGGTCAGCCAGGCATAAAGCCCGACATCTGTCAGCACCTAAAGCCCTGGGCCAGCCAGGCATGAAGCCCGACACCCGTCGGCACCTAAAGCCCTGGGCCATCCAAGCATGAAGCCCAACACCCATCAACACCTAAAGCCCTGGGCCAGCTAGACATGAAGCCCAACACCCGTCGGCACCTAAAGCCCTGAGCTAGCCAGGCATGAAGCCCGACACCCGTCGGCACCTAAAGCCCTAGGCCAGCCAGGCATGAAGCCCGACACCCGTCAGCACCTAAAGCCCTGGGCCAGCCAGGCATGAAGCCCGACACCCGTCGACACCTAAAGCCCTGGGCCAGCCAGGCATGAAGCTCGACACCCGTCGATACCTAAAGCCCTGGGCCAGCCAGGCATAAAGCCCGACACCCGTCGGCACCTAAAGCCCTGGGCTAGCCAGGCATAAAGCACGACCCCGTCGGCACCTAAATCCTGGGCCAGCCAGCATGAAGCCCGACACCCATCGGCACCTAAAGCCATGGGCCAGCCAAGCATGAAGCCCGACACCCATCGGCACCTAAAGCCCTGGGCCAGCCAGGCATGAGGCCCGACACCCGTCGGAACCAAAGCCCTGGACCAGCTAGGCATGAAGCTCGACACCCGTTGGCACCCAAATCCCTGGACCAGCCAGGCATGAAGCCCGACACCCGTCGGCACCCAAAGCCCTGGGCTAGCCAGGCATGAAGCCCGACACCCGTCGGCACCTAAAGCCCTGGACCAGCCAGGCATAAAGCCCGACCCCCATCGGCACGTAAAGCCCTGGACCAGCCAAGCATAAAGTTCGACCCCCGTCAGCACCTAAGGCCATGTGCCTGCCAGGCACAAGGCCCGACATACCCTTAGCAGAGCGGTGTGCCATCAGTCCTAAGGAACCCGCCTACTTCGACCTCCGAAGTCCGGTGCTTCAACCCCAGGAAGCCTATCCTTCCTGGCCCCGACTAGATGGCTAAGATGGAGTAATTCACGCATGAATTAAGAGTTATTCCCTGGCACTAATAGGACCGAGAGGTCGCGCATCATCAACCAACGAATTTGGGATAAGGGTCGCAGATAGACAATTTATCTTGGAGGAAAAAGATATTTCATTAATTTAAAGTGATTACAAAACGCCGACATAGTCGGACTTGCAAAAATAAAAATACAAGGAAGCTCATGGTTCAGCCGGCGCGGGCTCATCATCGGAGGGGGCCGAATCCGAGAAGTAATCTGGTTCGACTTCCAGGGCTTGGGGAAAGTTCAAGTCCCTAGCAATCTTCTCCTTCCCGTGCTGGAACCCTTGAAGGAACACCGCCGTCGAGGCTTCTGCCAGGTCATCTGCAAAGCGCTCGGACGCTTTGTATTCTTCTATGATTCTGGTGGTCCTGGCCATGATGGCGGATTCCACCTCAATGGCCCGAGCTCCTTCCTCCGTGGTGAGGGCTGCCACTGCAGCCATCTCGGCCTCTTGGGCGCGGCTCACCTCCTCCTCGGCTTGGTTCGCCTTTTCCTCCGCTGCCCTTGCCTTTTCCTCCGCGGCCCTTGCTTTTTCCTTCGCTGTTGTTGCCTTTTCCTCCGCAGCCCTTGCTTTATCCTCCGCTGACCCTACTCTCTCCGCAGCCGCGGCCGCCCAACCCTCGAATTCTTGGATGGTCAGAGTCAGCTCAGAGATGTGCAGGTCTCTGGCCATCACGGCATTTTCAGCTTCCATCATCTGGTGGAGCGCCGCCCGCAGGCGGTTGGCCTCGGCCTCCGCTCGGCTCTCGGCAGGCCTTATTTCATTGGCCCGGGCGGTTCTGGCTGACTCTAGCGCCCCCTCAGCCGCCTCCGCGCGATGCCGGGCCTCTTCGGCCTCCTTCTGTGCCTCGCGCAGAAGGGCCTTCCCACCATGGATCACCTCCCTCGTAGCCTTTAGGGAATGCGCAAGCTGCATGCAAGCTCCAGGTTAAAAAAAAAAGGAGGGGGGGGGGGATACAGAAGCAAAGGGTGGCAGGACCACTTACTCTGACAAGGGCCGCGTAGGACTCCCGGAAGAACGTACCTGCCTTCAGGTGGCTAAGCTCTTCCAGGACCTCGGGCATGAAGATTGGAGAAAGGACCCACTCTGCCCAATGCCCGTCATTCAGGATGGAGTCCCGAGGCAGCCCTGGTCTGGCCCTGCTCCGCTCGACTGCCTCGGCATTCTTCGACTCGGCGTGCGGGCTGCTCCTTGGCATCCTCTTAGGGGGTGGGCTTGCTGTCCCCGATGGCCCTTCGCCCCAGCTCCTGACTGCCTCGGGTGGAGTCGGTTCACCAGGGGCAGGGAGCTCCTCCGCTACCGTGGGCTCCTCCACCATAGCCAGCTCCTCTGCAGCTGGCTTCTCCATTAGTACCCCCACGGTCGCCGCCCTCTCTGGCGGGGTGTCGGCTGTGAGGTCGATCTCTAGAGCGACCGAGGGGTCTTGTGGTGCTGATGGTCGAGGGACCCGAGCTGTCGGGCGTTTTGGGGCCGGAGCTTGCTGGCCTTCACTCGGCCCTTCCCGGACCCTCTTCTTGGAGACGGCCTTCAGGAGTCTATGTGTCGAGATCTTCATGGCTGCATGATATCGGTCAAGGTCAAAAAAAAAAAAAAAAACAAAACGAAGCGAAACCAAGCAAAACTTTGGCTAAGTGTGGAAATGGATTACCCTGGTGGGAGATAAGACCCGCCGACTGAAGGTTATCTTCCGTCAGGAGCAGGGTGTACCGAGGGATCTCGGCAGCCAACAACTGACCCAACGCTTCCCGATCTCCAGGATGGACGGCGGAGTTCACGTTGCCTCGAAGGTCGGGGTCTCCCCACCGGGGCCTAATTTGGTCTAGGTTGGCAAAAAGAACCGGGATTTTCATCCCTTGATCGAAGAAGGAAGGAAAAGCTTGAGGACCCGGTTGGGTCGGGGCTGGAACAGCCACCAACCCTTCTGGGACCGGAGGATATAAAAAGACCGGAAAAGGAAGATTCGGGGGGTGATGCCAAGGCGATGACAGAGAACAACAAAGGCACTAATGACCCGATAGGAATTTGGGACCAGCTGGGAAGGAGTTAAGGAATAGTATTCAAGGAGGTTGAAAAAAAGGGAGGAAAGGGTGGACGGAGACCCGCCTTCAGGCAAATCTCGTAAAGGGTCACTCGGCCGGGTCGGGAAGAGATGACTCTATCATCGGGAGTCGGCAGGAAAAGCCCAACATCCCGGGGAATCTGGTAACGAGCCCGGATTTTTATCAAATCATGGCCTGTTACCGTGGAGGCGGTCCCCCTCGGGGACTCCTCCACCCTCGAGGAGGTACCAGCCCCTGACCGGCAGCCCCTTGATGGAGGCCTCTCAGTGACCGCCGCTGGGCCAAAGGGACGTGGTCCTCCGAATCGGTGGATCACTCAAGTGAAGGAGAGGGGGAAGGAACAGGAGAGGCGCAGTGCCTCTCAGAAGAGAACAATTCTCCGAATCGTCCTCCGAGGTCCGAGATGGGAAACTCATGGATAAAAGAGGGAATGGAGGAGTCTAGAATGGACAAAAAACTGATCTGAAGGAAGGGAAGCTAAACAAAGGTTCTCGGGTTGCAGGGGAGACCAAGACGCAGAGGCTCAGAGGAAGACGACGATGGCAGCAGTGGTGTGGCCAGATTCAACCCCCCACTTGAGTTTTATTAGGTTTTCAAATTGTCCTGCCTTGTCTCATCAGCCACATGGATCCCCACCATAGGCTGGCTCACCTCGATGGTTTCCCAGTGCGTGATACGATATGCCTCTGGCCAATGATGGGACTTCACTGACGTCGCCGCTGTTAGAGGTAATGATGATGCGGCTTTCCACGTGGACTTCGAAGAGTTAACCTCGCCTCGAGGACGATCATGGCGGGCTCAATGTACGGAAGCGGCCGCCTTTTCACATTCCCCATACCGTCTGCATAGAGATGTGGACAGGGATCAGCCACGTGAGAGGTAGCATCCCTTTCGCCTTGCCAGTGGGGCCCGCTTCGCCTTAGGGGTGAGGGGGCATTTGATGTGGCTGATCCAGCGCCGTTAGAATAAATGGTAATAGCAGCTGACGGAGGTCCTCCCCTAACGCCGAGACCCCCCTCCGGTCTCGGGGTGCACAAGCATCATCTCACCCCCGAAACCCCCTCCGGTCTCGGGGTGAGGTCACCACACCTCAACCCCGAGACCCCCTCCGGTCTTGGGGTGCACAAGCATCATCTCACCCCGAAATCCCCTCCGGTCGCGGGGTGAGGTCACTGCATCCCAACCCCGAGAACCCCCTTCGATCTCGGGGTGCACAAGTATCATCTCACCCCTGAGACCCCCTCCGGTCTCGGGGTGAGGTCACCGCACCTCAACCCCGAGACCCCCTCCGGTCTCGGGGTGCACAAGCATCATCTCACCCCCGAGACCCCCTCCGATCTCGGGATGAGGTCACTGCATCTCAACCCCGAGACCCCCCTCGGTCTCGGGGTGAGGCCGCTGCATCTCAACCCCGAGACCCCCCTCTGGTCTCGGGGTGCGCAAGCATCATCTCACCCCCGAGACCCCCTCCGGTCTCAGGGTGTGAGGGTAACGTTCAGTACGTGAACTGGCCTTCGAACCAAACGACAACTCTGGGCCACCTGGCGCACCCACGTGACCCCCGTGCGCCCGTGGCTGCTTGCGACCATACCTCATAACGGCGTATGGTGCATTGCATGTGTTGTTATGCATGACCATGCCCGTTACGGAGTACGATTCACTACCACTTGCAACTGTGCGCGGTCATGTCAAGCAACGCGCACCAAATGCGACCGCGGCTACTAGACACCTGTAAAGCCATATTGACAGGTAACGCAGGACGCCTCCGGCGCGCACAGTGACAGTACGACAGCAATCTTCCAGAACGGATAGATGGGACATTCGAACAGGTATAAAAGCATGCGCCCGCGTTGTGAGTAGGATCCTTGAATTCTGGTTTTCTAGTTTTTCCTACTAGCTAAAACCCTAACTGTTTCAGCTCCCTTCTACTGAGCAGTTCTTGTCTGATCCTAAGTGACTAACTTGAGCATCGGAGGGTCCCCACTGGAGCATCCGGTCTCCGGAGACTTTTTTTGCAAGGGTCCGAAGAGAAGGACGTACGTCTTCCCCGACGCTTGAAGAAGGTGGCTTGGCGTCATCAGCATTCATATTAGAATTTGTTTTCTTGAACGTCCCAGGAAGCCAACCCTTGAAACTGAGCTCTTCCCTGATGCCTTTGAGCCCTGATCAATTTTTTTTTTTTCAATTCTGAATTAGAAAATGGCAACCCTGGCTTTAAAGTCTTCCTTTCTACGCATGGAACTGTCCAATTGCTGAAAAAATTAGCGTATGTTTCGTACTATTCTATTTTGTTGTTTTGATATATCTAAGGTATGGAATGATTATATGCTGATTTTTTCAATTCTGAATTAGAAAATGAATGAATGTTCTTTGCTATTAATTGATTTAAGAGCATATGTATTTTCTAAGCTTATCCATTACCTTTGCTTGATACATGTTTGACAGAATGTCTTAGCAATGATTATTCAATTTTTACGTACAATCTCTCCAATTAATTATCTATCATCCAATTAATTCGACGAGCAGGAATTAGCCCTACGGTTGCAACTTCGGTTGGATAGATTGAGAGTAAATCCCACCCAACCCATCTTATCCGATCTTGGGTTAGGATTTCTCCAGCCTAACCTATTATAAGCTATTGAATTGAGTTGGGTTGCAACTCCAGTTGGATGACTTTGAGCCATGCAGATCTCCCATCCAATGTGACCTGAACTGACTTGACCCAGTTGCTGCCCCATATACAAGCCAAAACCCAGCTATTCCAAGGCCCCTCTCTGCGGTCGGAAACCAGTGCGAAGGTGGCGCTTATCTCCCCTCCACACCCCTCCGCAGCCCGATTGCCTCAAATAATAGTAAGCACTCCTCCTCTTTTAATCTTTCCCTCCCTCTCTCTCTCTCTTTCTCTCTAGGATTTTTTTTTTTTTTGTTGCCTCTTTTCTCTTTTTTTTTTTAAAAAAAAGCTTCAACGAGTTGTGATTTACCTTTTCTCAGAGAGAATTATCAGGTACTCTTTAAAATTGGACAACTTTCGTGATTTTGCATGCGATTTAAGGAATTAAAATCAAAGATGTGTGCTCATGAGCTGAGAAATCTGATAGGGTTTTTATCGGCTGTCTTTTAGGAAATGCATACATCTTTTTCAATTACTGCATGCGATCTTGTGACTCAGCTGTTGGAATCCATAAAGAAAAAACATGGGATGGGGTCTAGCATTGTTCGTTCCATGACCCAAAAGGAGATATGTGGGTTTTTCCCCATTAGATGGAAATATCTGCGTTGATTCCTTTTGCTGTTAGAAGGCACTGTTTGGTGCAAAAGTTGCTCCTGGTTTCTTTCTTTGATGGGCAAGGAGAGCATTAGGGGGAGATCCTCTTTTTTTAAAAAGAGTTTCTGAGCATGCTTGAATGTTCAGGACATGGTTATTTAAGATTTTATTTGATTATTACATGTTAAGAAATCTAACATGATTAATCCATCCATTATCTTTCTTTATCATTGTTGTTATCTTGGTTTAAGGATATTCCATATCTTGGTTTAAGGATATTCCATATCTTGGTTTCCATGTTTGATTTGAACTATGCATATTCTCTGAGATCTGCATTCTGATATAATTTGGTTCTACTTGTTTTTTGAGTACTTGGGTTCATTCAGAAATGAAGAGGGCCACCCCATGGGAACAATTACACCCAGTATCTTCTGATGATTCTTCAGGCTCAGATTCTGATGATGATGTGCTGGCTATGTCAAAAGCATAGCACCAAAATTGGAGTTCTCAATCATCCAAGGATATCTTGCCAGAAGGTGTGCATTCTCAGTGCTTGGATCTATTTCTTGCAGCTTGTGAAATGTTCCTTTTTTCTTATTCATGTTTTAAGTATTGTAGATTTTTATGAAGAAGAGCAATGGCTTTTCACTAGTTCTAGAAGTTTCTATAGAAAACATCAAATTTGTTTACAGGTGACATATCCTCAGTTTTATTTACATTGTTGGATCCTTTTCTGCGATTGTCCTAATAATTCAGTTTAGAAGCCTTCAATATAAGAAGTAAGATTCTGGACTATTCTGATTTGGCCTATAATTTTATTCTTTCTAATGCAAAAGGAGCTGTCATACAACTTTCTTTTTTTTTTTCAAAAGAAAATTCAAGACATGCCCAGGTGGAACATGTGGAGACACCTATATGTAAATAGACCAGTCATCCTATTCATGCAGTCACTTCTTAATGTCTTGCACCTATGCTATAGTGTTTGTTCCTCTTTAATTTCATTAAGGTTTTAAATCCTATGGGATAGAGCTGTCTTAGTTTTTCTATGGAATGGGATGTGTCGCTGTTCCGGTCTGCCCCAACAATTGAGCAGGGGATGTTTCAAGGCCCACTAATGGAGATGCTAGGATGATGGCAGAATGACCTAACCCGATATTTGGAATGGAAACCCATCCTAGTGTCCATGAGACACCTTACCGAGATTTGAGACCGTGATTTCAGTTGGAAAAATGGCATGTATCATGCATGGTGCTTGCTGCATTGTGCCTTGCTAACTGCTTCCTTGAAGTTGTACCTACGCAGTTCTAAAATTGGGATTCTCTTGCAACTTGGGAACTAAGGATATAAAGAATTTGTAGCAAAAATGACTTCTGTAGTTCTAGCCAGAGTAAGGATCAAGTCCATTCAGATTTGCTGAATTTTAGCAATGACATAGAAAGAGATTATTATATTTAGGATGTAGGATGCCAGCTGGGTTATATGGAGTCATGATTCAAGACTTATGATATATCTTGGAAATCTGGAATCTGGGGCTAGGTGAGGCTTCGTTGACCTTTCAGGTTTCAACTCAATCTTAAGGAAATAATGAAGAGAATGGAAGGAATAATAAAGATAAGAAGAAGAAACAAGAAAGCATAAAATACAAGGGAATACCTGAAAAGGATAAACACCTCTCTGTGTACCAATGGTAAACAAAAAGCAGCGCACCCATGTTATGTTGTTTGAAGGGGCCAATTTTTCCTCAGTTTACTTGATTTCTATGTAATAAGAACTTAAATGCATAAAAGAAAGGAGATAGAACTCTTGCAGACATGATTTCAAATCTTGGTGGGATGTCTCAAGGGAAACTGAGATGGGTTACTGTCCCAAGTGTGATGGAACCATGTGCTTCTCATTGTTATTAATGAGAACTGGGTATTTCTCATTAGCATTCAGGCAGTTTTTCATAAGAAAAAACAGAGCAAATATAATGAGGCCATTCATTAAAACACAGCCTTATCTTAATTGCATAACAAATTATATAAATTAAAAGAAAACAAAAGGTATCAAATATATTAAATCTTTGTTGCTTGAATTTTTGCTATATTGGTTGACTTGACTTGTTTGAGTTGCCATCAATTGAAGCTGACATTAGTTAACCTCAATGGAGACCAGGTTGCTGACTCCTACTCCTCAAGTTATATATAGTGAGAATATGGCTATGGAAGACAAGCCACACAAGCACCTTGTTATAGTAGGGATTTTTTGGGGAATTCTTTGAAATTGAGTGTATTTTGTGACCCATTTCATGAGGGGCAAGTAGGTGGGCTTCTTTACATGAAAAAATGTGTGCTTGCACTGGTTATTATGATGTAGGGTTTTAATAGATTTTTTTCCCCACTATTTTTCCAGAGGAGATTTTCTTTTATCTTGCTTGTAAGCATGCTGCCTATTTTTGTGTTTTTTTAAAAAAAGAAATACATATATATCCTTTTGATCAATGCATGTAATCTCATGACTACTGTGCTTGGCAACAGGTCATTTCCTTCCTGAAATATGGTCTCTGGGTGTGGCTTTTGTTGAACTGGTCGTGATAGAGATTGTTTTCAGACTTTTATCACCTAAAGTTGAAATCTTTATCCATTAGAAGCACTTTTCTGCAACTTTTTTCTATATCAAGTTCAGTCCTGGAAAAAAAAACTTGAGCTTTTTGATCACAGACTCCAAGAATTGGATTGCTTCTGTTGGGTGTTGAATCTAGGTTTTTGTTTGGAATGGCCCACCATTGCCGGATTCCTATGGCATCTTTGCAGTTTGGATCTATAAATCGAAGAAGTTTGATTCTTTATGAACTTTTTAATGGCTTGTGTACTTATTCACCAGAACTGCCTGATTGGTTTAAGTTCCCACATGGTGAGCAGTCTTGTGTGGATTCTAATGATGATTTTGTGCTCCCAAACAAGTTAGAGTTTTTGGAAGATTATGTTAGTAATAGGAGGAAACATGATGGAAGGGCTGATGTTAGACTCATGTCTCATGATATCGGAGATGCTGATCTTGACGATATTGGTGGGATTTTGAAGTCTAAGTTTGCATCTCCTGAGGCAGTTTTTGTAGTACTTGATCGTTGCTCGGTCAAGATATCCAAGGATTTGGTTGACACAATATTGAGGAGGTTTAGCAATGACTGGGTTCCAGCATTTGGTTTCTTCATGTGGGCGGCTACTCAAATAGGTTACAAACATTCTTCTGATTCTTTTGACATGATGGTTGACATTTTAGGAAAATCAAAGCAGTTTGATGTAATGTGGGGATTGATTGATGAGATGGTTCGGCTGGGGGGATTGGTCTCTCTAACAACCATGACAAAAGTGATGAGAAGGCTTGCTAGAGCCTGTAGATGGAATGAAGCCATAAAGACATTTCATGTCATAGAGCAATTTGGTGTTAAGAAAGACACTGTAGCCATGAACGTACTGTTGGACACCTTGTGTAAGGAGAGGAGTATGAAGCATGCAATGTATGCCTTTCTGGAGCTGAGGAATGAGATACCTCCTAATGCAAGTAGTTTTAATGCTATAATTCATGGGTGGTGCCAAGCACGAAAACTAGAAGAGGCTCGGCAAACTATGGAGGAAATGAGAGAATTCGGTTTTAATCCTTGTGTGATTACATATACTAGTCTGATTGAAGCATATTGCATGGAGAAGAACTTCAGGATGGTCGATGCTATTCTTGATGAGATGCATGGCTATGGATGTCCTCCAAATGTTGTGACTTATACAATCATAATGCATGCTTTAGGGAAGGCAAAGGAAACCCATGAAGCTTTGAAGGTTTTTGACAAGATGAAGAGAGATGGTTGCATTCCTGACACTTCATCCTATAACTCTTTAATTTATATACTAGGTAGAGCAGGACGATCTCATGACGCCAACGATATATGAGGAGATGTGCAAGAATGGAATTTCTCCAAATGCAAGTACATACAATACATTGATTTCAGCTGCCTGTGATCACTCCCAAGAAGAGAGTGCTTTGAAGCTACTTCTGAAAATGGAAGAAAGTTCATGCAAACCCAATATTAAAACCTATACTCCTTACTGAAACTATGTTGTAAGAAAAAATGGACAAAAATGCTCTTGTATTTGTTGGCACATATGTTTAAAAAGGACATTAGCCTTGACCTTGGCACCTATACTCTTTTAATACATGGGCTATGTCAGAATGGAAAATTAGAGCAGTCATGCTTGTTTTTTGAGGAAATGGTGTCAAAAGGTTTTATTCCTAAAGAACACACATACAATATTATGATCAAGGCACTTGAAAGAGAGAATATGGAAAGAGCGAAGGCAAAGATTCAACAACTGATGGTGGAGGCAAAAAGCACGAAACAACCCAATCATCATTCCATGGCTAAGCATCAGATTGGATGAAGGCCAGTTTAGCTGTCATGATTGTATTTCTATGTTGTATGGGTAAGTTTCATCTTTTTTCACCATGCCACATAGAACCTTTATCTCTTAATTTACCACTTATCCTTGTCACAAATGACACCAAAGAATGTTCGTGTATGAGAAAAATGTCCATCTTAGTATTGATTGAAAAATGGCTGTGTGTTTCTTTCTTATAAAATCATTCTCTATAATATGTGCTCAAAGTACTCATGCATGGTTAAATTTTTTTGAAGGGCGTGCCATACAAATCCTCTCTTTTATTACTTTTTGAATGAGCTACTTTATTGGTCTCTTAGTAGTATTTTTTATGTACACTTACATATGGATGCTTATATATGCAAATCCACACTAGCCATTCATTCCAAGCAAAGGTCTCATCTTTGGCATCAGAAGTCTCCTTCATTCTTCTACATGATTCCTATATTGTTTTTCATTCAGAAAATGAAGAAATGTCTATCCTATTTCTTTGTTGAGTCTTCATCCTCAAATTCTGATGATGATGAACTGGTTTCTTCAAAGCATAGCACTAATAATGGAGGTTCTCAATCATCGTAAGATATCATGCCAAAAGTTTTGAATTTGTGGTGCTTGGATCTTTTTTCTTGCAGCATCTGAAACAATTGTTTGCTTGTTTGTGAATTTAAGTCTTGTTGCTTTGAAGAACAGTAAGAACTTAAATGATAGGGGACATGAAATTAGTTAACAGATGGACAAGTGCTTGTCATTATTTATGTTGTTGCATCCTCTTTTGTAATTGTGTTAGTATTTTAGTTTACCAGACTCTATTATTAAAAAGTGACTTGCTGGACTATTGTGCATTGGAACTAAAATTTGAGTCTGCTCTAGTATTATAAATTCAAAAGAAGATGCTGTATGATGGAAACAAAATAAGGAAACAAGATAGAAGGAAATAAATAACAATAGAGCTTTTCATGCTCAGGCGGTACACAAGGAGATGAAACCAATTCCTCAGTATATGCAATTACTGTGGTGTTATTTATCGCCATACATGTTCATCTCAGGGTTGAAACATGCATAGATATACTTAGATGATTAGGATCTGGAGCTCGCTACTTTCCTCTAACCCTTCTTGTTGGCAAAATAGCATATTTCCTATCTTCCATTTGCACATGGCATTCTCATTTTTGTTGAAATAAACTGGATATTTTCAAAGAGCATTTTTATTTATAATTATTCTTTTGACATTACAGGACGACTTAAAGATATTGACCAAAATCAAATTGGGGTTTGTATATGAAGATCTAATGCTTAAAGAAATTGCAAAGGATGAGAGAATGAGTTGTGCTTGTGCTCGTCCTCCCATTGCCTGCTTGGGATTCTTGTATAGTGATCATTACATCCTCCGTGCAGAGTCCATTGTTGGAAAGAACAGACTCAAGCTGTCTTCTTGGGAGGGGAAATGTTTTACGTGTTATCAAACCCCTACCACTTTCTTGACATTCTCGGTCCTTCTTTAGAATGCCTAAATGCAGATTGCCAGAAAGCTGGAACGAACTTAAAAAAACTTGAAAAAGTAATTGATAGTGCTAACTAGCATATCTTGAAGTATCTTATACGAATTGCTTTTGGTCTGGTCTGCCCAGGACTTCTCCTTATTATGTTTTAAATTTGCAGGTGCACCAATGAAAAAGGCAGAGATGTACCAAGAGTAGAGGCAAATTCTGATTCCAGCTTACTGGGAGTCTTTAATTCCACTGTCGTGTCAAGGACTGGCAAAATCAGTGAAGCAGTTGCATGGGCAACTATTAAACACTCACCAATGTAATCTTGAAAGTGGGACCGATTTAGAGCTAGGAGTGATGATGAACGCCAGCCATTGGATACCATCATCCATCTTCCCAAAGCTGAAGCCCTTATCTGTGTTGTGGAAGAAATCCACAAGCTGACATCCTCCCCTCACCATTAGCTGCTGATCTCTCGTCTTCTGATCCCATTCATCATGCCTTTGATGGCCCCATCTTCCCATGAACTCAGCGCCATTCACTCAAACATCTGCGTGCTCCTGCGTTAACATCAAAACCATGAGTTTTTCTACTGTTGTATCTTTTCATTGCTTTTTTTAACATTTTATGCAATATGCTTGCAATTATCTGGTTCTAGATTGGGATAATGAATTGGATAGGGGTTTTTAATTGAATTCTCACACCATTGCCATATTAAATAAGTTTTTTAATTTGTTTTTTATACTTATTTAGTTTTTATTTATTTATTGATATGACATGACGTAGCTCAGCTGGACATCTTGGTTCTCTATAGATGGAGCGTTGCTTTGAAGCATTGGCACTTTGTGCAGGATTTGGAGTCTTCCCCTGAAGGAAAGCTTAGTGCAAGTGCTGATGCTTCAACTTTCAACTAAAATTCAAGCGCTAAATAAGATATTTTCATCTTCTTCTTTGATGTTACAAAAAAAAAAAAAAATTGTTCTAGGCTGACATTTATGTTCACATTTTATGAAAGCTTCCGAATGTTGGAATTTTTTTCTGGAGGTTTAAGTTTAAGAAAGACCTGGAAATCATGCCTACTGTCCAAGTAATGCTATTATGATATAGGCTGACAATTATGTTTTTGTTGTCACATTTTATTGCTTCCAGATAAGTTGTTGCTTTGATTTTTTGGAGGTTTTCTTTTTGGAGTTCTAGTTTAAATTGCCAAAGACCTCTCCTACTGTCCAAGTAGACTGCTGATTACTGCTCCAAAACCAATCTGGTATCTGAAATGCTAACCAAGCCAAAAAAGGAACCAATACCTCCAATCCCTCCAGTATTAATTGGACAAATCCTTTATCCATCCTAGGATCTTATGGATTCACAGGTACATTTTATATTATCTTTGATGTAGAGATGCAATGTGCCAGCATGGTCTGACATCCAAAGTTTTTCCTAAATGTTTATTATTTTTAGAGGTAACTTTCTCTTTTCAGATAATATAAAATGAAATATATCGGGAATGCATAAATAACCACAATTCCTGTGAAAATATACCGATGGCGCAACTTGCAGCTTTGTTGTTTGATGTATGTAAGTTAGCCAAATAATTGATTCTTTCAGACCCTTTTTTGTATTCCTGGCAAGTGCATAATTTTTTGCTAGAAATTCTTCACTAGTGTATTGCTTTTATAGAAAAAGGGTATAATAGGCGTATGAATTCCAATATTTGGTTTTTAACAATTGAAATTTATGTCTAAGATCAGTAGGACCTCAATTGCAGACATTACTCAAGACGGACGATCTAAATCTCCCATTCCAAGAGTTTGATGGTTCCTCATTCACTTATTGATGACAGAATCTGAAAAGTGAAAGATAGAGAAGCTGAAGAATCATTTCAAAGATTTGAGTGCTGAAACACATGATGCTCTATGATCAATAATTTCTGCATGACTTTTTAATCCATTTCATTTGGGAAAGCCCGGTTATGTAAGCAACATGCTTAATGATTTTATAATTCATTAAAGCAGGGCATCACAATGTGCACAATTATCAATTTCTCTGAGCCATCAAATAAGATTTTTCAGTAAATATACTTGGTAGGTTTTCTATGATTTTGAGATTTTGATTTTATTGTCCTCAAGAATTGGTCATATGACCAATTGTTACATCAATTATAACGTACTAGAATAGGCAAACTGTGCTTGTTAGATCCCTTTTGCTCATTTTGCAATTATTGTGAGAAATATGTTCACCTTAAACGTTTTTAAAGTGTCAAGGATTATGACTGGGTGTAGGTACTTTCCTGAACTTCATGTCAAGCTGATTGCTTTACTGCAACTCATGCCCATCCTTTTTTCTCTTAATTCCTCCTGCGTTATTGGTGATCAACAGCATGGTCTGTGTTGATGGATTGCAGAGTCCCCAAGGATATGGTAGACCAGTAAGCATACTATGCGAGAAAATCTTTGGTAAATATTGGAATGTAGGCACATATTGGCTATGTAACTTTTAAGGTATTTTTTAAATATATATAAGAATTTTATAGATGATTCCTGATTGATTCATGGAATGGCATCTCAGGTGACCATCAAATATGTTGTACTCTTGGCCTCGACGTTTGTTAGCTGACTTGTAGAATGACTTTACGAGGATAAAGATGGCAAGTGCAAAGGTTTTAGCCTACGCAATGGTAGAAGGATACGAAAATTGATTTAAATTCTGTCGACATTATGTCAAGGTGACAAAGAAAAAGGTGACTAATCTTCATGCCTAACCATTCTATATTCAGTGTCATTGCAACTTGTCAGGAGATTAGCTTGATTTTTATAATTTACATTGGATCAAAAACATCATAATCATAATAATAGTTAATGAGGTATTAGAATTTTTCTTCTTTAAAAAAAAAAAAAAAATTGTAATATCGACGGAGATTATCCACATTTCAGGTGCGAGGGAGCGGCTTTCCGTCCAATCCTTCGATCCGGTATGCGCCGCGATGAAGCGCGCGGTAACTTGATAAGGCCCTTCCCAATTGGGTGATAATTTACCTCCTTCAGTGGGTTTGAGACTGCGGCTCGCCTAAGGACCAGATCTCCAAGAAGGAATGTTCTGGAGCGAACTCGAGCGTTGTAATACTTTGCAATTCTTTGGCAGTAGGCTGCCATCTTGAGTCACGCTTGATCATGGGCCTCTTCAACAAGATCAAGGTTGGCTTGCAACTGGCTTGGATTGGTCTCCTCATTGTATGCTTGTACCCGGGGACTAGGAGTACCAATTTCTATTGGGATGACCGTCTCCGAACCAAACACGAGGCTAAAGAGATTTTCTCTCGTGGGGACTTGTGGTGTCATATGATATGCCCACAGCACATTCGGGAGCTCCTCCACCCATCTTCCTTTAAAATCATCCAGGCGTATCCTAAGCCTTGAAGGATGGTCCGATTTATCACTTTAGCCATCCATTGGATTGAGGATGACTGACGGAAGTGAACTTCTGATGCACGCCCAATTCGGCACAAAACTCTCGGAAGGGAGCGTTGTCGAATTATCGACCATTGTGGGTAACAAGGGTGTGGGGCAGCCCAATCGACAAATAATAGACTTCCAAAAGAAAGTCCTCACCTTGGCTTCGATGATTTTGGTGAGTGCTTCAGCCTCTACCCACTTGGTGAAATGATTTATGGCAACGAAAAGAAACTTCTCTGACCAAAAGTTGGAGGGAATAGCCCCAAGATATCCATTCTCTACTGGGCGAAGGGCTATGGAGCCGACAGCGGGCTCAGCTGAGAGGTTGGCAGCCGTTAGATGTTAGCGTGCCGCTGGCAGCTATCGCACTTCCGAACTAACTCGGCCGCATCTCCTCGCATGGTAGGCTAGTAATAGCCTTAGCGCAGGGCCTTGTGCGATAGTGCTCTGCCCCCAAGTGGTTTTCGCAAATACCTTCGTGAATCTTTCGGAGGATGTAGTCAGCGTTCGCGGAACCAACACACTTGAGGAGAGGTGTGAGAAGGACCTTCGATACAGTTGTCCGTTAAGTACAAGGAATTTGGATGCTCGCCATTTGAATAGTTTAGCTTCAGCTAGATCGACTGGGAGGGTGCCATTAGTGAGGTACTGGACATAAGCATCCATCTAGGAAGGATCTTGATTGATTGGCTATGACTCTTCTATCACGTCAATACTTGGGGTTTCCAGATGTTCCACAAAGGTTCTCCCCAAGATCCCATCGGCCGAAGTGGCTAACCAGGATAAAGCATCAGCTCTGGCATTCTTCTCCCGAGGAATGTAGCTGGCGCTGAAATAAGTAAAGGAAGATGCTTGTGATTGCACCATACTCAAGTAGCGGGACATTGTAGGATCTCGAGCCTCATACTCTCCCTTAATCTGACCAGAGACAAGCTAGGAGTCGGTGAAGACTCTGAGGCATTTCACTCCAAGCTCTCGTGCCAGCTTTATTCCTGACAACAAAGCTTCATACTCGGCTTGGTTGTTGGTGGCCGAGAAGAGGAAACGGAGGGCATACTCAGTTACTACGCCATCCGGACTTGCTAGGATGAGGCCTACGGCCTTGAGAATTTGATGCTCCATCTACGTGAAGGATCCAGTCCTCCCCCCTTCCCCCGGTTGTAGCGTTCGAGGGGCTTGCTTGAGGTTCCTCTAGCTGCTCCTCTATACAGGTGCATTCGACTAGGAAATCCGCCAAGATATGGGACTTCATGGCCGACCTAGGTCGAAACGACAGGTCAAATTCTCTAGCTTGACTGCCCACTTTGCTAGTCCGCTGGAGGTGTCAGGACGAGAGAGAATTGCCCTGAGTGGTTGATATGTGACCACCATGATCGGGTGTGCTTGGAAGTATGGTCTGAGACGCTGAGCAGAGACGATTAGCGCAAAGATAATCTTTTCGGTATTGGAATACCTGATCTCTGCATCGTAAAGCACTTTGCTTGTGTAGTAGACTGGCTTCTGCGTCTTGTCGGCGTCGACACGGACGAACATAGAACTCACCACTTCGAAGGATGCAGCGAGGTAAAGGAAGAGTTATTCTCCTCCCTTGGGCTTGGATAGCAAGGGTGGGGTTCTTCAATCCCTCGAATGCTTCTTAACATCCATCGTCCAGTCAAAGCTATCAACTTTGCGCAAGGCTTTGAAGAAGGGTAGACACCTTTCTGCTGACTTGCTAGAAAATGGCTCAAGGCGGCTATCCTTCCTGTGAGACATTGTACTTCCTTCTTGTTGTTCGGCGGTCTCATATCGATGATGGCCTTGATCTTCTCAGGGTTAGCTTCGATTCCCCTCTGTGTCACCATAAATCCTAGGAATTTTCCGCTGCGACTCTAAAGGCGCACTTTCGTGGGTTCAATTTCATCCGGTATCGGCGAAGGTTGTCGAAGGTTTCTGAAAGGTCAGCAACATGTCATCGGCATGAATACTTTTTGTTAACATGTCGTCCACGTACACCTCTATGTTGCGCCCGATTTGGTCTTCGAATACCTTATTCATCAACCTCTGGTATGTGGCTCCCGCATTCTTCAACCCGAAGGGCATGACCTTGTAGCAATAGATGCCCTTCTCGGTCATGGAAGAAGTGGCCTCCTCATCAGCTGGGTCTTGTACCCTGAAAAGCCGTCCATGAAGCTAAGGGTTTCATGGCCCGACATGGCATCCACTAGCTGATCGATCCTGGGCAATATGAAGCTATCTTGGGGCACGCCTTGTTGAGGTCGGTGAAATCAATGCACATCCTCCAGCTTCCATTGGCCTTGTGAACCATTACCATGTTGGCTAGCCAGACTGGGTAATGCGCCTGTATATGGCCCACTGCAATCAATTTACTGACTTCCTCGTCCACGTCTCTTTGCCTCTCGAAAGCAAAACTCCTCTTCTTTTGCCGAATTGGTCGACTCCTTGGGTCGATGCTGAGTCTACGGGTGATGACTTCAGGTGGCACTCCTGGCATATCCAAGGTTGACCAAGTGAAGACGTCCGCGTTGGCCCGCAAAAAGGCAAGTAGCCGATCCCTCACTTCGGAAGGAAGAAGCATTCTGATTCGAATTGTTTTCGTTGGATCCTCCCCACGGAAAAGTCAGCAAACTTTTACCCAGTTCTCCTCTCTTCTCGGAGTCTCTAGGATCAAGTGGCTATGGCATTGGTGGAGCAGTCACCTCGTGAGGACTAGGAGCGGTATGGTAACAAAGGGGTACCAGTTTCACTCCCCGCGCATCTTTCCGACTCCCTTGTTGGTAGGAAACCATACCAGTAGCCTCTTTGTAGAGATAATGGCGTCAAGGAGGTTGAGACCGGGCCTTCCAGAATAGCGTTGTAAGCCAAGGGAACTCGAACAACCAGAAATTTTATGAAAACTATGCTCTGGCATGGTTCTGTCTCGGCTGCAACTGGAGAGTGATTTCTCCTTCTACCTTTACCGTATCCCCAGTGAAACCCATCAATGGGTGGTCACGGGGCAAAGAAGACTTGTACACAGACTCATTCGAATAAAAGCTTCGTATGAAAGAACATCTACTGAACTTCCACTATCGACAAGGATTCGCTTTACAGGGTGTTTAGCTATCATCATTGACACGATGACGCTATCATCATTGGGGTTGTCCATCCCCTCCAAGTCCCTTTTAAAGAAGGGAATTACAAGTCTACCCCCTCCCCACGCTGCCTCTTAGGGTTGCCGCCTGCCCCAGGAGATCATGGCCACCGTCTTCTCTGTCGGGGCGTTGTCTATGTCGATCTGGAAGCAGAAGGTGCCGACGGGCCTGGAGCAATGGGGTTCCTTCTCCGGACAAACTTTCCTAGATGGCTCTGTTGAACGAGTTCTTCAATGGCTTTCTTCAACAGGTGGCAGTCCTCCGTGTCGTGGCCGTAGTCTCGATGATAGCGGCAGTAAAGGGGACTCCTGGCCTCATCGGAGGAGGATGCCGGAGATAAGGCTCACCCTCGCTTTTTAGCAAATATGGGATATTGGGGCAAGAAGCGGAGTGAAGTGCTCCTTTGGGGCCAAGGCCCGAGGTCGGTTGTCTGGACGACGAGGGGGCTCAAACTTCCGATCACGCTCCAGCAGGCTCTGGATGTCTTGGTTTTTTTGGAACCCTTATCGACCTCCTTCTGGAGAAGTCTGCTTCGTCAATGCGAATATACTTTTGTGCTTGACTCAGCAGCTTGGCATAAGAGCTACGAGGCTTCTTGTCCAGGGAATAAGCGAAGCGAGAAGGACGAAGTTCCCGCTTCAGGGCCAGAGTGACCACGGAATCCTCAAGATTATAGACTTCGAGTGTAGCCTCCTTGAACCGAGCTACGAAGTCTTTCAAGGTTTCGTCGCTCCTCTGCTGGACGGCGAATAGGCTATCAGCTACCCTGGGGATCTTTCGGCATGCATCGAAGTGGGCCAAGAAGGACCGCTCCAGCTGCCAGAAAGAGTTGATACTGTGCGGTGGCAGGCGGGAATACCATGCACGCGTAGCTTTCCGGAGCATTGCCGGAAAAGCGATGCAAAGGAGAGAATCTGTGGCCTCCTGGACTTACATGAAAACCTTGTAACTCTTCAGGTGATCCATGGGGTCTGTGGTGCCGTCATATGGGTCCAACTGGGGAAGATGGAATCGAGATGGAACCGATTCCTCTATAATACGGCGAGACAGTGGGAGACGTTGATCATAGTCCGCCCCGTGGGGGTTGGTAATCCTACAGCTGAGCTCCTCCAGTCGCTGATGATACTATCCAACCGTCGCTCGGCCCGGCGAGCAATTCGTTTGTTAACAGAATCTCCCTGTGAAGATTCAGAAGACGAGCGGGGAGAGGAAAGCCAGTGGAGAGGGTGTACCTACGCGGGTTCCTTCCCGCTACATCGCTTGGGAAGGCGGTCAGAGCAGCGAGAAGGAGATCGTGGTCGTTTGGAGGTCTTCCGGCGACGGGGTCTCGAAGATGTGCGACAGAAGGGCTCCGAGGGAGTCCTGTCATTATGAGACTGGCCGGCCCCTAATCCCCTGCGTGGAGCACAGGGAGCGGAGGTGGCAGTGGCGTAGTGGCGGAGCACTGTTCTTGCAGCCCCTGAACCACCACCATCAGATCTTGGACTTACTAGGTCAGGGCGGCGAGCCGGTCAGTTTGGCTGACCTACGATTGTATGAGGGGTGGAGTAGAGAGGTCAGCCTCCGGCTGCTCAGTCCGGGAGAGGTGCCCCCAGCCTAACTGGTAGAGGCCTCCTGCGCACGTGTAACCGCCATCTTCCTTGTAGGGGTAGCAGGTATGTCGAGTGAACATTCACCTCCCCTTTCTGGCGCGCCAATCTGTTGCTACCAAATCACTTCCAGAGAGCATCGGGAGGAAAAAGCTTCGTGGGCCTTCAAGGAGATAACAGGACTGTTTCCTTTAGCCGGAAACTTGCAACAAAAGTCTCGGACCAGTGGTTCTGGCGGGGACCCTCCGACGCTCTAGTTAGTAGTCTGGAGAACAGCACTAGAGATGAGAGTAGTTCAGAATCCTCCCCTTCCTCGTTGTGAGTCAGGGTTTTTATACATGTTCGGAAGTCCCTCTTTTTCTTCGTGGATGACCGTTGAATCACGTCATCCATCAGAAGCAGCATCGTAAGTGGTAGGTGGATGCATAGCTGCTAGACGTGCGTTGTGGATAATGGTAACTGTCCGTGGTCTTAGAGATCGTGGGTTAGTGGGCCACGTGGCCACTCTAAGCACTTGTTTGGCTGCTGGGAGCCAAGTCCGAGGTTGGTTCTGAGGTTGAAACCGAAAACCGAATTCGAGGCCGAGGCTGAGGCCAAAGCCAGGTTCAAGGTCGAGGCCGAGGCCGAAACTAGGTTCGAGGTCGAGGTCGAGGCCGAGGCTGAGCTCGAGGTCAAGGCTGAGTTCGAGGCTGAGGCTAAGCTCGATGTTGAGGCAGAGGCCGGGCTCAATGCCGAGGTTGAAGCCGGGCTCAATGCCGAGGCCGAGGCTAGGTTTGGGCCAAAAACAAGGCTGAAATTGACTCTAAGGCCGGGGCCAGCTGCCACATTATTGCTCGGCTTTGAAAACTATGAAGTCTGTTAATCCGAAGCCCGTGGAGTGTGATCAACCACCTCAATATCCATTTCAAAATGAAGGAGAGGTAGACTAGTACTTATAAATTCAAAGAAAATTACCATCTCTATTTGCAACCTAAATATGATCATCATGATGGGTTCATTATAGTGATCTTAGATTACCGGTGATACTTATTTTGTGGTAATCTAATCCCTAATAATAACATGCTTGGGTGATTCAATATATTAAGTATCCAATTCGGTATGTTAGAGAATCTAAGATCATTGACCATGTAATATTAAAATTAACCCAGCATATTTACAACTACTATAATATTTTATAATTATTTCATATTATTCATTATAATATTTACATTAAAATAATTTGATTTATTATTATATTATATGATAATTATATTTATTATATTAAAATAGCAATAATATTTATTTTTTGTGAATCGTTCTTTTACCTACGAGCATTATCTTGGTCCTTATAGCCCAGTCCAAGATCATTGTCTAAAGTGATCTTACATAGTTATCCTCAAGGACTGATTTTTGATCATCGAGTTGGGTGATGATTCCAACGATGGAGATGATTTGACATCCGTGCTATAGAGGATGATTAAGGTGCAACCAAATGCGTGTCCATATAATGTTGGATGGAATATCCCATACCAAAAGTCCTCTCCAATGGCTAATTAAATATAGGGTGGGAGGGGATTAGCCATACAGTTGCAACTTCAGTTGAATAGACTGAGAATAAATGCTACCCAACCCATTTGATCCGATCTTGGGTTAGGATTTCTTGGCCCAAATAATATTATAAACTAAGAAAAGTCTTTATACACCGCTTTCGGTATGGCAAGTTTTACATGGGCTGCATCGCCTTTTCTGATTGGTCCACGTGCATCCTACGTGGCTGACGTGCGGAACGATATGGCTCTGCTACGATGTTGCCTTCTGATCGTGACGGCCATTAAAAGCGTTTCGCCTTTATTTTAAAATTATTGTGCAAACGAAAATGCCCTTTTCCTACTTCTACCGCCATTTTTTCTTGGATTACATATATGCAAGAAAAACTCTTTCTTCCCCGACTTAGGCTCTGGGCTTTCGGATGCAAGGAATCAGTCCAATTTTTCTTGAGCAAGATCCTGAGCCCTCGCTCTGAGAGTCCGGTTGGAAGAAAATATTTCAGCTTCGAGGCTGAAATACGTAGCTACTAAAGTCTTTGTACAAAAACTTCTGGAGAAAATGTCATCCGCAGCAGGAAGTAAAAGTCCTTATTCCCACTTCTTTGTAAAGCTCCTTTATTACACCAACTTTTTTTGTCGTTAGAGAAAGTTAATGCTTTAGAAAACCGTTAATGCGCTGGTAACTTCCTTAGACCAAAACAGTTATGACATTCTGGGAGTCAACTGTTTAGAGTTTAATGTTTTGTAGCACGAATGTCATACTGTATGACTTATGAACTGGGGTATCGTCAGAGTGTTTCGGCGGCCTATATTCCCCATTATTTTCTTTCCATATAGCTCTAGTTACAAACCTACGACACCCGTGCTCCGGGATGTCATCATAAAAGCTACGACACCCCAAATTTACTGTTAAGACACCGTAGTTACAAGCCTACGACACCCGTGCTTATAACTAACCATGGAGAGAGCATGGGAATGGATATAAAGAAGAGGAGAAGAGGGAGGAGGGGCATTCTACGGAGGGCCAAGTGGAAAAGAGGGGGGAGCAACACCCAGTTTAAACCTTAACAGTCCCTGCACGGGTGTCGCCGCCTTAAAGCCAGGGTGTCATCAGATGAGGACGGGGGTGTCGGTAACAGCCTAAGTCGGGGATGTCATCGGTCCCCGCTTAATGTGGGGTGTCGTGGGGCTTCTCTCCATGGTCAGTTATAAGCACGGGTATCGTACCATTATCGCTAGGGTGACGTAAGGTTTCAATTGGGGTGTCGCAAAGGATTTTGGCCGAATTCCTTGTGGGGTGTCGTGGCGTTCTCTCCAGAGTAAAGTGAGGACATAAAACTATATGGACAGAGAATAATGGGGAATATAGGCCGAAATTCCGACGATACTTTAGTTCTAAGGAAGTTACCTGCGCATTAAACGGTTGCACTTATGTATTAACTTCCTCTAACGACAAAAAACAATTGGTGTAATAAATGAGCTTTACAAAGAAGCATGAACACCTTTCTTTTTACTTCTGCTGCGGATAACATTTCCTTGCATCCAAAAGCCCAGAGTCTATGTCGGGGAAGAAAGAGTTTTCTTGTACAGATTTAATCCAAGAAAAAATGTGGTAAAGTAGACTGGAGGGAAAGAGCATTTTCATCTACACAATAATTTTAAAATAAAGGCGAAGCGCTTTTAATGATCATCATGATCAGAACGTAATATCATAGCAGAGTCATACCGTTCGCATATTAACCATATAGGATGCATGTGGACCAAGCCTACATAGAACTTGCTGCGGTGTGGTACATAGACTTTTCCATAAACTATTGGATTGAGTCGGGTTGCAACTCCGGTTGGATGACTTTGAGCTACGCGGATCTCCACCCGATGCGACCCGAGCCGGCTCAACCCATTTGCAGCCCCATATGCAAACCAAAACTCAGCGCCTCCGTGGTCCCTCTCTGCCATCGGAAACCAGAGCAAAGGTGGAGCTTTTCTCCCCTCCACACCCCTCCGCCGCTCGATTGCCTCAGGTAGTAGTAGGCACTCCTCCTCTTTAATCTTTCCCTCCCTCTCTCTCTTTCTCTCGAGGTTTTATTTTTCACGACTCTTTTTTCTCTTTTTTTTTTAAAAAAAAAAGCTCGACGAGTTGCAATTTACCTTCTCTTGGAAAGAAATGTCTGTTACTCTTTAAAATTGGACAATTTTTGTGATTTTACATTGGATTTAAGGGATTAAAATCAAAGATGTGTGCTTGCGAGCTGAGAATTCTGATAGGGTTTTTTTCGACTGTCTATTGGGAAAAGCATATATCTTTTTCAATTACAGCATGCGATCTCGTGACTTAGATCTTGGAATCCGTAAAAGAAAAGACATGGGGATGGTGTCTAGCATTGTTTGTTCCATGACCCAAAAGGAGATATGTAGGTTTTTTTCCCATTAGATGAAAATATCTGCTTGGATTATTTTTACTGTTAGAAGGCACTGTTTTGGTGCAAAAATTGCTCTTGGTTTCTTTCTTTGATGGGGAAGGAGAGAATTAGAGGGACATCCTCTTCAATATAATATTCACACTTAACAAGTAAGTGGAGAAATTGCTTCATTCAGATTGCCTGATCAAATTCTTTTACTTTATTGCACTTAACATTAGTCGAGATTGCTCGAAAGATTATGAAAAAGGCCATAAGTTCAGGATGACTGAAATTTTAGTTCCACACACTTTCACCATGTCATCCCCTGCTATCATTTTCTTTTATTTTTTTTTGGAAAAAAAAAAGAATTTCTGAGCATGCTTGAATCTTCAGAACGTAGTTATTTAAGATTTGATTTTGATTACTACAAGTTAAGAAATCTAACATGATTAGTCCGTCCATTATCTTCTTTATCATTGTTGTTATCCAAGGGTGCGAGCAAATGTCTTCATAAATTTAAGGAAATCTCTTGTCTTGGTTTCCATGTTTGATTTGAACTATGCATATCCTCTGAGATCTGCATACCGATATGATTTGTTCTAATTGGTTTTTTGAGTACTTTGGGTTCATTCAGAAATGAAGAGGGCCGCCCCATGGGAACAATCACACCCAGTATCTTCTGATGATTCTTCAGACTCAGATTCTGATGACAATGTGCTGGCTATCTCAAAGCATAGCACGAAAATCGGAGGTTCTCAATCATCCAAGGATATCATGCCAGAAGGTGTGCATTCTCGGTGCTTGGATCTATTTCTTGCGGCTTGTGAAATGTTTTTTTTTTCCTTATTCATGTTTTAAGTATTGTAGATTTTTATGTAAAAAAGTAATAACTTTCTCTAGTTCTAGAAGTTTCTATAGAATACATCAAATTTGTTTACAGGTGGACATATCCTCAGTTTTATTTACATTGTTGGATCCTTTTCTGCAATTGTCCTAACCATGCAGTTTAGAAGCCTTCAATATAAGAAATAAGACTCCGGACTATTCTGATTTGGCCTATAATTTTATTCTAATCTGGTCTTACTAATGCAAAACGAGCTGTCATGCAATGTTTTTTTTTCTTTTTTTTTAAAAAAAAAACAATGTGAGACATGCCCAGGTGGAACATGTGGTGACACCTATAATGTAAATAGGCTGGTCATCCTATTCATGCAGTCACTTCTTAATGTCTTGCTTTCATTAAGGTTTTAAATCCTATGTGATAGGACTGTCTCAATTTTTTTATGGAATGGGATGCACCGCTATTCAAGTCCGTCCCGACAGTTGAGTAGGAGATGTTCCAAGGCCTCCTAATTGGGATGCTAGGATGATAGCAAAATGATCCTATGCCGACGTTTGGGATGGCAATCCATCCTAGCATCCCATGAGACGTCCTATCGAGATTTGACATCATGATTCCAGTTGGAAAAAAAGCATGTGTCATGCATGGTGCTTGCTGCATGGTGCCTTGCTAACTGCTTCCTTGAACTTGTACCTATGCAGTTCTAAAATTGGGATTCTCTTGCAACTCGGGAACCAAGGATATAAAGAATTTGTAGTAAAAATGACTTCTGTAGTTCTAGCCAGAGCAAGGATCAAGGCCATATAGATTTTCTGGATTTAGCAATTACAGAGAAAGAGATTATTATATTTAGGATGTAGGATGCAAGCTGGGTTCCATGGAGTCAAGATTCAAGACCTATGATATATCTTGGAAATCTGGAATCTAGGGCTAGGTGAGGCTTCATTGACCTTTCAGATTTCAACTCAATCTTAAGGAAATAATGAAGAGAATAGAAGGAATAATAAAGATAAGAAGAGGAAGAAACAAGAAAGTGTAAAATACAAGGGAAAACCTGAAAAGATAAACACCTGTCTGTGTTCCAATGGTGAACAAAAGTAGCGCACCCATGTTATGTTATTTGAAGGGACAAAATTTTCCTAAGTTTACTTGATTTCAATGTAATAAGAACTTAAATACATAAAAGAAAGGAGATAAATCTCCTGCAGCCATGATTTCAAATCTTGGTGGGTTGTTTCAAGGGACGCTGAGATTGGTTACTGTCCTAAGTGTCGGGATGAAACCATTCGGCCACCATCTCAATGTGTTAGTTGGCGCATCTCAGGACATCTCCCGTCCTAAGTATCATGACAAAGCAGGATAGTAATGTATCCTATTTCATAGAAAATTTGGGATGGCCCTATCTTAGAGATTTAAAAACTTGCTTGAAACCATATCCTAACTAAAAAAGGAAAATATGTATGCAATAAAAACGTTTCTTCCTTTAACTACTTTTTCTGAATATTTTCCAACTTTCCATGCTAAGACATCTCTCTCATGATAATGAGGCCTTCTTGGAAAAGAAATGGAAGATAGAAAATGCACCTTGTCTTATAACAATTCTTTTAACATCCCATTAGAGGAAGCCAGATCTCCCCATGTATTCAGAAAATACACCTAAAATCAGAGATCCAAGGGTCCTGTGAAAACTGACAGTGACTAAATATCAGTGGTTCTGGACCTTAACTTATTGTTAAGAGGCGTAGTTGTTGGTCTAAAACCAGTTAAGTAAGGGCTTAAGATACTACAGTTCTGATTGGGCTGAAATCCTATCCAAAACATGGTCAAAAACTACTGCTGAAATGATAATTGCTGTCTGCCACATTGGCCTTGTCTTGTCTCCATCCTTTTTTCCCTCATTGCCTCCTTGTCCTTTCCTCCATTGCTAACTAGTGCCCACTATAGTGTCACCGGGCTTTCAATCGGCACGCGCAAGCGCTCCCTATGGCCACTAGGTCCTTGCGTCTACCGGTGATGGCGTTAGAGAAACCCTTCCCCTAACCAGCCTTACCCCAGATACAATGAATAAAAATCCCCGAAGAACAAAGTCCCACCCAAACACCAAGATATACGGGAGGCAAAGCCTTTCCAACCAAGTACTCTCTACTAAGTAACTTGCGAAATAATGAGGTTGCCCGTAGGCTACAAAAGCACTCCTCTCTGTCCCTAACAAAGATCTCTCAAAGTGCCCGCCCCAACCTCACTCAACGAAAACTGACCTGCGGATGCCTCGCACCGCCTGTGCGTATCGGCCACGTCTCGTGCTCGCCTAAGTCCACCTGACTTAGACCTGTGCCACTGCGATCTCCGCTGATCCAGCCGCTCGCCAACCTCACGAAGCCTTCTCTGGTCGTTTGGTGGCACACCCGAACTCCTCTCGGATGCCTTCTTCCTTGGAACGATGGAAGTCTTCCTCTGATCAGATCTCTTCCAATCTGCCAAGGCCTAGGTCCGCCCAGCCTTATATAGGCCCGCCCAACCGCCTTAGCCACCGTCTCATCCCTTTGGATAGGCCTTATCCAATGGATAAGCCTTATCCAAAGGCCATCTCAATAAATCGGATAATACCGGATGTGTCCCTGCTGCAATTGCCTGCCGATGCCCAGCGAACCATCCGCCCAGCCGCGCGCCTCGCCCTGTGCGTGCGCGCCCGCGCGCGCCCGCTGCGCGTGCTCGACCGTGCCGCCCGCACGGCCGCGCGACTCCGTGTCGTAGCCGCGTCCGCCAACGGTCTGCCACCGCCTGCGCTCCTCTTCGAAATATCCGCTGCTAGCTCCGCGCAACGGCCCGAATATCCCGGGATGCTCCTCCGCGTGATCCTATCCGCTGGCACCACGTCCATCTCGCGTGTATCCGCCCAGCGGATAAGGATGGCCCGGCCAACGGTCGAGTCATGTGCCAGAATGGGCCAACTGCCCACATCACGCGCCGCAACGGCCAAACAGTCAACTGCCGCATCGTCACGCCATGCCCCGCAAGGCAGTGCGCGCCCAGCGCCCGCGCCGGCGCAAAGCAGCGCGCGCTGGCCGCCGCTGGCCCGCACGCGCCTGCGCGTCCTGGCGTGCGGCCGTGCGCGCCCGGCGCCCAGCGCCAGCTCTCGCACGTGCCAACACGCATCCAAGGGCCTGGGCAACGCGCCCAAGGCCTCTCCGCATGCCTAATGGCAGCGCTCCATCCCTAGAGTGGCCCGGCCATTGCATGCTCCAGCCATGCTCCGAGCGGCCAAGGCCTCCTCTCACCATACTTACGCAGCATCCTGCACTGTGCCACCACAGGGGTTTCTGCAGAAATGAGCAGCCTTGCAGACTGGACATGCTCATGTGCAGTCCCCTCTTACCATACTTGCGCAGCATCCTGCACTGTGCCACCCATGGGTTCTGCAGAAATGAGCAGCCTTGCAAACTGGACATGCTCATGTGCAGCCCCCTCTCACCATACTTGCGCAGCATCCTGCACTGTGCCACCCCAGGGGTTCTGCAGAAATGAGCAGCCTTGCACCATAAGATGCCCATGTGCAGGGCTTGGCATGCGCGCAACCTCACCGCGCGCCGCATAGCCAAGGCCGTACAATAGCTTCTTGTGATGCGTCAGCAAGCTTCCTTAATTTGTTTCTGGAACATTTGCTTGATTTTTTGAGAGAACACTTTGTCATACCGCGTGACTGACCATTGTCTCCTTGTCCTTTCCTCCATTGCTAACCAGTGCCCACTATAGCTTCTTGTGATGCATCAGCAAGCTTCCTTAATTTGTTTCTAGAACATTTGCTGATTTTTTGAGAGAACACTTTATCATACCGCTTGACTGACCATCCAAACCGTTGGTATTGTTTGTAATTTCATAACCTAAGACCATTTCCTTGTTTCTTCTTTGTAACTAAAGGGATAAATGGTGGCCATGATATTTGTTTGGTACTTTATAAAAACTTTATGCCTGATTTTTGAGAGAAACACTTTATCATACCGCTTGACTGACCATCCAAACCGTTGGTATTGTTTGTAATTTCATAACCTAAGACCATTTCCTTGTTTCTTCTTTGTAACTAAAGGGATAAATGGTGGCCATGATATTTGTTTGGTACTTTATAAAAACTTTATGGGAAAAGGCTAGTTGGCTTTATTGGAAGCTTCTTTTTTTTCCCTTTTTTTTTTTTTTTTTTTTGAGATTCTAGGCAGCCATTCCTAGCCTTCCGCACTTCTCTTCTATGAGCTAGGATTAGTCAACAGGACCATACAAATTGGGGCGAGAGTAGGGGCTAGACTTTCCAGTTTCTTGAATATTTTTGTTCTTGATCTACCCTTAAAACCCCATGCTCCTCTATTCAATATTATATCACATTTCTTCTGACCTTGTTCGATCTACTCACTCTCCTCTCCTACTCTCAGCAGCCCCCATCCTTGTACCCCACCACACCTATCTGCTTCACTTTTTCATCTCCTTACTCTGCATCCGTTTCCTCCTTTGTAGACTAATATGATCCATGATCCCGTCACCTCCCATCATCACCTCATAACTTGTATTGAAGAGATTTCTTTTACTTAGAGAAGCTTCCATGTGCACCTGAATGCTTGGATATTGTTGGACATGGGTTGTAGCTACTATTTGCTGGAATAGTTGGCTCAGAAGGAAGACAATTGCAGAAATCTGGGGAGGAGTGGTGTTTCACATCTCATTGTGGATCTCCCTCCTACCAGCTAAGGATAGGGAGGATGGAGGAAAAACAGTGGAGATGCCACACGCATTCACTCCCTTTGCCTTGTGACCCTCTCCTCTTATTCCCTCCTAGTTGCCACCCATCTTAATCCTCTGTTTTCTTGCCCATCCTATTTTTCAGTTCTATCTTGATCCTCTCTTTTCTTGCCCATCCTTTTCTTCAGGTCTATCTTGTGTGTTTACCCCATCTTTCCATTCAAGAAAGGAAACTAAAATTATCATGCACTCTTGTGATAGTTGCTCTGGTCAAAACAGAGTAGCAATGAGGAAAGGTGATGCAGTAAGAGATGTAGTCTTGGAATTCTGAGATTTGCCTGATGGCATTGCAGTTATTAAGGAATGACATGAGCAAGAGGATTAAGAGTGATAGATGAACTTGAAAGGGCAATTTGGTGTCATAATTTGACCAGAAAATGAGATCCACTGTTCTACTGATGAGGGGTCCGTTTATGGGTGACTGGGCATGGTGGCTAGAATCTCTCTGTTTTTTTTTTTTTTTTGTTCTCACACGTTCCTGTCTATCTTTTTGCACCAATCAGACGGTTTAGACTGAGTAATCTTTAACCTGTTTGATGTTCATTTTGCCTTAACTTGTTTGGAGAGTTTCTTTTGATGCTCTTCCTCTTCTATAGCTTTGTTGCTAATTTTCCTCTTCTAATTTCTTTGTTGCCTTGCTTATGCATGCATGCGTGTGTGGGTATACGCATGTGCAAGATGAGGGGAAATGGAACCGGTCATTATGACCATTTGCCTTCAGGGAGGCTCATGTCTCTTTGCTCGTTTAAGGGATTTGAGTTTGCTTTCATTATTATATAATTCTTTCATTGTTTACATGTTCTCATCATTATTAAACTCACAACCCCCTTCCTTCTTTTGATCCTAGTACCAAGGCAGATTTGACTACATTTGAATGTAGTCAAGCTTAGATCCGGTCACCTCTCTCACCATTGGATCCATATAGTTCACGAATTTCAAAGATGGAAAAAGTGAAAAAAGTATGGTGGTCTCGGTATCCATGTGAATCCAAAAGTAGGGAAGGTGACTGAACTCTGGGTTTACATACATTCGAATATAGCCAAGTCTATCTTCGCAATACCTTGATATAAGCAACTACTTTGGTGTTATTCATCACCGTGCATGTCATTCTCAAGAGTTGAAGCATGCAGATAGATATACTTAAATGATAGGGATTTGGAACCTGCAACTTAAGACGTCCCATTTGGATATGACATCCTCAACTTTGTTGAAATAAATTGGACATTTTAAAAGAATCTCTCTCTTTGTAGTTTGTCATTTTAAGGTAGCATGAATACTTAAAAGATATTCACCAAAATAAAATTAGGTTTTGCATATGAAGTTATAGTTGCTTAAATAGTTTCCAAGAATGAGTTGTTCACATGCTTGTCTTCCTGTTATCAGCTTGGGATTCTTGTGTGGGCATCGTCAAATCCTTCTCTAAAGAGATTCACTGTTAGAAGGGATAGTTTCAAGCTGTCTTCATGGGTGGAGATGCTTTTCATCACTAAGAAGCTCTTCCATGCCGAGTTGTTGCTAGTATTTTTTTCAAAAATGTTGGTCTTTCTTAGACTGCCTAGAGGGGTTTGCTGAAAAGCCAAAAAGGATTCAACAAAATTTTGGAAAGGAGTTCATGGTGTTAAGTAGCATTTATTGAAATAGCTTGCCTATTTAATCCAATTTCTGGTAAAAGGTCATTACAAGTGGTGAAAAGGTTTTTTCTGTAGCTTCAATTACTTTTTCTGGTAAAAAGTAATTGCAAATAGTGAAAATGGATTTTCTTGAAGGTTGTAGGTATATGGTGTGAAGAAGTGTTCTTTTGAAGGTTGTAGGTCTATGACATGCAGAAGGCTCAAGTTTTGGAGTAGAAACATGATTCTTTTTATGTCATGTGCAAAGGTTTAGTAGTAAATGACATCATCTTTTAGTACTGCCTAGTGGTCTAGGTTCTCTAAGCGCCTGTCATGCCACCTAGGCACCCAGGCAGCACTTTTGACACACTAGATTGCAGGGTAGCTAAAGTTGTTTGCACCATAGTTGTCAGATCCGGCCCGGACATTGATCCGGCCAAGGGCTCGGGTCACTGGTTCAACCGTTGGGTCATTGGTTGAACCATCGATCAATTATTTTAATATAAAAAATATATTTATATTAATAAAAATTATTTTTTAATAAAAAATTTAAGGTTAACATGATAATAAAACCTGTGATCCCATCCAGTTCGGGTTGGGTCGACCGGCTCACGGGTGAACCGGATGGGTTGATCTGGGTTATTCTGGGTCACTTACACATCCAGTTTTATGTTAGAACCGGACCGGTTTGGCCTCCGGGTCCCGGTTCAATCAGTCCAACCGATCGGTTCGGTCCGGTTCTGTCAACTATGGTTTGCACTTGCTTGCAACTTTGATGGGAGTAAAAGTAATAATGTTTGCTTGGAAGTGATGGCTGGCATGGTAATGTGACAGTGGAAAGAGATGTTTCAATACGAACATCAAAAACAATTCTCTAAGTTTGTTAATAAGCTACCATCTGAGAAACATTTTGTATAGGAAGTATTATGATCACACAAAATATCTTTATGGTTGGTTCATTCCTCCAAGGAGGTCAGTTTGTTAATTTTTCTGGAGTATTTTTGAGCTATTTAGAGAATATAAAATGAAGTAATACTAATATTTTAGTATTTTTAAATGGTTTTTATTTATCATAAAGATATAATTTTGAAGTTAAAATATATTTAAAAGTCGAATAAGACACTAAGACTTTATGAATATTTTTTAAAGAAAAAAAAGCACTCTAAGCAAGTACTGAAATGCCTGACTAGGTCGGAGATTAAAAATTGGATGAGATGCGAGGCATTTTGTTCCACGAAAAAATTGAAACATCTCTATTCGTGTGATTTAAAACCTTGAGTTTAATGAAAATTGCTGATGAATGGTGAATCAACATCTGCACCTTTAGGTCCTTTTTGATTGTTGAGAAAACCAGAACAAAGAAGGTAACTTTAGAATCTTCTTTTCCATTGTTATCAGTCAACAAAAAAAAGAAAGATTTCTAAGAGAAAATATGAAGCATATTTTTTTCTTTACTACCCTAAGGTTTTCTTCTCCCAGGGGCAGTGGTTTTGGGAATCGCTTCCAGAAAGCCATTTCTCTCGAGCAGCTTTGATAAGGTAGAAACAATACCACTCTACAAAATTCATCTTTTCCTTGTAACTTTCTCTTTCATTTTCTATGTCCCACCAACAAATCCTTATCTTTCCGTTGTGGATTTTTTATATTTCCTTTTACTCTATCAGCAGCAGTGTTAGGTGAACGCTTCATGTTTTGCTCTTTAGGGGGGTGGCTCTATCGTCCTCTAGTTCCTTAAGACTAAGGAATTGCATTTGGTCTAGTCTGCCTAGGATTTCTCCTTACTATGTCCTAAATGCTGCAGGTGCGCTGATCAGAAGGGCAGAAATGTATCAAGAGTATATGAAGCAAATCCCTATTCCTGCTCACCGGGGGTCTGTCATTCCATTTACATCTTGGCAAGGACTGGCCAAATCGGTGAAGCAGTTATATGGGCAGCCATTACACTATCTCACCAACATCCTCCTGAAACAGTGGGACCAATCGAGGGTTGGGAGTCAGGATGAACACCAACCATTGGATACCATCATCCATCCTGCCAAAGCCGAGGCCCTCATCTGGGTCACTGAAGAAGTCCACAGGCTTACCTCCTCCTCTCACCATTTGGCTAAACTCTGGGCTTCTGATCCCATGTATCATGCCTATGTTGACCCCATCGTCCCATGAACAGGGCAACCATTGTATTTGAACGCCTCGCAAATTCCTGCTTTAACATTAGAAAAATAAAAAAGCTTGATTCTGCTGTGGTACTGTTAGTTGCACTTTTTGACTTTGTCATAATGTCATAATCTTGTAAATATATTTTAGTTTGGAGCAATAAACTGAAGCTGGATTCCTTATTAAATGTTCTTACCATGGCAATATTTATATTTTTTTCCTCTCTCTCTCTCTCTTTCTCTCTCTCTTTCTATTTTCCCTTTTTCTTTTGACATGAGTTTTAGCTTCATGAACAGCAGCTGACTTCAGAAAGAAAAAGCTTGGTGGCATGAATTATGAAGCTTTAAGCAGGCATGGGTATCATGGTGGGCCATCAGTCTTGAAGGTACCCCCTCCAAGGGTTGAAGAGAAAAAGCCAGACTGGTCCTGGTCAACAGGAAAGCGCAGTGATGCAGATAAAGAAGATGAGTCATATGAAGAACGTGAACGTACTAGATCTGCACTTGCTCAAGGTGAGAACCTTTTGAATGTGCAAACAAACCTGCAGGCAGATAGGAAAGAGAAGAAGAACATCTCTTTTTCACAGAAGGAAAAGCGAAAGCGGGATCTGGGTCAGGCTAGCAGAGCAAAGAACTATGTCGAAGAGGAGAAGAGGCTGCTAAGGGAAAGTGGCATCTATTCTGGCTTTGATTCATGATGATGTTGATGTGGCTGCTAGCATTTAACACATTTCATGGGAATTGATCTGATGGCAAGCTGATGTATACTTCAATCTTATGTAATTTAATAGTTGTGGTCAAATGTATGAGTTCAGGGGATCAGTTACAGCAAAGAATGTGTGACTGCATTGGCGTTGAGCTCATGAAATCTGCTTCTATGACCAGCGAACCTTGCTGTATGTTTTCTGAGGCTTTGTTGGATTTATTTTACTATATTAAAATGGGCTTGATAAGGTTATTCCCACCTAATTTAGCTACCATGGTGCATCATATGTGGATCAACGTATGAATGATGTCTAAAATTGTTCATGTTTGACTGGAAGGGTCATGTGGTGGTCGGATTTTATACAAACATTTTCTGCGACCCTTTGTACTCCCATTTCCTGGTTTAAAGAGGTTTTTCTTACATTAGTACCGTCAGAAAATGTTGTGGCTTATCTATCAAAAATTTTGCTAGGTCTCAATATCTCTTCAAACGTAGAGATGCAATGTGCAGAACAAGGTATCCAAATTTCTTCTAAAATTTGCACTACTTTCGGAGGCAACTTGCAGCTTTGTTGTTTGACATGTGTGGATGCGTAGAGCAGCCCAAAAATTATTTATTCAGGCATTTTTAAGCATTCATATGAAGTATAATTTGCTGATAAAGTCTAACTATTGTATTGCTTTTATGGTGTAAGGGCACGATAACTATATGACATCCATTCCTTGGATTAAGTTGCTGTTGAAATTATTTGCCAAGCATTCATTTGATCTATAACAACTAACTGCAGGGGGTACTCAAGGTGGATCTGCTACCTCTCCTAACCCTAGAGTGACATGATTCGATAAACATGTTTATCATGCTTGCATTTTGACTTATATTGATAAATGTGATCATTTAAACTGTGCGAGTAATGCAAATCAACAATTTTGAAGAGCGAGAAATCCTACAACGGTACCAGAAGAGGCGGAGAAATAATTGGGGTTGCTTAAGGCTTCAAACGTCTCTGGTTTGGATGACACCAAAGTTGATGTACCCAATACAACCACGCATACATAGAGAGAGAGAGAGAGAGAGAATGGAATATTCCCTTGTTTTAGGAAAAGATTCTTATCTTAATAGGTGTAGTTCTTACTTACCCTTGATTCTTGTCTATAAGATTTTTATCTTAATAGGTGAAGTTCTTACTTATCCTGATTCTAGTCTATAACTTAAACTATATAAAAATTATTAATTTCTCTATTATTCAAGTCTGAAAACAACCTTAGTCAGATTACTCCATAAAAAGCTTGAAATAATTATATCATAAGTCTAATAAGGTTTCTTTATCAAAATGTTTAAACAAATTCTAGGCTCTATAATTGAAGGGATTTTTTTATTGCTCAACTTTTAAGAATAAGGAAGAGAAAGAGTAAAAAACTATATATATATATATATATATATATATATATATATATATATATTCCATTCATACTAACTCCTCAACCAACAAGTGAGAAAATATAAGCCAAGAAATGAAATAATAAACTAGAAAAAAGGTTTACTATAAATTAATTATTTTTAGATTTTTTAAGAAATTAATTATTTTAAATATAAAATATTAGCAATCATGCACATCAGTGTGTGGATAATGATTAATGAAAGTCATAAGCTTGTTCTCTTCATGAATAAAATAATTAAATATTTAAAACTGTGTAAATTATAGAAGGTGTTGCGGAAATCAGATCAAAAACAAATCAAAGCAATAAACAAACAAAGGAACACCAAGAATTTACGTGGTTCGATCATGGTGATCTACATCCACGGGCAAGGCAAACAAAGTTCCATTATCAAAAAGGAGGAGGTCTCCAAACCTTTACAAAACCCTTACAGAAGTTTTCACACATATATCTATATATATGCCCCAAAAAAATACTTCCATAAAATAAACCCTAGCGGACCGGTTTGGTCCGGGCCCAACAAGAATATCGGGTCGGGTCAAAAAACCGGGCCCGATATATAAAATTCAAGACATATTTAACAAATCTCCACCTTGGCTTGAATTTAACAAACTAGAAGTTGAACATATTCTCCCAGCATCCCTAAGCCTACGTGAGCTAACTCGGTGTAGGAAACAAGGGATGCACGAAAAACATATCCACTTCAGGAAACACAAAAATAGAACTTTCATTCACCTCGCCACCAAGCCCCAGAAGGAGCAAACCTCAAACAAGCATGCCAATCAAGTCCAAGCAATGCTTAAACTTGTTGGCGGGAACTATCTTGGTCAGCATATCAGCAGGATTGTCAGCAGTATCAACTTTCTTTACTGTAATATTTCTCTCAGTAAATGCCTCTCGAATAAAATGATACTTGATATCAATGTGCTTAGTCCTCTCATGATATGCTTGATTTTTAATCAAGCAAATAGCACTCTGATTGTCACAAAAGACAACTGAATTGTCTTCCTGCTTGAGCCCAAGTTCTTGAACAAGATTTCGTAACCAAATAGCTTCTTTTACTGCTTCTGCTGCTGCCATATACTCTGCCTCTGTTGTAGACAAAGCAACTGTTGACTGTAAAGTTGATCTCCAACTTATAGCCGAGCCAGATAATGTGAAAAGATAGCCAGTCAAAGATCTTCTCTTATCAATATCCCCAGCATAATCAGAATCCACAAATCCCACAACAGAAGTACAGTTAGAACTATTTCTATCAAACATTAGGCCCAATTTTGTGGAGCCTCTAAGATACCTAAGTATCCATTTCACTGCCTGCCAATGGACCTTTCCAGGATGTGCCATATATCTGCTCACCACACTAACTGCCTGCGCAATGTCGGGACGAGTGCATACCATAGCGTACATCAAGCTACCAACTGCACTGGAGTATGGGACAGAAGACATTGCAGCCTCCTCGACCTCTGACTGAGGTGAATGTATAGCTGAGAGTCTAAAATGTGATGCTAAAGGTGTACTGACAGGCTTAGAGTTTTGCATCCCAAACTTCTCAAGTACCTTCTCAATATATCTCCTCTGTGAGAGATATAACTTACCTGCTTTTCTGTCTCTCTGAATCTCCATTCCTAAGATCTTCTTGGCAGGACCCAGATCTTTCATTTCAAACTCCTTACTGAGACATTTCTTCAAGATCAACACATCTGTCATGTTCTTTGCAGCAATGAGCATGTCATCCACGTATAAAAGGAGATAGACAAAGGATTTATCTGAACCTTCCTGAAGTACACACAACTATCATAGCTGCTCCTATGATAACCGCTCCGTATCATAAAACTGTCGAATCTTTTATACCACTGTCTTGGAGACTGCTTCAAACCATACAATGATTTCTTCAATCGACATACATGATCTTCCTTGCCTTCTACATAATAGCCCTCAGGCTGGGCCATATAAATAGTCTCCTCAAGCTCACCATGCAAAAGGCTGTCTTCACATCGAGTTGCTCAAGCTCTAAGTCAAATTGAGCAACTATAGCCAGCAACACACGAATAGAAGTGTGTTTCACAACAGGAGAGAACACTTCATCATAATCAATTCCCTCCCTCTGATTGTAACCTTTAGCTACAAGTCTTGCCTTGCATCTACTAATTTCAACGCCTGGAATACCTTCCTTTTTCTTAAAGACCCATTTACACCCAATGGCTCTTTTTTCTTTAGGCAATGGCACCAAGTCCCAAGTCTGGTTCTTGTGAAGTGATTCCAGTTCTTCAGCCATAGCAACAGTCCACTTTTCTGATTCCGAACAAGTAACAGCTTCAGTATAGTAGATGGTTCCTGAATACCCATATCTTCTGCTGTCGTAAGGGCATAAGCCACCAGATCAGAAAACCCATATTTTTGAGGGGGTCGAATCTCCCTCCTTTCTCTGCCAGTAGCAATAGAGTATGGCTGCTCCACCTCATCTAGAGCTTCCTCATCTGAACTAGAATCAATAGTAACAATTTGCTCGCTCAAATCATTTTGAGAGCCCTTTTTTCGAAGCTCGACCTGAACCTCCACCTCATTTGTATCACTCTCATGGTTTCCTGCAGACTCATCAACAACATTCCTTTGATCTAGCATAAACTTTTCATTAAAAGTAACATCCCTACTAATAATGAATTTAGGTGAATTAGGTTCTATGCACCACAGACGATAACCCTTCACGCCATCAGCATAACCAACAAAGATACACTTCTTTGCTCTAGGTTCAAGTTTACCATCCTTAACATGATAGTAAGCAGGGCATCCAAAAACCTTTAGATTTGAATAATCACAAGGCTTACCTGACCACATCTCAAAAGGAGTCTTGCATTCAATTGCTGTTGAAGGAGAACGATTAACCAGATAGCAAGACGTGTTAACTGCTTCAGCCCAAAAAGCCTTTTCCATGCCAGCATTAGAGAGCATGCATCTTGCCCTCTCCAATAAAGTTCTGTTCATCCTTTCTGCCACTCCATTTTGCTGTGGAGTGTACCTGACTGTACGGTGTCGAACGATACCTGCATCTGCACAGAATTCATTAAAATCACCACCACAGAACTCAAGACCGTTATCGGTCCTCAGACGTTTGATCTTCTTCCCTGTCTGATTCTCAACAAGGGCTTTCCACTTCTTGAAGGTTTCAAACACTTCACTTTTTCTTTTCAGAAAATAAACCCAAACTTTTCTGGAATAATCGTCAATAAATGTCACAAAGTAAAGAGCACCACCCTTAGATGGAACCTGTGCCGGTCCCCATAAATCAGAATGTATGTAGTCGAGTGTACCCTTCGTTGAATGTGTGCCTGTACTAAAACTGACCTTGCACTGCTTGCCAAGAACACAGTGCTCACAGAAATCTAGTGAGGTTGTCCGCTCACCACATAGTAAACCACGTTTACTCAAAACTGTCATGCCACGCTCACTCATATGGCCCAAACGCATATGCCACAATTTTGTTCTATCATCAGCAGAAACAGAATTTGCTGTGCCAATCGAAGAACCCATAACTGTGCTACCCTGTAGATGATACAAGTGATTCACCTTGTTTCCTCTCATCACAACTAGATTGCCTTTGGTGACTTTTAGAACTCCACCTCCACCTGAGTACATACACCCAATGGAATCCAAACAGCTCAAAGAAATAAGGTTTCTCTTTAAGTCTGGTATGTGCCTAACTTCAGTCAAGGTTCTCACAACTTTGTCATGGCACTTAATCTGAACAGTACCAATTCCCACAATTTTGCATACTGCATCATTTCCCATAAAAACTGATTCACCATTCAATGGTTCGTATGTGGTGAACCATTCCCTATTTGGGCACATGTGATATGATGCTCCTGTATCCATTATCCAAACATCGTTTGAAAAACTAACAACAGAGCATGTCGTAAGAACTCTGTCTGACACACTAGACTCATCTTTCTCAGCAACATTCGCCGCATCTTGACGTTGACTACGTTGCTTATCCTTTCTCTTGAGCACAGGACAATCTGACTTGTAATGTCCTTTCTTGTGACAATAGTAGCACTCAACGTTCGTCGTATCTCCAGGTGGCCTAGATTTTGAACGACCAACAGATTTCTTTCTAAAAGCTTTATCCTTCTTCTTTGCCCTACCTCTCACGAATAAACCATCTGCCCTGTCTCCACTAGTATTTCCATTCAATTTTGTTCTCAATTCTGCAGAATTCAAGGATGCTTTAACATCCTCTAGAGTTATGGATTCACGTCCATAAAGCATCGAGTTCACAAAATTTTCGTATGAGGCAGGCAATGAGCATAACACAATCAAAGCTTGATCTTCTTCCTCGAGTTTAATATCTAGATTTTTCATATCCATAACAATCTTATTAAACTCATTCAAGTGTTCCTTAATAGGCGTACCTTCTCGCATCTTTAGGGTATAAAGACGCTGCTTCAAATAAAGTCTCGATGTTAAAGATTTCTTCATGTAGAGACTTTCCAGTTTCTTCCAAAGACCGGCCGCTGTTTCCTCATCTGCGACTTCTCGCAAAACATTGTCTTCTAGAGACAACTGGATCGCACTATGCGCCTTCTCATCCATCTCTTCAATCTCAGCCGTGGTCATGTCATCTGTATAATTATTATCCAGTGCCCTAACAGAACCCTCTCGCTTCAATAAAGCCTTCATCTTTATTCTCCATAATCCGAAGTTGTTCTGTCCATCAAATGGTGCAATCTGAAACTTCAAAGATGACATCCCAAGAATTTCTAAGAACGAAACGATCTTTGTTTGGATTGAAGAAGAAGAAGAGATCCTGGGAACAGCTTCACGGACGGAACAGAGGAGGCTGAAATCCGGTGCAAAAGCCCTAGCTTTTGATGGTGAAGAAACCCCTTTAAGATCAACGCATGAAACCGTAGATTTCAGCAAAATTTCTGAGATTCTCACCGAGGGAACTGAACAGGGGCAAGGAACAGCCTTCCGGCTCGCTGGACTGGAATCTCGTTTTGCCTTCAATTTGATGCTGGCGTTTTCCCAGCTTTGTTCGAGAGATCGGCGATCCGAACAGAGACGTTCCGAAGCTCCGTCCGGATCTTTCAGATTCTCTCTCCAAGGGCTCCTCGGATCGCTTCCGGATCCTTCCCTCCGCCTGGATTGACTTCCGAACAGAGGGAATCCGCCGGAGGTTTGAAGCCCCAGTCATCGACGTGAGGAACCAAACGAGGGATCAAGAGAAAAAAGGCCTCTCAGGCGCAGAGAAGAAAAACAGGGGAGGTGGCAGGCGGTAGATTAGGGCAAAAATTAGGGTTAGGTTTTTCCCCTTTTTTTTTTCAACAAAATTTTCCGAACCAAAAGCTCTGATACCAGTTTGTTGCGGAAATCAGATCAAAAACAAATCAAAGCAATAAACAAACAAAGGAACACCAAGAATTTACGTGGTTCGATCATGGTGATCTACATCCACGGGCAAGGCAAACAAAATTCCATTATCAAAAGGAGGAGAGGTTTACAAAACCCTTACAGAAGTTTTCACACGTATATCTATATATATACGCCCCAAAAAAATACTTCCATAAAATAAACCCTAGCGGACCGGTTTGGTCCGGGCCCAACAAGAATATCGGGTCGGGTCAAAAAATCGGGCCCGATATATAAAATTCAAGACATATTTAACAGAAGGATTAAACTAATAAGTCATACAATGAAATTATGAGATAGAGTAATAAAAAATTAAATAAAAGCTAAAACTTTGGTGTCAAATAATCAATTTAGATTTATGCCTGAAAGATCGGTCATAAAAGCTATTTATTTATTAAGAAGATTGACGGAGAGGTATAGGAAAAAGAAAAAAAGACCTTCATATGGTCTTTATTGATTTAGAGAAAGCATATGATAGAGTACCTAGAGAAATAATACGATGGATTTTAGAAAAAAAAAAAAGAGTTACTAAAAGGTACATCGAAATAATAAAGATATATATGATAGAGCAATAATTATTATTAAAATAATAATAGAAGAAACTAATGAGTTTTTAATTACTATAGATTTACATCAAGGATCTGCCTTAAGTTCGTATCTTTTGTATTAATTATGGATGAATTAATCAAACACATTCAAAATAATATCCCATGGTATATGTTATTTGCAGATGATATAGTGTTGATTGATGAAACTAAATATGGAGTAAATACTAAACTAGATATTAAAGAGAGGCTTTAGAATTTAAAGGTTTTAAGATTAATAGAACTAAAACTTAATATATGAAATATAATTTTAGCGGGAATAGAAATACAAATAAAGAAACAGTGAAGATTGCAAGCCAAGAGTTACCAAGGAGTAAAAAATTTAGGTATTTGGGATCAATTATCCAGCAAGAATGTGAATTAGATGAAAATGTGAATCACAGAGTTAAAGTAAGATAGATTAAGTGAAAGAGTGCTTGGAGAGTATTGTATGACTGGTGCATCCCATTAAAATTAAAAGAAAAATCTATAAAATCGCTATTAGGCCACCTATGCTATATAGAACAGAGTGTTGGGCAATACTGAAACAACATATGAATAAATTAAGTGTAACAAAAATGCGTATGTTAATATAGATATAGTAAAACTTTAAAAGATAGAATTATAAATAAACATATAAGAGAAATGATAGGAGTAGCCCTAATTGAAGATAAAATGAGAGAAAATCGATTACGATGGTTTGAACATATACAACGAAGACCCTTAGATGCTCCAGTTAGAAAGAGTGATCTTTTAACAATCAATGATAAGGATAGAGGTAGAGGTATACCTAAACTAACATGGACAGAAATAAATAAATAAATAACTATTTTTGAATATCGACTTAGTCCTGAATAGAGCATAGTGGAGGAAGTAGATTCATGTAGCCGACCTTATATAGTTGAAAAAAAGGCTTAGATGAGTTGAGTTGAGTTGACTCAAAAGTTTACTGGTAAGGTCGTTGTTTTATATCCCGTAGAAAATCTTGACTAGCTTTGATACCATATAGAAAATCTTATTAACTATGATACAGTCTCAAAGCCAGGCAAACTTATTTATATGATATCAAAGCCAGGGTTCTTAGAGTTAAGAGTCTCAAAGTAGGATTGATTTGGTATGTAGCCAAGCATTGTGTAACCTTGATTAGATTCATTCAAGGCACATTTTTCGAAGTGAATTTGATTACCAATAGTTTTGAAGGTTATTATTTGATGAAAAAAGTCTCGATGCACCGCATGCGATGTAGAAGAAGCTGCACCGCACGCGGTGATTGATGCATGATGCGTGAGCGCATCATGCCAAAGATGAAAAAGATAATTCTACCCTTAACTGCGTGCTAATCACAGTGCAAGGTGCACTTGTTCTGCACCACATGCAATGCAGCAAGACTTTTTCTTATTTAACGTGGTTCTAAAAGTTTTCATAAAATATATGGACTCTATTGTCCATAGTTTTGAAGGTTATTATTTGGATCATGATAGGTGGTTTCACCAATATTAACTTGGTTGTTTGTGCTATTGCTTGTTTATATAAAATAAACAATGCCAATTATTCAATTTGAAAGTTTATGATCAAATTATATTTAATGAGATAAGATTTGTTGGATGTTTTGGAAAAGTTAGACACATTGACCATGGATAATGACTTTGTGAGAAGAACTTAGATTTTAAAATCTAAGAAGGTAATGTGGATTCTCTAAGTTATAGTAGATAGAGAAAATTGCCTCCATATCTAGGATACAGAGAAGTTGAAGAAGAATGGAATATTTTTAGAACCATCTATCCAAGAACTAGCAATATGAGATATCAAAGTAATCTCAAACCAAAATTGCTTAAAAAGTGGGTTTTGGTTCCATGTTCCAAAAGATCCTAATGAAGTGGAGGATCAATTCAAAGATAAAGTTTAGAAGAAAGGAGAGCTTGGATGGCTAGAGATTGGATCAAGTTTGGAGAAATTCTGAAGTATGACAAAGTTTATCAATACAAAGATCAATCAAGTTTGGAAGAAAATATGAAACAAGACGAACCTAATTAAATGGTGATGTCGTACAAAGCTTGGAAGAGATTTTGATTCACAAGCAGTTGATTTTGAAGTTGCTTAAGAAGAGAAATGATATTGCAATTTCTCCAATCATTGAGATCTTTATTGAAGAGTTAAATCATGCAGAGAAGGCTTATGCAAAAGCTATCCAAGATATTGATGTTTCTTGCCAAGATTTAATCAGTTTTGAAGTTGAAGAGCCAACTAAACTTAAAGCTATTCTAGACTTTGAATAATTAGAAGACTATGCGTAAGGATTTGCTTCATATTTAGTAGCTAACCATATGCAAACATATATAAGTTGTGCTTGCTAATAACAAATTGTGCACATGACAAAATGATGAGGATGCACAAGTGTATATAAATCAAATTGGTTTGGATTATAGATGTGCATAGGATAGAATCAGATGCAACTTCATGGTTGCTAACATGTGCAAGAGTAGCTATTAAGATTTGCATATGTACATACCACTTAAAGCAATGACAGAAAGCTATGGCCTCCAAATATTAATTAGTATCAGTTATAGAGGAAGAGTGCTAAATTCATCATCAGCTTTGACACATACCAGATGAGATGAGCCAATGAGGTGTTGTTTAGATCAAAGAGTTATTATTCAAGCCAATAAAAGAGGTACATTATTTAATTATTGATTCGACACGCTGTTGCATGTTGCTATTCCGTGACAATGGTTACTATGATGTTGACACAAGCCTCACAAAAGGAAAGTTTTGGAGTCTCAAAGTCCTTTTGCAGAAGCCCTATGCCAGTTTATGATGGAGCCCCTCCCAGGTTTGCAATTTGTGCTGTCATTGTTATGTGCATAACAGATTGTAAAGTCAGTACACTAAAAGGAACTAATTACATTTTATGACATAGATTTATGAAGACGGCCAAGAAGGCAGGCAGTTTCATGAAGACGGCCATGAAGGCAGTCTGAGCATAATTCGATCAGGACACCCTCGTTTTCCTTTACCTGCATCAATTCTTCCCAGATATATTAACAGAATGAGCACCAGCATTTCAGAAGAAAAGGCAAAATTATAATGCAGAGTTTAGCTTGCATCACATTCAAATTAGATCTATAGGTACATTATTATATCTGGATTTTATGAGGTGTAAAAACGTCATCTCCCTTGTGTAGAGCCCTTGATATGGCTCTTATGGTGTTTGGAGTTGTCCTGCAGCATCCTCCTATAAGGGAAGCTCCAGCTTCATGCCACCTGCTAACATAGGAAACAAAATCTTCCTCTGAAACACCTGTGGATGACTGCAGGCAGGAAAGAGGCTTGTTAGTGGAATAATATCTTCTCAGCCACCACATTGTCTAAGGTTTTCATATGTAATGTTTTATATAATTAAGAATTTTTGCAGTTAGATTCTCCAGCCATATCAATATACAGGTTCACAAAATACTTTTAAAGGTGTTTTGCAGTATCTTAAAAATCCTAGAAATGCACAAGCATTGGTGTCTCCTTCTCTTCCTCTGCCCCCACAAATGGAAGGGTCCACAAACACTCAAGATTGTAGGACAATAACAGAGCATCGATTCATATCTTTAAGGAAGGCGTGGCAAATTAGAAAGGAGATATCATAATCACTAAAAATTTAGGATGCTTTCAATCATCTTTTAGAATGATTGTGGCATTTGATTACTGATATCTTGAATTGAGGTTTGTGGAATACTACTCAAACTTCCAACAGATCAAGTATTCACATCCTTGTATAGGATGCACAGAGTAAATACCGCATAAGAGAAATTTGTGTGTAAGATGAGATTCACTAGAAATGCTAGTTCCATCACCATGCCCAAGCATTCAAAGACCACAAATTGCAAGATCTTGGAGCAATCAGCAGGAAACGGTCAACAAAATGACTATAAGGTTACTTCTCTTTGTTTCTTAAAAATTCAATTGGCATAAATATTATGTTTATAATAATATTCAAAATATTATAACATGCATGTATTCAGAGCTGAAAGGCCAACATTAAGATTAAGGAGGAAAATGATAAGAAAATGATGTTTGCAAGGCAGGACAACACCTTAAAACAGAATGAATGATAAAAACACTTCACTAGGCCCTAGCAGTGATACACGAGGCAAAACCAAGATTAAGGAGGAAAATGATAAGAAAATGATGTTTGCAAGGCGGGACAATACCTTAAAACAGAATGAATGATAAAAACACTTTACTAGGCCTTGCAGTGATGCATGAGGCAAGGCCAAGATTAAGGAGGAAAATGGTAAGAAAATAATGTTTGCAATGAATGATAAAAACATGGGACAACAGCTTAAAACAGAATGAGTGATAAAAACATTTTACTAGGCCAGGTAGTGATATATGAGGCAGGGCACCTTAAAATTCAAATGTTGTTCCATTAAAATTCACTAGGGTGTGTTTTTCTAATTTGATGGCAAGCTAGAACATGTAGACAAATAAGCAGACAAATGTCCAAGATTGAAACTAGAAAATGGAGATTAAACTAATTAATAATAATAAAAACTAAATTTTCTTTATTTTCTGATCTAAGTTACTCTTTAGTAATTTATGGGAGAAGTAAAATCATGATTTAAGAATCAAATTAAAGTTTCAGCACAGAAAATCACCACCCATTCTTTTCTCTCAGCATCATAGCTCTCGCCACTGTTTGGATAGATCAAAATTGGTTTATCTGTCACCTGGCCAAAAGTAAGTCACAAACACATTAACAGTATCACAGATTAGCAGAAGAAAAACAGCAGGAGCATTACCTCTTGAAAGATGCATGAGTAATCCAAGAATAATCTATAATTCATCAAGAAGATATCAAATAAGACAAGTCAGCATCTTTCTGCTACTCTGCAGTTGAAGTTAAGGTAGTGATATGGATACCAATCTCAGACAACTCAAGCAATTAATGGCACAGGGCACACCATTGCTAATATGTACTTTGACAGGGGAACTCTTAATATGAACTCACAAAGATGCACTCACCTTGCTCCAAATTTAATTTCTAATTTTTAGATATTTTTCATTCAATTCTTGGTCCATTTTTATCATACATGAAAATTAATTAGATCCAAAATCTGTATCTCTCAACATCTAACCTCCACACTTTCACTGCGATCTACCTATTTGTCCTCATTTAGAATCTTTTATATATATATATATATATATAGAGGTAGATTTGGCTACATTCGAATGTAGCTAAGGCTAGATCCAGTCACTTCTTCCACCCTTGGATCCACGGTTTACGGATTCTAAAGATGAAAAGGTAGAAAAGGTGGAATGGCTTCGAGATCTATGTAAATTCAAAGATGAAGAAGGTGACCAGATCCTGAACTTGGCTACATTCTATATATATATATATATATATATATATATAGAGAGAGAGAGAGAGAGAGAGAGAGAGAGAGCGCATTTGACTTAGTTATACTAAATTGGACCATCTCATCAATGATATGAGCCGTTAAATGTGATTTACTATCTAAAAAGTACTTACACTCTAAAAATCATATGATTTGAAGATCCCTAACTGCACATCAAGTGGTCAAAACTTAAATATTCTAGTTAATACGAAATATTATATATTGTTTTGACTTCTTGATACATAGGCTAAGGGTCTCCAAATCATATGACTTTTGATGTGCAGGTATTTTAGATATAATAGATAATATTTAATAGCTTGGATCATCGATGTCAAACTTCCATTATCCAAATTTATATCCAAACAAATACGAGGGGAGATCCTTTCAAGTGTACCCAAGTCAAGGCCTATATATCCATTAGTTTTCTTCTGAAATTATATTTGACACATCAAACTGAAAATTGTTTTCTCAAACCTTCAAACCATAATCAATTAATTTGGCATCATCGTGATAAGTTCAGTTGCAGTTTAAATCCAAAATTTAAGTTCAATTGGAAAAAAATTGTCAAATATCTTCAACCAGAGATCCATTATTTCAGCCTGTTTAAATCTGTCATCATATCATTACAAATGAATATCCATTACATTCATTCATCCCAAATGAAATGAATTCCAATCCCTTTATTCTTAGATGATCAGATGCTGGAGCAGTGCGATATTATCACTCGGATGAAATCAAACATCCAAACACATGATCAAATTGGAACTGACGAAGAGCTCTCTCCATGGAGAGGGCTTTAAATTAGGAACATATCGAGTGAAGCACAATCTGCACATGACAGGGTTTAAAATGGGTTGATTTTGCCATGATGCCAACATTATAATTTACGTATATAACAATAAGTTACTTACTAGAGGCATTATGATGGGTTTTCTAATGTGTTCAAGCCATATATACAGAGGTAAAGAATGTAACAAAAAAAATGGTAATGCACATGAACCTTAAAATCCATAGAAAGATTTCTGTATTGGAATTTATAACCCATGCTCATTCTTGCTATCTTACATATATGAGATGGAAGACTATAGCATTCATTGCAGACAACAGATGATTCTTGTTTTCAGCTCTGTTTGTTCCTTCTATTTTCATTTGACACATTTCCACCGTCAATTATATAAGTTTCAAGAGCACCAAAGTGAAGCAAGGCAACAGGCAAAACCAAAGTCATGAATATCAATTCCAAAAACAGCTCAGACTCAGCAAGAACATATGACAATAACCACCATGCCATCCCACCTCCCCCTGCCCCTTCCCTAGTCAAACACACAAAAAGAAGAAGAGAAAAGGCTGCCAATCTTTTGCAAAAGTACAAAAGCACATTTTTAGTGCAGGATAAAACCAGGTGTCCAGCATACTTACCATAATCACCTAAACTTGCAAACAGAAAAGCAGGCTAAGGTGGTACCTTTTGAATAGAGAGAATAAGCTCATGGATAAATCTAGGGGGAGTGCAGTTTATTCCAACTGCAACAACATTTTCACATGAATCGGCAATAGAAGCGCACTCTATCAAGGAATCTCCACTGGCAACATTAATTCCGTCCCTTGAATTAAAAGAAAACCAAGCTGGAATCTTAATATTGCATTCCTCAAGTAACTCAACATACACCTGTGAACAAAAATCACAACCAAACATGAATACATGACACCAAACATGTTCAAGTGATTATGGTAAAATTTTAGTAAGTATTATTTGTATGTTGCTTTATCAAGTCTAACTTAGATTCTCCGCAAAAGACTTGCATATTGCTTTTAAATAGTAAGATACTCAACCTTTGTTCGGAAACCATGAAACCTAAGGCTATTTCAGTATGAAACTTCAATATAAATAGAAGTCATAGAAAGGCTAAAGTTACACAAGTGATTGCTCGACTCCTAGTTATCACTATCATGATAAATACAGTGCACTTCAACTGCATAGATTGACCATTCAAAAAAATTTAAAAAAATGATACAGATTGATAATGGAATATAAATCATACAAAATACCAATATTAGGTCAAATGACTGAGAATCAATCAATTAGGTATTAAGTTAAAGTTGATGGTACTTTACTTTCTTCAATCCTTACATTTTGGCTGCCATTTGATGAGATGTTAGTTTCAGCCTATGATGTTGGAGCTGTATACAAGCAAGTTGTGATGTGGTACTCATATGCCACATTTGATAAGGTCCATCACATGGTGTAATTTATAATTCACAGAGGTGGATGTCCATGGATGAACTGAAACTTAATTTAAGGGTCCAACATAGGGTCACAATATGGTTATTTAAATCAACTATAAGACTGACGGCTCTACATAATCTAATCTTAGTTTCCTCTCTCATGATTCCTTTCTTCTTTTTACTTTGACTGGCTTGACCCCATTTGGCTGGACTCCAGCTCTCATGCCAAAGTTTCTGTCTTTTAGAATGTTTTGCTAAGGCGTCTTTTTTTCCCCACCTTTCTATGCAAAGGACCGAGTAATAATCCCTCTCCTAGATAAACAAACTTCAGTCAATAATAATTGCTCACCTTACACCCCACCAAATCTTTTACCATCCTGTTAAATACCAATGAACTCCTCTTGTGCTTCAAATTACAAATTAGCCCTTGCTATTTAGTTTCCTATGCCCTTCTGTACTTTGTTTTAGCTTCATCTACCATTTAGGACTAGCTCTCTTCATCTATAAAGGTGTAATGACCCATGACCTCACCCAAAAAGGCTAGCCAAGAAGATCTTCTTGGGGTACCTGGGCCCTATACAAGTATCTAAGTTCTCTCCAGCATACCACCATATAGAACTAAATATACGTCAGTATGAACTCCTATATACTCCCTTCATATAAATCCTAGTATCCTTGAAAGGCTAGGAATCCAAATCTAATCAAATCCAATCATATACCATGATCAAATTAAGGTCTACTCTACTCTAATACCGCTTATAACAACTAGGTATCTCACCCAAAAATACTAGCCGGAGGGTATTGTCTAGGCAGTTTTAAATTCTATGGAACAAAGCAGTTTTTATTTTTCATGAAACGAGCCATGTTACTATCCCACTCTATCTCAACACTTAGGATGAAGATGTCTTGGGATGAGATTGGGATGCTCAAATGATAGCATGATGGTTCTATTGCAACACTTACAATGGTAATCCATCCAAGCATCCCAGGGGTATCTTGCCAAAATTTAAAACAATGCATATAGGTTCCTTTGTCCTGTATAAGTATCTATGATCTCCTCGATACACATCCAATATGGAACTCCTCACAAAAGGACATTTAGCCACCTATGCCATATTTAAAGTTTTCAGCTAAAATTGTTTTGTTGGCTAAATAGTCAAAAACTCGTAATGCTTGAGCATTAACATTAAAACAAGTGAAAAAAGTGAGCGATTTTGATGTTGAGCATGCAAGGTACCATCACAACGAAACTCAATTTTACCATGATCAGAAATTGCTTACAATTCTCCTATCAATGTAGCAAATAGGGTTTTATCTTTCAAGAGCCTGTATAGTAACAAATTTCCAACCCAATACATGGCAAGGTACACTACCAAAGACCCCAACTTAATCCAATCATGGTAGCAATCTCTGAATTATTGAGAATTCTTGAATCATTTTATAATTCCCTTGGCCAAATGATGTGCCAAATCATTCTAATTAAAATGAATAATCAATAATGATTCACTTATTCAATGTTTATTCACAGATACTGGCAATTTATTCAGAAATTCTCCACAAGCAATTGAAGACACCTTTCTAAATGATAAATTATTTATGCTATATGTTGTTCTTTTTTGTTTTTTGTTTTTTTTATTTGGGGGGGTGTCTTTTGCTATTGTTCATTGTTCTCACCTCTTCTATGGTTTTTTCCACATAAATAAACATATAAATATTTCAATAATGTGCTTAATTTTTTGCTATTTTTATGTAATTTTTAATTGTTCAAATCCTTTCAGAACTTCATTGAGTTTTCCAGATTTTCAAAAATTCCGAAACTTTAACTCCAGCTGCATTGCTCTCTAGCTTTGAACCTGTGAGTGGGTCCATCCAGTTTGAGAGGTGAAAAGAAAAGTGTTGTAGAGGTTAGAACAAACTATATATACTAACCACTAGCATTTTCAATGTTTTCCTTAGACTTAGGGAAGACATTTCAGAACCTACTGATGTAAGTTAATATCATCTGCCAAACTATCACTAATAGTTTTTTTTTTTTTGAAAAAAAAAAGGGAGAAGAAAAATGGATTTAAAATCCAGGACATCCATAACATGTCAATAAACATTTATATTATATTTGATTTGCTGAAAAAACTGCTCACTGGTCAGTTTTACATGGTTCAAATGGATCAAATTCAGGTAATGCAAAGATTTAAAAACAACTTTCAAAGGCTTGCCTAACATGGTTTACTTTTTGATCAGCGCTCGATCAGTATTAAACTGCTGGCATCCATAAGTTAATTTTCGATGCAAAACAAGGCTCACCAGAGCAAGATGCACCTAAAAATATATACTGTTTAAGAGCATGTTAAGCATCAGTTGAACTCTTAGGTTATGTTTATTTAAAGCACCTATTTTATTTCTTGACATAATAAGTATGGTTTGCTTAGGAGCAGAGATGTTATACACACTAGTTAATTAGATAAATTTATATTTAGTCTAACATATCACAGACCTAACCAAACCCAAAATCAGATCTGACATATTGGATCCAAGTCCTTAATGTGACCAAAATCAGAACCATATTAGATTTAAAACTATTATAATCTGATCCAACCTTATTGAAAACAGATAAATTTGATATGAATCTAGGACTGAGACATGAAATAAACAAATCCAAGAATACCAAACCTAGATCCAACTTGCCTCATGTCTAATACCTGAATTTATATCCAGTTTAGCACAAGTCTACTTCCTGTTAGATTGAAACAATGTTAGACCTATTTGCACTTACATTTCAATGCAAACCTTTTTATCTATCTTTTCCCTTTGCCGATAAAAGTGCTTTCACATTATGTGCTTACCAAACACCAAATAAGTTAAGAAACATTAACCACATGAGGTCTAAGGATGAATAAAATTCAAAACTAAATTTAATATTGTCTGAAGGCTGGCTGGTTCAGGGATGCCTGCGGGTGATAAACTGAATCCACATAAACAGTCACCAAACCACCTCCCCACTCTTAATCCATCTATTCGGTCTTCCATTATGGCTTCCTGCCTACCCTTTCCCCGCCTCAAGTCCATCTTATTTGAAATTAATGGTCATTCTGATGTACCTTGTTCTTATTTGAAATTAAGGGTCATTCTGATGTACCTTGTTCTTCTGTCTTTTCATCCCTCGTCAATCTCTCATAGGTTTGATGTTACATCTTTCTTCTTTATCTCATTTTGGCAAGAGGATGGAAATACTTGATAAGATTAGGATATCCATAGCTCTTAAAATTCCATACCTCTTTCAACTAATTCCTTCTCCTTTCTTAGCTGCAGTCTCTTCTATACATATCTCCTTTTATCTTTCAACCCATCCCAATTTTGACTGATTTTCTTCTCCAAAAAACCATTCTTCTATGTTGTTTAATTGGGTTGAAACCTGGATTTTTGTTAACAATCCCCTTCCCTTTTATATCTCTATTGATTAACCCTCAATATAGGACTTGTCACCCACAAGTCTTAAGATGCTTGCTTTCTGTGTTTCAGTTAACTGTTTTCTGACATATGTTAAGCATTATATTTATTTTGGGTGGTTACAACCAATCTTCAACTTGCAGTACTTCTATCATTTTTCTTTACAGCACATGACATTTTGGACAAAAATCTGCTGGTATTAATGTGTTCTGATGAAAATTTAGATTATGAAACTTAGTAGTTCATGACATATCTCTATCAACATTAGAACATTTGAACATGATGTAGCATATATAAGAAGGCCTACAAAAGACAGCAGGAAGTAACCTTCTTCAGGAAAGTAGATATAGACAAGAATTAGGTGGTACATCGAATGGTACCTGTGCTTCTATTTTATTTGGAATTGTTTCAAAAGCTATTATATCAGGACCTGCTTCTGCAAGAACCTGAAGTTTTCTCCTGTGAAAATCTTTAAGAGTTTCCAGTGTCACTTCTTTGCCATAATTGCCACTGCAAAAATGTGAATGTCACATCTTCAGATAACAAAACTTAACAAAAACTAGAAAATAATGGAAAAAGAAAAGGATGGGAAACTACTTCAAAAATGCACCTGTACTCAGAACCATCTGCTAAATATGCTCCATAGCATCCTACAGATGCTGCAACCAATACAGGGCGTTGTTTCAAAATATTTTCATTTTTATCAGTATTGTGAAGGCCTTTTGAGTATCTCCTCTGAAATATATCTCGTGCTTCACATGCAATTTCAACACTTCTCCGTAATAATGCCTCACTGTCTTCCCTAGAAAAGCCTCTAGACTCAAAACCCTGAATAGTAGCCTGTTCCAAGTGGATCAAAGTTAAGCTTTGCCTAAGAGGTAATAACTTTAAATGATGGCCAATAAAGGATGATACCTGATATGATGCTGTGATAAGAATATTTGCACCCGCTTCAAGGTAGTCTAGGTGAACCTGCTTTAGTGATGTTAAACAGCTATGGAATGTAAGAAAAGAGTGAGCATAGGCAAAAAGTATACTTCATTTAATACACTAGATTGCCTCATCGGGATCACCTGGGTATTCTTAATTAGCCATAGAGATTTGATATTTTTATCTTCTTCCATTGAATATTTCCCTTATATGATCCACAAGTGGCTTTCAGAAACTCCGATTACAAATGTTCCCATATGCTTTGTATCTACCAACAAATAGTATTTATGAATAGATATATTTCTTCCCGAGAAAAATGCTCAGATATATTTTGATTATCTTAAATAACGATATGCTGTTTCCCCACCTTCAGTTATATGCACCGAGCTACCTATTTTATCTACAGATATGGTCATAGATGCCATGCTTAAAAATATCTACAAAGCTAGAAAAGAGAGGGTAGAAAAAAAGTATAAATGCATATCGCTACAAAAGACCTTATCCCATTTTATGAATGGAATCTATGTTTGTGTGGTACTTAAAAATCCATTGCCCTTATGGATTAATTTCTTTTATCAAGATATGATCCTTTTTTTTTATTTTTCCTCTTTGAAGTTAAATAATAATAATAATAATAATAATAGCAGCAGCAGCACCAACAACAACGATACAACAGACTTCCATTAATGGAAGAGAACCCATTCACTGCAAGGTAGCCTACCCCATTTTCTTAACACGGATTGAAATTAGTTCAATTTGAATCAGTTTCTTAAAATTGAAACCAAACCAAAAGTTTTAATAAAACAAACCAAACAAAACTTAAAAAGTTGGTTTGATTTTAGTTTGGTTTATCAACTTGCCTATATCTCCTTTAGATGACTATGAGATCGGTTTTAATAGCAAATTTTATATGATCAAACGATAGCCCAGTTATTCATAATGGAAAAGAACACAGCTCTAACACTAACATATCTCTAACACAGTCCAGTTATTCACACATGCCTATAGCGTTTTAATTTTACCTACTATAAAAACCCATACAATATATACATGGTTCGGTTCGATTTATATTTTTTTTAAAAAATCCAAACTAAAATCAAACTGACTTTTAAAGTTTAGAAATTTTTAAACTAAAACCAACCCGAGAGAAGAAAAAGAAAAAAAAACGATTCATTCCAAACCAAAACCATAATTCAGGTTGGTTTTCTAATTGAGTTGGTTTTCTTTACCCCCATAGTCTAATTAGCAATCAAGAGACATGAAAAGAAAGAATTAGTCACCAATAGACTGTTTCTGACAGATACTTGCAACTGACAGCATATTTTAAGTAAGTTCAGTGCACCTCTGGCATAATTGCTCCTTTTCTTCTTAATTCTGAATACAGCTCCATGTTTACCTACACTTGGCTCCATAAATTTTTTCAACCAAGTTTAGAGCTCAATTATTTCTTTACTGTTTCAAAGATGTATTCACTCGATAAGTCTTTCTTTTCTTCTTCCTTTTCGTTTCTTCTCATTCTATACATTGCCTTCAACATCTTTCCTAACCTGCATGCTTAGCTGGGTCATGACAAGTCCATCAACTCGACTGAGCCCCTGTTTCTGATCATCAAATAACATCAACAAAAGTGTCACCTTTACCCGTCGTGATTCTACTCAGCCCTTCCAATTGCTGATACAAATAAATTTATAGACTCGACAAAAAGAAATCAACAATAGAAGACCAAAACAGAATCAAGAGACAAGAAAAGTATTCGAACATCAAGTGAGTTATAATTCAGTTCAAATTTCCTTTCCATCTTCAATCATGTTTTAGATTGTTAAAAAAAAAACAGAAGGAATAAAAATCCCAAACAACACTCATTCATGAGAAAGACGCGTCAGTTCGGCATTCAACTGAGAACGGCTAGACTCCACGCAGCAAAGAGCTCAAATAAACCCGTAAAGATTCGAAGTCTTTAAAAGACTAGGGAGTGGGCTTGCCTTCTTGATGAGATCGGGGGAGGTGAAGAGGCACTTGGCGCTCCAGAGCGCGTCCTTCAGATCAGCACCATTCGCTTCCAGCTCCGTCGCGAGCCCGCCGTCGATCACCGCGCATCCTCCCGCCTCCCGCAGGAACTCCCGCATAGCCTCCATCGTATCCCTCACCCCTAATCCCGTTACCACACTCCAGAGAGAACGCGAGAGAGAGAGAGAGAGAGAAAGGTGGAACGACGAAGCTACTCGAGTTTATGCACCGTTTATACAGAGGGAAGGTAGAGGGGATGTAATTCCGGAAATAACCCTGGGGTCATTTTGAGAAGGAAACTCTGGGAGGCCGGAGGCTGGATACTTTTTGCCCTTCACCTTTGGGCATCGGAAAGGCCTTTGTACATGTCTTTGGTGCAGCAAGTTTTATATGAATAATATTATTTTTTTTATTAATTTATATAAATTTTATATAATTTAATATAATAAATAAAAATATTATTTTAAATTTTATATGATATATATTAATATCTATTTATTTTTTATTTTAAAATTTATGTATAAACTGCATATTTTTTGAATGAGTAACGGTGTTGTAAATTTATAACTGAGATATTTTAATTTTTTTTAGCTTTCTGAATGGGTGTCTTACTTTTATAACAATGATGTCATAAGTTTATAAATGAGATATCATCTTAAATTTTGATGTGACATGCATTAATACTCGCTTAGCTTTTTTTTTTTGAAATTTATGTATAAATATATTTTTTTTAGTGGTATCGTAATTTTATAATTAAGGTATCGTAAATTTACAACTGTCATAATTTTTTTTAACTTTCTTAATGGGTGTCTTAATTTTATAACTACGGCGTAAGTTTACAACTGGGGTGTTATCTTAAATTTTGACATGGCGTGCATTAATACTTTTTTTTGGAATTTGTGTATATACACATTTTCTGAGTGGGTATCATAATTTTATAACTGCTGTGTCGTAAATTTACAACTGGAATATCATTTTTTTTTTTACTTTCTTAATGGATGTCTTAATTTTATAACTATAGTGTCATAAGTTTACAACTGAAGCGTCATCTTAAATTTTGATGTGATATGCATTAATATCCATTCAGCTTTTTAAAAAAATTTATGTACATACGTATTTTTTGAATGGGTGTCGTAATTTTATAACTACGGTGTCGTAAATTTACAACTGAGGTATCATAATTTTTTTGACTTTCTGAATGGGTGTCGTAATTTATAACTATAGTGTCATCAATTTAAAACTGAGCATAAGTAATTTTTTTCGTCGAAATATCGTAAAAATATCTTAATATTTTTAATGGGTATCGTATGCATATGGCCCAATAAAAAGGGATGGTACGCCTACGTAGAACTTTCTGCATCTTGTGTGTCCTCAGCGACGATTTGTTCATATGATGTTTAATTTCTCTCTTTATTTTTTTAATAATCAATTAAAACATATATGATGGCAAGTGAAAGAGAAAAATAATAATAATAATAGTTTGCACTAAAAACATAACACCTAAATTCCTTTTTTTTTTCCTCATATTCTTCTTATCACCTCCTTGAGAAACTATAATTTCTACAAAAAAAAATGGTAATGTTTAGCTTTTTTATTTCATTTAACTTGATTCAACTTATGATAAGTTAGATTAGATTGCATATTTAATAAAATTTTAGATTCAACCTAGATTTTTTATCTATTTAGCATGCATCTAATTCAGATTGATAATTTTTGACTTAATATTATATCTAACTTAACTTGTACCAATTTCGATATGATCCAATTGCCATTTTTATTTTATTTCCATGAAGATTAATCAATGAAAATAACTTTTTCTTTATGTTCCAGTAGCAACAAGGGTAAGCAATCGAATTAGGGTGGGGATCAATTCAGAGAGATTTTGATAAGATATCAGAATGTTAAAAGATGGCGATAGCTCTTTGAAAGTGTGGTATTTTGGCATTCTGCTATAGAGAAATGCATACTTAGAACTATTCAAAATAAATCATGAATTGGAAAATTGAATTCAGTAGCTCTTCTAAAGGAAACAGTTTCATAAGCAAGCTTGAAAAGACATTTAGGTCATCAAAACTAGTACATAAATTGTTCTTAGCCTGTAACAATAGGTCACCATTTAAGAGGATTAGAAAAAATGTTGGACAAGACTATGAGTCCTTTCTATTAAGAAAAAATTACACGAAAAAATTAAAAAAAAATACTAGTCACAAGTTTGCTTAAGAGGCAGCAATGTTAGCAATTTGAGTTTGATCCCACCTGATGTTGAATTTGGCCCAACTTCCTCCTCTCCAAGTTCTCATTAAACAGAAGGGAAAAAGATCAACTTATCAGGCTGCTTAAGATTATTGGAGGGAGGGGACTAAGAAGTCAGTACAATAACTTTCAAGGGTTGTGTTGGGATTTTATTTTTCTTATAATGAGAATGACTCTGAATATTTTAATCTCCATTTCTGAAAAGGCTGAGAACGAACAAATTAGTATTTTGAGAAGGTGCTAAATGGAAGCTATATACAGTGTAGCTAACCTGAAATACTTTGTTGTAGGGCAATGGTGACCACAAGAAGACAGGATAGATTTTTTTTGGTCCCAGTGATCAGAAAGTATAGGTAAAAGTCACACCAAGTGTCTTCAGAAACTCTATCATCAATGCTTCATCCAATCACTTGCCAACATGTGGGAAGAAGGAACAAAAGACGTTGGAATACAAACAAAGCTGTGATGGGCTCAACATCAGATAGACAACAAGCAGAGCTTTGGAGAAGTCTTTGTGCATAGCTTTTCTATGCCGCAATGATTCACTTATATATAAATTTATATTAAAAATTTTGCTCATAAATTCTGCATCACTTGACATACAAATTTATGCACAGAATAATCTTGATACAGGCCATGCTGCATCATAGCGATATACAAAATTTTTTCCATACAACTTTGGATAAGCATTGATCCTCTCACAGGAACAAACAGAATGATGGAGCCCATCTGATTTATGCAGTTAAAGACCAAAAATTTGTAACAATTGACCACTAGCCTAAAAATTGTTATTTATTTTTTAAAATTTTACATAATTACTTAAGTTTTATCTTTTTTAATACGTAATATAAGTAGGATTAAATACTTATCTACATAGGCTCTCATATGTTTTTCTATTAAAATAACACTTATCAGTTTGAATCCTTTGCTAAGAATTTAATATATATTATTAATTTTAATTAATTCTAATCATAAACATATAAAGTTCATTTGTTTTTATATGATATGTGTTGGTCCATTTTAATATCATTGGTCACAACTTAAATCCTCAATCAAGAAGGCTAAGCAAGAAATTATTATTTGAATTTCTTGATTCTTTATAAGTATCCAAGATTTTATATAACTGTTGGGGGGTAAAATAGATATTGCATTAATATCCGTGCGAGGCGGCTAAGGCCGACCTCCTCCCTTCGCCCTTCCGGGCTTCCATAGCTCGGCCCTTCCGGGCTTCCATAGCTCGGCCCTTCCGGGCTTCCATAGCTCGGCCCTTCCGGGCTCCCATAGCTCAGCCTCTCCGGGCTTCCATAGCTCGGCCCTTCCGGGCTTCCATAGCTCGGCCCTTCCGGACTTCCATGGCTCGGCCCTTCCGGGCCTCCGTAGCTCGTCTTCCCTGGCTTCCGTAGCTCGTTTCCCCCCGAGTCACCATGGCCCGGCTACGTTAAATGATCCACAATCCAATACCCACCTTCGTGGAACCTGACGCGGGAGAGCCCAGGCTTACCATAACGACATCCTAGACAAGGAATCATGTCGAAACGTGGCCTAGAACCTATCATAACTACCCCAGGCCTACTCAGCCAGATCTCAGTCATCAAGAAGCTCTCATGGCCGTCGATCCCCTAACAAACAGGATATGGATTCCAACGGCCCCACAACGACCTGATTCTATCCACCTCCATATCCTAACAACCTCTGAACCTTTCAGAATGCGCTCAAGACACAGGTGACAGCCTATAACTACCACGCTGGTAGATTCCCTCAGGTACGCGCACTCTTGGACGCACACTCATACGTGCGCTCTCACCCTCCTGCCCTCACGCCGGCAGCTCGTCGGTGCTCTTGCCTTCTAGAGCTCCCGATTGGCCGCCCCGGAGAGGCCTCCCGAGAGATCCACCTTCCCGTTGTCTGGTTGATCATCGATTTCTTCTCCACTGACTTGAGCGTCGGAGGGTCTTCCGCGGAGGGCCACCCCCAACGCCTCTTGTGCGAGGACTTTTGTGCAGGTCCGCCCCTCTTGTTTGGAGATCGACCGCGCCCGAGTCGGAGGACGGATCCCGGCGGCAACAGATTGGCGCTAGAGGAAGGGCCTCAAGTCTCATTAAAACTTGAAAAGAGGAGACAAGCCGATCCCGCGAGGCGGTCACAACGGAGATCCTCCCAGATCTCGGCAAGCCCGGTCTCTATCATCGGTGACTTCCCACCATGATTCGACGCCGTCTCTGCGATCCTCTCACCCAGCTCCCCCTCTGGCTGGCGAAGAGGAGATCCGTCGTCAGATCCAGGAAATGCGACAAGAACTGGATGCCGCAAAGCAGGCCCATCTGCCCCAGCCCAAGGCGGAGCAGGGCATCCCTTTCTCTAAGAGGATCATGGAGGAAGTGATTCCCTCCCATGTCAAGTTACCAACCGTCGAGCCCTATCACGGCTCTTCTGACCCGGACGACCATCTTAGCAGCTTCCGGTCAATAATGATGTTCCACGGAGCATCTGATGCGGTCCTCTGCCGCGCCTTCCCCTCCATCCTCAGGGGATCCGCTCGAACCTGGTTCAATGCTTTGAAGCCAGGTTCTATCGATTCATTTGACGAGCTGAGCTGCCTTTTATTGGTCAGTTCGTCAACGGCCGCCGCCACCGACGAAGATCTGACTCCCTCTCCGAAGTCAAGCAGAGAGAGGGGGAGTCTTTGAGGAAATACCTTGGCCATTTCAATAAGGTCATGCTGGAGGTGGACCACCTTAATCATGAGGTGGCCATGTCTGCTCTGGCGGGGGGAGTTTCGAAGGAGAGCGACTTCTATCTAGCGATGGAGGTCAGCTACCCCCCCCAGCCTATCTGATATGATGGCCCTGGCGGACAAGTACGCTAGGGTCGAGGAATCGCGGAGGATTGCCCGCGCTGAGCAGGCAAAGAGGAAGGACGTCCAAATCCCTCTCCTCCTGCGCTGATAAAACTGGATGCGTCTCTGCATCCCTAGCAAAGTTTCCCCATTTCCGAGGGAAGCCGGAACCAATGTTCCCCTCTGCGATAACGAACCGGCTCTTCCATCCCTTGATGGAAGACGGCTTATCCACAATGACGTTGAAGGACCTTCGGGGTCCAATATACGACCACTCTGATTTCGTCCCATGTATCAGATGGTAGCAGGCGCGGAAAAGGGGAAGAGTGGCGACAATCTGAATTTGATGGCACATTGAGATAAATCCGATGATGCTCCGCCAACTGTTCGGGGCCACCATCGCCGGGCATATGTTGTATGAGTCATAATTTCCTTCACCAAGGGATGAAGAGGAAAACGAAAGCCTGCCTTCAAACTGTCTTCATAAATGAAGACCCCAAACTCCAGATCTCGCGAGACCCTATCTCTGGACTCCGGCGCCCGCAGAACAACATCTGAGGGCATGCCATACCATTGGTGAATCCTCTCCAAATCCTCAGCGACGATCTCTGAAGCCACATCGTCGGGACTCATCGCCATCTCGATTGAGAGAAACACCAGGCGAAACGATGAGCGTGAAGGATGAAGGGCCAAACTCTTCGAAAACAAGACGAGAGGATGCTGCGAACATGCATGTATATATATATATAGTGCGGCTGCTGCTTTGCTTCCCCGCTAAGGAAGCCGCCTTGAGAAGACGAGGCGTCTTGCCCGAGGCGACCGAAACCACCTCGATAAACGCCCGATCGATCGGGATTCGCGACGTGGCGTAATCCCAACCACCACTCTTGGAGGAGCCTTACCCCCGAAGGCACGATGACCCAGTCGCATTAATTAGGGCATCATTGCACGGGCTGTCTAAACCAAAACGTCCCATCCAAGACGTGCCACTTGGACTTATACTCCCTATGCCCGAACCTACGCTTCGAACTAGGGAGTGGAGGGCATGTGTTGGGGGGTAAAATAGACATTGCATTAATATCCGTGCGAGGCGGCTAAGGCCGACCTCCTCCCTTCGCCCTTCCGGGCTTCCATAGCTTGGCCTCTCCGGGCTTCCATGGCTCGGCCCTTCCGGGCTTCCATGGCTCGGCCCTTCCGGGCTTCCATGGCTTGGCCCTTCCGGGCTTCCGTAGCTCGGCCTTCCCGGGCTTCCGTAGCTCGTTTCCCCCCGAGTTACCATGGCCCGGCTACGTTAAATGATCCACAATCCAATACCCACCTCCGTGGAACCTGACGCGGGAGAGCCCAGGCTTACCATAACGACATCCTAGACAAGGAATCATATCGAAACGTGGCCTAGAACCTATCATAACTACCCCAGGCCTACTCAGCCAGATCTCAGTCATCAAGAAGCTCTCCTGGCCGTCGATCCCCTAACAAACAGGATATGGATTCCAACGGCCCCACAACGGCCTGATTCTATCCACCTCCGTATCCTAACAACCTCTGAACCTTCCAGAAGGCGCTCAAGACACAGGTGACAGCCTATAACCACCACGCTGGCAGATTCCCTCAGGTATGCGCGCTCTTGGATGCACACTCATACGTGCGCTCTCACCCTCCTGCCCTCACGCCGGTAGCTCGTCGGTGCTCTTGTCTTCTAGAGCTCCCGATTGGCCGCCCCCGGAGAGGCCTCCCGGAGAGATCCACCTCCCCATTGTCTGGTTGATCGTCGATTTCTTCTCCACTGACTTGAGCGTCGGAGGGTCTTCCGCTGAGGGCCACCCCTAACGCCTCTCGCACGAGGACTTTTGTGCAGGTCCGCCCCCTCTTGTTTGAAGATCGACCGCGCCCGAGTCGGAGGACAGATCCCGGCGGCAACAATAACTAATATGAATCTAAATAGTTACCTGCATAAGCTTCTATAAGATCATTAAAATATATATATATATATATATATATATATATATATATATATATATATATATATATATATATATATATATTCTTTTTATAGCGCTCCCAACAAGTATTAGAATTTATTATATATTCTTTTAAGGGTTTGCCCCCATAAAGGTCCAAGATTTAAATCATGGTATTATTGGTAGCCACATGAAGCAGAGATTAGGTGTAAAGAATTCAGTGAGAGATGAATTTATGATATTTTTAATTGTTCATATCATGTTTATGAGGCATGGTGGGTGATGACGCCAAATTATCGGCCTCGAGCGTGCGGTCGTCTCCTCCAGTGAGCTCCTCGTTCCTGCAAGCAAGTCCCGGGGGCCGGAAGGAGCCCCAGCGGGACCCTCCAACGCTCAAGTCAGTGGTCTGGACATCAGCCGTGAGCTTGAGGAAGCTCCAAAGAGAAAGAGAGAGAGAGGCCCAGAGAGGAGCTCTCTCTGTGTGAGCGTTTAGGAGTGTTATGAGTGTGTTACCTGGTCGGGGCTCCCTCTTACCCATTTTATAGACGCTTAAGAGTTTGTCTGGCTTGAGTGGTTGAGGCTCCATAATGATGACTTTGATGGGTGAAGTGTCAGAACTGATGTCCGTGAAGCATGGGGCGCTATCACTAGTCAGAGCATTAATTGATGTTCGTGAAGCATGGGGTGCTGCAGGGCATGGCCAACCGCTACGGTGCTTGCCAGACATGTCCCTACGTCATCTTTTTTTTTGCATTCCTGCGCGGACAACGATGAGTGATAAAGTTAGGCATATGGGCCCCAAGGTGCAGCCATTGGGACAGAAGATGCAGTTTGGAGTTGAAGCCCGTTCACTTGCATGGCACTGTTCACTTGCATGGCACTGTTCACATGGCACTGCTCATATGGCCGAACCCTAGCACTATTCATATGGCACTGTTCATATGGCCGAACCCTGGCACTGTTCATATGTGGCCGACCCCTGGCACTGTTCATATGGCCGAACCCCGGCACTGTTCATATGGCCGAACCCCGGCACTGTTCATATGGCCGAACCCTGGCGCTGTTCATATGTGGCTGACCTATGGCACTGTTCATATGTGGCCGACCCCCGGCACTGTTCATATGGCCGAACCCTGGCACTGTTTATATGGCCAAACCCCGGCGTTGTTCATATGTGGCCGACCCCTGGAACTGTTCATATGGCCGAACCCCGGCACTGTTCATATGTGGCCGACCCCTAGCACTGTTCATATGGCAGAACCCCGGCACTGTTCATATGGCCGAACCCTGACGCTGTTCATATGTGGCCGAACCCTGGCACTGTTCATATGGCCGAACCCCGGCACTGTTCATATGTGGCCGACCCCTGGCACTGTTCATATGGCCGAACCCTAGCACTGTTCATATGGCCGAGCCTGAAAGGGGTCTCGGGGTAGGATGTTGTGACCGCACCCCAAGACCGACGGGGGTCTCGGGGTAGGATGCTATGAATGCACCCCAAGACCGACGGGGGGTCTCGGGGTAGGATGTTGATGGACCAGGAGGTCAAGGTGGGCCAGAGCCGACGCCGAGACCGACACCGAGATGGGAATGGACCGCTGCCGATGCGGAGGTCGAGATGGGCCTTGGAGGTCGAAGCGGGGCTCTATCAGCTTCCTTCACGGTTCTCTAACGGCGTTGGATCAGCCACATCAGATGCCCCCTCGCCCCTGAGACGAAGCGAGCCTACCCCAGCAAGGCGAAAGGGGCGTTACCTCCCAAGTGGCTAATCCTCGCCTAATGCAGGGCTTTATGCACCGATGGGCGTCGGGCTTCATGTGCCGACGGGTGTCGGGCTTCATGCCTGGCTGGTGCAGGGCTTCATGTGCCGATGGGTGTCGGGCTTCACGCCTGGCTGATGCAGGGCTTCATGTGCCGACGGGCGTCGGGCTTCATGTGCCGACGGGTGTCGGGCTTCATGCCAGGCTGGTGCAGGGCTTCATGTGCCGATGGGTGTCGGGCTTCATGCCTGGCTGGTGCAGGGCTTCATGTACCGACGGGTGTCGGGCTTCACTCCTGGCTGGTGCAGGGCTTCATGTGCCGACGGGTGTCGGGCTTCATGCCTGGCTGGTGCAGGGCTTCATGTGCCGACGGGTGTCGGGCTTCACACCTGGCTGGTGCAGGGCTTCATGTGCCGACGGGTGTCGAGCTTCATGCCTGGCTGGCGCAGGGCTTCATGTGCCGACGGGTGTCAGACTTTTGTTGCTGAGAGCCGGTGGTACATCGCTCTGCCAGTGGTATACTGGGCTTCATGCCTGGCTGGCCCAGGGCTTTGGTGCCGACCGGGGTCGGGCTTTTGTTGCTGAGAGCCGGTGGTACACCGCTCTACCAGTGGTACACTGGGCTTCATGCCTGGCTGGCCCAGGGCTTTGGTGCCGACCGGGGTTGGGCTTTTGTTGCTGAGAGCCGGTGGTACACCGCTCTGCCAGTGGTACACTGGGCTTCATGCCTGGCTGGCCCAGGGCTTTGGTGCCGACCGGGGTCGAGCTTTTGTTGCTGAGAGCTGGTGGTACACCGCTCTACCAGTGGTACACTGGACTTCATGCCTGGCTGGCCCAGGGCTTTGGTGCCGACCGGGGTCGGGCTTTTGTTGCTGAGAGCTGGTAGTACACCGCTCTGCCAGTGGTACACTGGGCTTCATGCCTGGCTGGCCCAGGGCTTTGGTGCCGATCGGGGTCGGGCTTTTATTGCTGAGAGCCGGTGGTACACCGCTCTACAGTGGTACACTGGGCTTCATGCCTGGCTGGCCTAGGGCTTTGGTGCCGACCGAGGTCGGGCTTTTGTTGTTGAGAGCCGGTGGTACACCGCTCTGCCAGTGGTACATTGGGCTTCATGCCTGGCTGGCCCAGGGCTTTGGTGCCGACCGGGGTCGGGCTTTTGTTGCTGAGAGCCGGTGGTACAGTGCTCTGCCAGTGGTACACTGGGCTTCATGCATGGCTGGCCCAGGGCTTTGGTGCCGACCGGGGTCGGGCTTTTGAAACGCCAACAAGAGGTTGGTCTTGAAGGCTGATACAAGGTTGGTCTTCCCTGCATGACATTTTTAAGTGTCAATGAAAGAAAACTGTCTTAGGTGCATCGTACTTAGCTCTTGTAGCACCCCTGTTTTCCTTATGTGGATTTGAGCATTTCCGCCCGCTGGTAGTCTGCCCCCCAGGGAATCAAGTTGGGACAGAGCCTGGAATCGGTTGATGACCAGCTCCTCTCCGAAATGAAGCTGGGGACCCATCTTTGGAGTGCAGTGAAGAGAGAGATGGGATCCAGAGCCGGGGTCACTGGAGCGGAGCCACGGACGAGGGTCGAAGTCGGACTCGGGAGCTAGAGGTCGTCGAGGGAAGCCCGGGCAGCTAGCGGCCGTTGAAGATGAGCGGCCGGGAGATTCCGTTGAAGACGGACGGCTAGAAGAGAGGATGTTGCTAGGAGTTACAGGATTCGGGTAGCCTCCACATTGGTTCAAGGTAAGAGGCCCTCCAGCTTCCACGGTCCTTCTCTCTCCTATGAAGTCTAATTACGTGCATGGGTGCATGTAATGCATCTAGACGCGGCTGCTTTGGGAGCTTTCACTCGGACCTGGGATGGGGCAGAGAGGAAGAGAAGCTTGCCTGGCGCTCGGGGATGTGGTGCCAGGAGCATGAAAACGGGAGCCTCCGGGGCTGGATCTGAAGCCGAGGCGCTAGCGCGGTCCGGAGAAGAGCCGATGCCTCGGGGCAGAGTTGGGAACCGGAGCCATGGCCGGACCTTCCTCTGCATCGCTGTCCATAGGAGAGAAGGCTGCTTGTGCAGCGAGTGGTGGCTCTCCGAGCTTAAGTCGCTGATGGGCTTGATGATGTTGGACCTCTTGCTGGGGAGATTCCCAGCAGGATGAAGGATGGCTGGCCCGGGCAGTGACCAAAGGGCGAGTAGAAGCTTTTGCTCGCTGTTGCGTGGTCATAAGATGTTGCTTCTAGAGCTTTTGGACAGCCACGGTCAATGTTTGGATTTGTAGGATGAGTGGCAACATGTTCTATTTGAATGGTCTGAGATAGTGGTGATGATGGAACGAAAGGCTGGCCTCCTGCTGCTCAGCTCGTTGAAGGTGCCCCCCAGCTTAACTGGTGAAATCTTCACCATCCACCATCTTCACGATCCACCGTTTTGATAAAAAGGGATGAGGATATGCAAACTAGCATCGTTGATCCCCCCCTTCCTGGCGCGCCAATCTGATGACGCCAAATCACCGGCCTCGAGCGTGCGGTCGTCTCCTCCAGTGAGCTCTTCGCGCCTGCAAGCAAGTCCCGGGGGCCGGAGGGGGCCCAGCGGGACCCTCCGACGCTTAAGTCAGTGGTCTGGGCATCAGCCGTGAGCTTGAGGAAGCTCCAAAGAGAAAGAGAGAGAGAGGCCCAGAGATGAGCTCTCTCTGTGTGAGCGTTTAGAAGTGTTATGAGTGTGTTACCTGGTCGGGGGTCCTTCTTACCCATTTTATAGACACTTAAGAGTTTGTCTGGCTTGAGTGGTTGAGGCTCCATAATGATGACTTTGATGGGTGAAGTGTCAGAATTGATGTCCGTGAAGCATGGGGCGCTGTCACTAGTCAGAGCATAATTGATGTTCGTGAAGCATGGGGTGCTGCAGGGCATGGCCAACCGCTACGGCGCTTGCCAGATGTGTCCCTATGTCATCTTTTTTTTGCATTCCTGTGCGGACAACGATGAGTGATAAAGTTAGGCATATGGGCCCCAAGGTGTAGCCATTGGGACAGAAGATGTAGTTTGGAGTTGAAGCCCGTTCACTTGCATGGCACTGTTCACTTGCATGGCACTGTTCACATGGCACTGTTCATATGGCCGAACCCTGGCACTATTCATATGGCACTGTTCACATGGCTGAACCCTGGCACTGTTCATATGTGGCCGAACCCCGGCACTGTTTATATGGCCGAACCCCGGCACTGTTCATATGGCCGAACCCTGGCGCTGTTCATATGTGACCGACCCCTGGCGCTGTTCATATGTGACCGACCCCTGGCACTGTTCATATGTGGCCGACCCCTGGCACTGTTCATATGGCCGAACCCCGGCACTGTTCATATGGCCGAACCCCGGCGCTGTTCATATGTGGCCGACCCCTGGCACTGTTCATATGGCCGAACCCCGGCACTGTTCATATGTGGCCGACCCCTGGCACTGTTCATATGGCTGAACCCCGGCACTGTTCATATGGCCGAACCCCGGCGCTGTTCATATGTGGCCGACCCCTGGCACTGTTCATATGGCTGAACCCCGGCACTGTTCATATGGCTGAACCCCGGCACTGTTCATATGGCCGAACCCCGGTGCTGTTCATATGTGGCCAACCCTTGGCACTGTTCATATGGCCGAACCCCGGCATTGTTCATATGTGGCCGACCCCTGGCACTGTTCATATGGCAGAACCCCGGCACTGTTCATATGGCCGAGCCTGAAAGGGGTCTCGGGGTAGGATGTTGTGACCGCACCCCGAGACCGATGGGGGTCTCGGGGTAGGATGCTGTGAATGCACCCCGATACCGACGGGGAGTCTCGGGGTAGGATGTTGATGGACTAGGAGGTCAAGGTGGGCCGGAACCGACGCCGAGACCGACACCGAGATGGGAATGGACCGCTGCCGATGCGGAGGTCGAGATGGGCCTTGGAGGTCGAAGCGGGGCTCTATCAGCTTCCTTCACGGTTCTCTAACGGTGTTGGATCAGCCACATCAGATGCCCCCTCGCCCCTGAGACGAAGCGAGCCTACCCCAGCAAGGTGAAAGGGGTGTTACCTCCCAAGTGGCTGATCCTTGCCTAATGCAGGGCTTCATGTGCCGACGGGTGTCGGGCTTTTGTTGCTGAGAGCCGGTGGTACACTGGGCTTCATGCCTGGCTGGCCCAGGGCTTTGGTGCCGACCGGGTCGGGCTTTATTGCTGAGAGCCGGTGGTACACCGCTCTACCAGTGGTACACTGGGCTTCATGCCTGGCTGGTCCAGGGCTTTGGTGCCGACCAGGGTCGGGCTTTTGTTGCTGAGAGCCGGTGGTACACCGCTCTGCCAGTGGTACACTGGGCTTCATGCCTGGCTGGCCCAGGGCTTTGGTACCGACCGGGGTTGGGCTTTTGTTGCTGAGAGCCGGTGGTACACCGCTCTACCAGTGGTACACTGGGCTTCATGCCTGGCTGGCCCAGGGCTTTGGTGCCGACCGGGGTCGGGCTTTTGTTGCTAAGATCCGGTGGTACACCGCTCTGCCAGTGGTACACTGGGCTTCATGCCTGGCTGGCCCAAGGCTTTGGTGCTGACCGGGGTCGGGCTTTTGTTGCTGAGAGCCGGTGGTACACCGCTCTGCCAGTGGTACACTGGGCTTCATGCCTGGCTGGCCCAGGGCTTTGGTGCCGACCGGGGTCGGGCTTTTGTTGCTGAGAGCCGGTGGTACAGCGCTCTGCCAGTGGTACACTGGGTTTTATGCCTGGCTGGCCCAGGGCTTTGGTGCCGACCGGGGTCGGGCTTTGAACGCCAACACGAGGTTGGTCTTGAAGGCTGATACAAGGTTGGTCTTCCCTGCATGACATTTTTAAGTGTCAATGAAAGAAAACTGTCTTAGGTGCATCGTACTTAGCTCTTGTAGCACCCTTGTTTTTTTTATGTGGATTTGAGCATTTCCGCCCGCTGGTGGTCTGCCCCCCAGGGAATCAAGTTGGAACGGAGCCTGGAATCGGTTGATGACCAGCTCCTCTCCGAAATGAAGCTGGGGACCCATCTTTGGAGTGCAGTGAAGAGAGAGATGGGATCCAGAGCCGGGGTCACTGGAGCGGAGCCACGGACGAGGGTCGGAGTCGGACTCGGGAGCTAGAGGTCGTCGAGGGAAGCCCGGGCAGCTAGCGGCCTCTGAAGATGAGCGGCCGGGAGATTCCGTTGAAGACGAACGGCTAGAAGAGAGGATGTTGCTAGGAGTTACAGGATTCGGGTAGCCTCCACATGGTTCAAGGTAAGGGGCCCTCCAGCTTCCACGGTCCTTCTCTCCTATGAAGTCTAATTACGTGCATGGGTGCATGTAATGCATCTAGACGCGGCTGCTTTGGGAGCTTTCACTCGGACCTGGGATGGGCAGAGAGGAGAGAAGCTGCCTGGCGCTCGGGGATGTGGTGCCAGGAGCATGAAAACGGGAGCCTCCGGGCTGGATCTGAAGCCGAGGCGCTAGCGCCGGGTCCGGAGAAGAGCCGATGCCTCGGGGCAGAGTTGAAAACTGGAGCCATGGCCGGACCTTCCTCTGCATCGCTGTCCATAGGAGAGAAGGCTGCTTGTGCGCGAGTGGTGGCTCTCTGAGCTTTAAGTCGCTGATGGGCTTGATGATGTTGGACCTCTTGCTGGGGAGATTCCCAGCAGGATGAAGGATGGCTGGCCCGGGCAGTCACCAAAGGGCGAGTAGAAGCTTTTGCCTCGCTGTTGCGTGGTCATAAGATGTTGCTTCTAGAGCTTTTGGACAGCCACGGTCAATGTTTGGATTTGTAGGATGAGTGGCAACATGTTCTATTTGAATGGTCTGAGATAGTGGTGATGATGGAACGAAAGGCTAGCCTCCTGCTGCTCAGCTCGTTGAAGGTGCCCCCAGCTTAACTGGTGAAATCTTAACCATCCACCATCTTCACGATCCACTGTTTTGATAAAAAGGGATGAGGATATGCAAACTAGCATCGTTGATCCTCCCTACCTGGTGCGCCAATCTGATGATGCCAAATCATCGGCCTCGAGCATGCGGTCGTCTCCTCCAGTGAGCTCCTTGCGCCTGCAAGCAAGTCCCGGGGGCCGGAGGGGGCCCCAGCGGGACCCTCCGACGCTCAAGTCAGTGGTCTGGGCATCAGCCGTGAGCTTGAGGAAGCTCCAAAGAGAAAGAGAGAGAGAGGCCCAGAGAGAGCTCTCTCTGTATGAGCGTTTAGGAGTGTTATGAGTGTGTTACCTGGTCGGGGGTCCCTCTTACCCATTTTATAGACGCTTAAGAGTTTGTCTCGCTTGAGTGGTTGAGGCTCCATAATGATGACTTTGATGGGTGAAGTGTCAGAACTAATGTCCGTGAAGCATGGGCGCTGTCACTAGTCAGAGCATTAATTGATGTTCGTGAAGCATGGGGTGCTGCAGGGCATGATCAACCACTACGGCGCTTGCCAGATGTGTCCCTACGTCATCTTTTTTTGCATTCCTGCGCGGACAACGATGAGTGATAAAGTTAGGCATATGGGCCCCAAGGGCAGCCATTGGGACAGAAGATGCAGTTTGGAGTTGAAGCCCGTTCACTTGCATGGCACTGTTCACTTGCATGGCACTGTTCACATGGCACTGTTCATATGGCCGAACCCTGGCACTATTCATATGGCACTGTTCATATGGCCGAACCCTGGCACTGTTCATATGTGGCCGACCCCTGGCACTGTTCATATGGCCGAACCCTGGCACTGTTCATATGGCCGAACCCTGGCGCTGTTCATATGGCCGAACCCTAGCGCTGTTCATATGTGGCCGACCCCTGGCACTGTTTATATGTGGCCGACCCCTGGCACTGTTCATATGGCCGAACCCCGGCACTGTTCATATGGCCGAACCCCGGCGCTATTCATATGTGTCCGACCCCTGGCACTGTTCATATGGCCGAACTCCGACACTGTTCATATGTGGCCGACCCCTGGCACTGTTCATATGGCTGAACCCCGGCACTGTTCATATGACCGAGCCTGAAAGGGGTCTCGGAGTAGGATGTTGTAACCGCACCCCGAGACCGACAAGGGTCTCGGGGTAGGATGCTGTGAATGGACCCCAAGACCGATGGGGGGTCTCGGGGTAGGATGTTGATGGACCAGAAGGTCAGGTGGGTCGGAGCCGACGCCGAGATCGACACCGAGATGGGAATGGACCGCTGCCGATGCGGAGGTCGAGATGGGCCTTGGAGATCGAAGTGGAGCTCTATCAGCTTCCTCACGGTTTTCTAACGGCGTTGGATCAGCCACATCAGTGGGTAACATGGGTTTGTCAAAACGTTTTATTTATATTTTTAAAATTTGCTTGTGGGGACAATTTAATTGCAGATAATTAGGCACAATTCATGCACTCTAGCTGGACCTAACTTCTAACCAAGAAAGCTCATCCATAGCAGATGCCTAGTGACAATGTTCTTATTCACAACATGATTGTTGATTTTGTCACCTGAACGATTGAGAAAGGGCCATTAAGTTAATTAAATCCATTCTAATATCATAAAGAATTCAAATTGAACACAAATGGTGCTGCTAATTAAGTTGAAATCTGGATTTACATCTAACACTCTTCCTTGGTTATATTATGTTCTTGAAAATTTACATATAAATCAATGTGATCCAAATCCAACCTGTTCACCCTTCGGATTGCCTGGAATTTCTCATTGCTGTATCACCTCTTTTCAAAGTTATAATTTTCATAAAGATTAATTAATTAAAGAGAATCCTTTCTTTTTGGCCTTAGTGGCAACAAGATGTGGTAAGGACATCAGGATATTGGAAAAGGGAATAGGTGTAGATAAGATAAGGATATCCAAGAACAGTGAAAACTTTTTAAAACTATAATATTTACATCTTAAAGTAAGCGCTCTAGGATGTTCTCCATTTTGTTGTGACCTGAAAAAGATAGGATAGATTGACAGAAATTTTAGATAAATGTCACCTAAAAACAGATGGATAAGCCCAGCTGACATAAAGTCTAGACAAACATCACACCAAGTATATCAATGATGCTCCATCCAATCACTTGTCAACGTGGTTGAAAGAATCAATTTAGCTATGATTAAGACTGCAACTTTATTTTAACTTGTCCTGCAAGCAGAGAGTCCTTGGACAGAGAGGTGACATGAATGGCAGAGCCAGCAGAGCCAGTGCCTTGAATATTTTGCTTAAGAAAAATTCTTGGCGCATGTTAGTGCATTCAAGATGCTTCTGGAACCCATAAATGTTGGCTTGGCAATTTATTCAACCAGTTCATGCGTCCAGCCACTACTCTTATGAGTAAACTAATTCTCTAGGAAGCCAATGCTGTGGCTGACTATATTGTTTCTGCTGTTGCTTGCAATTTTGATCGATGAATTTGATATAATGGGATACTTTATTCTATCTTATTACAGTAAATTTGGTACTCAGATGCTTCGGATTTGACTCGCGTCAGTTATGTGATCGCCCGACTGTAACAAAAAAAAAAAAAAACTAATCCTCTCCTAAAATCTACTGATTCTCACATGTACAGAGATGCAGGAAGCCTTAGCACCAAAGTTTGAAAGCTTATTATGATGCTCCCAAATATATGAATTCTGTGTACTAGGTCATCAAGCAAGGCAAGTCTGCTGCATGGTAGACCCATTATGTTTTTGTTGCAGCTCCAATCATACATCATTAACGAGATGTATAAACAACACATACATATATATATATACATATACATATACATATGTACACATATATATACTACACATAAAATGCTTATAGTTTGGTGTCTTATATATATCATTGTTGGGGGTAAAATCGTCATTGCATTAATATTCGTGCGAGACGGCTAAGGCTAACCTCCTCCCTCCGTCTCCCCCGGGCTCCGTAGCTCGACCCTTCCGGCTTCCGTAGCCCGGCCCTTCTGGGCTTCCGTAGCCCGGCCCTTCCGGGCTTCCGTAGCTCGGCCCCTTCCGGGCTTCCGTAGCCCGGCCCTTCCGGGCTTCCGTAGCCGGCCCTTCCGGGCTTTCGTAACCCGGCCCTTCCGGGCTTCCATAGCTCGGCCTCTTCCGGGCTTCCGTAGCTCGGCCCTCCGAGCTCCCATAGCTCGGCCCTTTCGGGCTTCCGTAGCTCGGCTTCATCGAGCGATCCACAGCCTAACACCTACCTCCGCGGAACCTGACGCGAAAGAGCCCGGGCCTACCAGAACGGCATCCTAGACTAGGAATCATGTCGGGACGTGGCCTAAAACCTATCATAACCGTCCCAGGCCTACTCAACCAGATCTCGAGACATCAAGGAGCTCTCCCAGCCGTCGATTCCCGAACAAACGGGATATGGATTCTAACGGCCCCACAACGGCCTGATTCTGTCCGCCTCCATATCGTAACAACCTCCGAACCTTCCAGAAGACACTCAAGACCCAGGTGACAGTCTATAAATGTCAGACTCGCAGATTCCCCCAGGTACGCGCCTCTTACGCGGGCACCCACACTGCTCTCTCTCTCTCTCCGGCAGCTCGTCGGCGCTCCTGCCCTCTGGAGCCTCCGATTGGTCGCCCCCGGAGAGGCTTCCCGGAGGGATCCACCTCCCCATTGTCTGGTTGATCGCCGATTTCTTCTCCACTGACTTGAGCGTCGGAGGGTCTTCCGCGGAGGACCACCCCCAGCGTTCCCCCGCGTGTGGATTTCTTGTGCAGGTCCACCTCCCTCTTCCTGGAGATCGACCGCGTCCAAGTCGAAGGACGGATCCCGACGGCAATAATCATGGACATCTTTCTGTCACCATTCTCAGTCAAAATGTGATACAAGTTACAAATGGAGTTCGATTTTATTTAGCTTGTAAGTGCAATATTGCATTCTTATATCAAGATATAGAGGTGAGTATTCGGTTGATTAAGTTCAAAATTATATAAAATTAATCAAAAATAAATTTAAAATTTTATATTCAAACGAAACTAATTTTATAAAGAAACTAAATTGTTCAGACTAAATTAAGCTAATTCGGTTTGGTTCGATTGATTTTTCGATTATAGGCCTATTATTTTAAACTTTAAGCTTAAAAATATGATAAGTAAAGAAATAATGTATTATAAATTTTTTATTTATATTTAAATTTAATTTTTTTAAAAAAAAACTAACATCATTAGAGACATATTGTTTGGATTTTACGCCTAAATTCAACTAATATAGCTATCTTAATCTGAGTTACCATCAGAATAACCTAAAAATATATATAAAGAATTGATTCCATTCAATTATTTCAATTTAATTCTGCAAAAAATAAATCAAATCAAAAAACTTTTTTTTTAAGAATCCAAACTCAATCATATTACTGGTAAAACTAAACCGTAATGACCAAATTTCAACGGTATGATTTAGTTTTTGGGTTAAATTAAAATTATGCCCAACCCCTTTAACATATTGAATGCTTGTGAATACTCTCCATAAACAAACAATCAATGAAAATGGAACTAGATAGTGGGACAATTTTAGGTTTTGGGACATGTGGATTGCTTTCTGGAAACTTTGCTAAATTTTTCTGGAGTGGGCTACCTTGCCATGTTGCTTTCCAAGTGCCTAAGGTGATCAAAGTGGAATGCTTTCTTCGATTTCTTTTGCTTCTAGAGAACTCATTCACTGGCTCTTGTTGGCCTCTTCTAGAGATCACATGATGTACAGCAAATAAGATTTGAGTAGTCTCATCACCAAAGCATCGTTAAAATGCCAAGGAAAAAGGCAATCCCACTAGGAATAAAGCATCATTTGCAATCTAACTCTGATCCTATGATTTAGCACAAAGGATCAGTGAAGTCCTTTAATGGATGCAAAATTCAGCTGGGATTGGTTCCTAGTGCATCTTTCATGGCTTTATAATACTGAGCATTATGTTTATTTCATTGGTCGGATTAAAATAAATGATAATTCTTTATTCCTGTTTTCGAAAATGAATCATGAATGGAACTACTTATCAACCCTTGACATCTTCTTTCATCCATATGACATCTTGAAGTTGTAGAGAATGATGAAGGATTTCTCCATGAACATAAAGAATGAAGCAGACCAAAATATTTTAAGCCATTACAAGCCCTCTAGCACTCTGTTTTTTCTTCTTTTTTCAAAAAAAAAAAAAAAGATTCTCTCATTGATAAAATCTGCTGTGGATTAAAATTTTCATGATCGCAAAAAAAATGATCTCAACTTAATTGCTATTTGCTAAACTTCAACTGACATATTACATTAATAAAGCTGAAATATTTTGATTTTGAAGATGAATCATGAATGGAATTACTTATCACCCTTTGACATCTTCTTTCATCAATACGAAATCTCGAAGTTATGAAGAATGATGAAGGATTTCTCCATGAACATAAAGAATGAAGTGGACCAAAATTTTTTTAGGCCATTACAAGCCAAAAGAAATGATCTCTAGCACTCTCTTTTTTCTTTTTTTTTTTTTTTAAAAAATCTCATTGACCAAAATCTGCTGTGATTAAAAATTCCATGTTTGCAAAAGAAATGTTCTCAGCTTAATTGCTATTGGCTAAACTTCAACTATTATATTACATTGACAAAGCTGAAATCATTTCTATTTTTGAAGATGAATCATGAATGAAATTACTATCAACCCTTGACATCTTTCATCGATACGACATCTCAAAGTTGTGAAGATTGATGAAGGATTTCTCCATGAACATAAAGAATGAGGTAGGCCAAAACTTTTTTTTGGCCATTACAAGCCCTCTAGCACTCTCTTGTTTTTCTTTTTTTTTTTAAAAAGAAAGATTCTCTCATTGACAAAAACTGCTGTGATTAAAAATTTCATGTTCGCAAAAGAAATGATCTCAACTTAATTGCTATTTGCTAAACTTCAACTGTCATATTACATTGATAAAGCTGAAATCATTTAGATGAGGCAAGGCCTAAATGGTACGGTTTCAGTTGATGAAGTGTTAATGCTGTGGCATATTTTTTTTTTATTCAAAAGTGATGATCTCGGCTTAAACGGTATTTGCTAAGCTTCAATTGTTATATTATGATCCACAAAGTTGAAATCATATATGAGTAAGACTTTATGGTATGGTTTGGGTCAACATAAGTTTAGATCATCTACGTAATTTTTTTACGATGCACTTTTAGCTGCGTTCCTATAATTTTTTTCCCGGATCCTTTATCCTAAGTGAAATAAAAATGTCAGATCTATGTTAAGGGGAATTGGCTGCGTGATCTTCATTTGGTAAAATGAAGCTTAATGCATTATTTTAAGATCCCTTGAGGTTAGCTAACAATCAAACCCAAAAAAACACATGTTTATATTGATTAACTCTTAATGTTCTCAACCATAGTGTATGGATCCATGGTCGAACCTTGTTATTAAGAATGGAACACATGCTCGCACACAAGCACATGCGATCCTTTTTTTACTTTTTCCTTTTTTTTTCAAATATTTGCTTGTTATAACATTTATAATGTCTTCATAATGCTAACTACATGCTCTATAGCTGCAACCATATGTTGATAATAATGGTTTAAAACATTTAAACTTACATCTTTAGAAAAAGAAAAGCTACATAAAAGAGGTATATAGAGATAATGAAGAACATTATGAAGCAACAAAAAGTTTAAGCGAGTACTTTCAAGGCACTAGTGAACTTTTGGTTATCTTGCTTTATGCTTATGCAACACTCCAAAAATAGTCTCACACTGAATGGAAAAGAAAGTGTTATGTGTTTATAACTTAAGTTCATCAGCTATTAATTAACTTCTACTCGAGTTTTTAGGCTATGTAGTTTCGGTCTATTAATAAATTAATAATAGGTTAAATAGATTAGTAGATGGGCTTGAAGCATTACAAATGATATCAGAGCCAGTCTAAATATGAAAAAATTAATGGACATATGGAAAGAACTACCCATGGAACAATGGTAGAGCCCATGCTATAAATGGTATCAGAGCTACCCATGGGACAAGGGTACAGCCTACGCTGATCCGAGTATGTACTGTCATGGCATGAAAATTGATGCATACCAACGATTGATAGCAAGAGTCCTTATGGCTAGCAAACAACAATGTTGCATTATTAAGTAGGAAGAAAAAAATGTTGTGCTTTCCAATTGTTACCCATCAATTTGCAATTAAATTTTTAAGCCACATGATTTCAATCCGCTAATGAGTTAATTGAGCGATGGATAAGCTTGCGGCATTATAACTTTGGGATCACCTTAATTGAGAAATACTTGAGAGTCAAGTCATCATGGGGTGGTGCGAACTTTTAGACGTATGCAGAATTTCTCACCCTGCCACCAAAATCCTCTAGTGAAACTGCCACATTTCATGCCTACCGAACACCTTCAGAGTAGCATGATCAGCAAATGATTCAATGTTATTTGGAAACAGGGACAAAGCCTCCTTACAGTGGTGCAACCCATTACCACACGTAAATTATAATATTGGCACTATGTTTAGGTATTATAATGAAACATAATATATGTATACATGTGCAAGTTATTTCCTCATGTATTGACTGAAACCGTAGCATCAGATGATACAAGCTAACAACACCTTGATCTGACCGTTATGATCAGGATTTTGGGGTTTAGGAAATACAATTTAATAACGTACGATATATTTACCAGATGCATTTCACCAACATCGGTGACCATAAGATCGCAGCCAACCATGAATGTGATGTCAACTTTGTAGTGTACCAACAGTTTTGAAGTCACAATATTGGATTTAATGATGCATAATGTCATGCGTTTTTCATCTCTCAACCCAACCAATAGGAAACTCATGAACAATAACTTCCAAAATTCTGAATCATATTGGAAGCTCCTCGCATATGTACCATGAATGAGGATGCTAAGGGCCACGAGTTGCATTAAAACAGAAGCATCCACCGAGCTGATCTTCGGGTATCATCCCACCTCCTTTACTGGTGTCGATTGCCTCCAAGAGCTTGACAACTTCATCCATCTCTGGTCGTTTATGTGGATTTCCATCCCAGCATTTCCGCATAATATTTGCTAAAGAGCTCGGACAACATCTAGGGATTTCTGGCCGTAAATTCTGCCAAAATTTCAGAACAAATTACAGCCCCATTCATATTTCTCACAAAACATTTGCAAGTGCTGATTTAAGATGTAAAATAATTAAGCTATTCAAAGCAAGGCTTTAAATCTCCTAAGATGGGATCGTCTTGACTTTTTTTCTGAAACAAGACGCACACTTGGAATGGGAGACGTTTTAGGATGGATATTGGGATATGGCAGAATAATCCCATCCCAACACTTTGGGACAATAACCATCCCAGCATCTCATTAGACATATTCCGTCATGACTTGAAACCATAGTTCAAATATATTCCTGAACTAATAAGGACAGATTATAGGTGAGTTTTTGTTGGTGATATGAAAAAAAGGAAATTCAATTTTTTTCAGATAGTAAAAGCAAATGGATAGCAAATAAAAGTTTTTGAGGTGAGAGTTTAACCTGCCGAACAACAGCAGAGGATACTTCAACAAAGCTCAGATCAGGGTATGGCATGTCACAGCAATAGATCTCCCACAAACATATGCTGAAACTGTAGACGTCGCATTTATGATTGTACGGCTTACCCTCAAGAACCTGGCATGCTCCTTTCATCAGAATTGCTTGCATGGAAATGGTTTTAAATGAATTTGGAAAAGCATGCTCTTCAAACTACTTCACGACAAAGCATAAAGACATTGACCACTTAGAAATATATTTTAGGAAGTCTTATATACCTAGACATATTATAGAATTCAGTTAAGCTCTTTTAAAAGATAAATATCCAACAAGAAGATATGCATGGAAGGAGATGAGAACCTCTGGAGCCATGTAGCCAAGGGTGCCCGTTTCACCAGTCATGTCCTTGGGATTCTGAGCCTCAACACGAGCAACCCCAAAATCAGCAATTTTAAGATTTCTCTGGGTATCCAGTAACATATTTTCAGTCTTCACATCGCGATGCACAATCTTCTTTGAATGTAAATAGCTCAATCTGTAAAGAAGAGTATATTTTATTATCGGTCGCACCATGAATCTGATATTAAGTTTAACATAGAATTACTAGTGCAAGGCTCACCCTCTAGCAAGATCCAATGCAAGTTGAATGACAATCTTATAGGTAAGTTTCTTTCTTCGGTTTTTATTAAATATTGCTTCAATGTCCCCCAGCAAGATACTCCACAATAACACAACATGCTCGAGCTGGAAGGGAATTGTGGTCATTACTGGTAGCATTCTTTTGTGGAATCTTAAGGTCTGAGGTACCCATTGAAGCCCCAATGAACTACAACAAAAAATATTGAAGCTATAAGTAGAATGGACAGATTTGAATGCAATGAAAAGGATGAGTAGGAATATATTCCTTTTTTAAAACAGAAGATGGCAAGGAATAAAACTACGAGAACAAACTTATATCATTAAGTAACACCCTCGGTGGCCAATTGACAGACTTTGATCAACAAATGCAATTAAACCTTCAGTGAGAATTATTAAATACAAAACAATGATTCTTGGTGCCAAGAAAAAACATATAACGATGAAAGCTGATGGTTCCAAGGAAGCCCTGACCTTAGTAACATTTGGATGTTTAAGCTTTTGCCAAACAGCAACCTCCTGCTGAAATGATGTTCGGAGAGCAGCTGTTTCAGCATCAGTAGCAAACCCATCTTCTCCCCAATCCAACAACTTCACTATAATATAGAAAACAATTATTATGTAATGTAAACTTCAGGAAATGGCAAGACTGTATCATTGAGATACACTTGGAGACAGTTTGAAACCAACTGATATTCGTATCATGTGCATATCATAAAATATTCACACTCAACAAACAGATTCTCTCTTTATCATTGGTTATAAAGTATTGGTGCTGCACTGTATCTTTTAACCAACCAACAATTCAATAAACATGAAACAACTTTTTAATAACAATTAAAATGATATTTTGCTCTTAGACACCGCTAGAAAAGAGTGAAATTAGTGCAATCACATGATAAATGGAAACAGAAATAAGAAAACATTTAAACAGGAAATAAGAAACACCAATCATGAACTTGAGGGAAACAAAATGAAAGGCAAGGAAAACATCAGGGAGACTGTTTCTAAGCATCTCAGAGTAAGGCATATGCTATAAAGCATGTTTCCTCTAATTCTAACTTGTTTTTGCTCATATCTAAAGTGGAAGGGTCATGCTTTCTAATTCTTAAGAAAAAAAATGAATCCACACACACACACACACACACACACACACACAGAGAGAAGTCATCTGCCATAATGACAAATTATGCATGAGAAAATCATGCACACATAGGCATACTTCTAACACATGAATCACCAAGCCTGCATCATGATCATTTTGAAGCAAGAATTAATCATTTCTTAGGAAAGAGGTTGGCAAGAAGATTCACAACCACTAGGCACTGACAACTCAACAACATTCCTCCAGGTCAAATACAGAAAGGAAAGGATTGCAAGCTTAACTAATTAATCTACATAGAGATTAGACATAGATGAAATCAGGAAAAAAAGACTTCAACCAAAATAGGGCCGCATGCTTGACATCTCCTCCACTTAAATCTAAACTATATTTTTGTAACTGAATGCAGGGTATTCGATTTTTCTCTTTTTTCCCTTTAAAATTCACTTGACTTCACAGGTGGCTCAGGCCACGGCATTCACTCTAGGACCAAATTAATTATTTCTAAGCTTTATCTTTTTGCATCAAGTTATGTTGAAAGGTTAACCAACAAAGCATCTTCTTTGTTTTTGTAAGGCAGATATGCAATTTGATTTCAATTGTGAATTAAACCTTATCCTCTTCTCATAATACACATATTTCATTTACAAGTAATACACAGTACAGCACATATTACTAAAAATTAGCAATAAATCTATCAAGAACAAATATCTTGCACATGCAATGCAAGTGGTTTTTTCAAGAGAAGAAAGCATTAGATGGATGGTTGTCATCTCATCAATCATAATTGTTTGTAACAGATATGATAAATATACTCCCATTTTACCCTTAAATGTTTCTTTTATTTTGTTATTCAAGAGCGAACACAGAGGCCATATTGTTATAAAATGTTGTATACAAGGATTTAAGTTTCTGTGGGAAGATAGGGTATCCCACTGTTTCAAGTGTCAGGATGGGCCATCATCCCAAATATCAGGATAGGATAAGATAAGAAGGAAAATTAGAATGGGACAGGACATCCACCATATTAATGATGGGATACAATGCATCCCATTTAACAAAAAAATAAAAAAAGGACCACCCTATCCCACAAGATTTGAATGATTGGATGTATATTTAAAGGGGAAGGAAGCATGCAGTCCTAGGTGAGCACACATGCAGGGGAAATGGGTGGAATTGACGATGAATGGACTTCAACCCCAAGAGTTTGCATTTATAACAGCAGAGACAACAGCGGAGTTATAGGTTTAACGGAAACTCATGGAATAAGGTACAAGGAGCCCACTTTCAACAATTTGCATTATAGTAACAAGGACTATTATAAATAGTTGTAGGCTTACTGTAATTCATAAAAGACCATCATAATCAAAGATTTTCATGTTATGTACAGACACTCCTAAAGATGATCAATACCCTAGAACATATATCTTTAATATTTACAATGTATAATTTAGTCATTCATCCTCAGTGCCCAACAAAATGAGCTCCTAATATTATGCCTCCTCAAACTTGATAAAATACATACTTAGATTTTCATTCTTCTTCCAACAATTTTCTCAACTCAAAGTAATCTCCATTATTGACCTTCCTGCAATATAACCAAATTGCTTCTTTAAGAACTCTCTTTTTTTTTTCCAAATGTTTGTGCTAGCTTAAATTCCCATAATGTCATATTGTAACTTCTAAGTTTAACTCTACCAAGTTAACCAATTTTCCACGTCACTTTCATTCTTGTAAATAAACATCACAGTATTTCTTTATTGGCCATGCACCATTTTTTTATTTTCAAAATTAATGGTTAAATTGGATAACATAAGGCACAAATCTCACGCATGATTTTTGAAACCACAATGAGTATTTTATCTTTCGTGTCCTTTTCAATGTAATCCCTACTTTAGTCTTTCAAATATAAAAAAAAAAGAAAAAAAAATTAGGCAACTCATATATTGTGCCTGCTTTAAAAAGATTATCTAAAAAACTATTCATTCGAAATTTATGAATATGCATTTCCATCTATCTCTAAATTCCCCACTGTTGTAGTTTCCATTGCCTTAGGTTGAGCTTAGGCATTAAGAGTAAGATTGAATAAGACCTAGTCTAAACACGGCCTGTTACAAAAGTAATCAGGGCCCGTTTGGTTCACAGGAGTGACCTCCAGAAGAAATAAAATGTCTGAAAATTAGATTCTCAGACATAGAATATCTGAACTATCACGTTTGGTTGACCATGGGAAACAAGCATTTTCATGGAAAAGAATGAAGATGTCACATTTGGTTGAACAGTTTCTTTCTCAAAAAATAGTGCAAATACTAATTATACCTTTTAGTTCTTAAAACTTTTTTTTTTGCTATCTAATTTTTTAACTTCTATATGAGGTTATAAAAAATGGTCAAAAAATTAAGATACCAAAATTCTAAATCAAGATCAAAGTTCTAGATCAAGATATAAGTTAAATAGCCAAGATGAGCTATGGATGAAATTCACTTTTAATTATTATCTGCTGGATCATTTGGAGGAAACGAAGAGATGGACAACTAACGCCTCATATCTTCAGAATCAAAGGTCAATCGCTGAGGTGAATCTGAATCGGTATTTCAATTTATTCAAGAAAAAACACTCAAGAAAAAAGGAAAAAAAAACAGAAATAGGATATTTATTCAAGTCCCTAAACTTGCATTGAATCATCGCAACGCCATCCTTCGCAAATAAAAAAATATAGAAAAAACTTCAAACCATCTTAGAAATAGAAAAAAAGTAGTGAAATCACAGCAGGATGCAATCTGAGATTTCTACAACTCTCTAAAGAAACATGCCCCAAAAAAATACAACAGCAAAAAAAAAATCCATGATCGAAAATCAAATTGACACAACAACAAGCATCAATCTATAGAAAAGATCCCAACCAATTCTTACCACTCTTCGGTTGACACCCCGTGAATCTAAGTGAAGAGAAGCAAACGAGCGAGAGCTGAAGCATTTCCTCTCTTCTTCTCTCACCTGCTGATTTGGAAAATAGGGTATACAATGGGAAAAAAGGTATGTTGGGGAAAAAAGGACACACGTTGCGGTGGAAAAGTAAATCCCATGATACCGATGGAATTTTATTTCTCATAAAATGCATGAATTTAAATTACGTGGGAATAAAGTATTCTCATGGATGGGCCTTAAAAGCGCAAACCAAACATTCTAATTTGAGGGAAACAAAATTTCGCGATCTCTTTTATGTGAACCAAACGAGTCCTCAATGAAACCCCTACCATCACATATGATTTCTCCTCAAATAAGAATCTTTGAAGTTTGTAACTTCTAACAGTAATTTCCAACAAAATCTCAGTTTTGCTATATTATCTTAAAATACCATCAACTCCAAACACCCTATATCCCATATTTCAATTAAGTGCCATAGGATCATTTTTTTGAGGCGCATGCACTTAAACCGTGAATACTATTTTATAATGAAGTTTTGTCCATTTTCAAATGCTTTCATGAGACCAATGTCTTCATGCTTAGGGGGAGTGGAAGATCATTTGAGATATCACACAAACAATGAACGATGGAACAAAATGACGAGAAACACTTTTAACAGAGAAAATGTATTATTTGGGGAAAAAAATGGGAAAAATCATGGAAAAAATTGGATGAGTCATTGCATAGCATAATTTGAGAAAACCCATAAATGAATTGCCAAATTGAGCTAGGTTGGTTATGCCTTAAAAGAAGTAAGAAGGATTTCCTAGAAATGCATTACCACCTGCCCAGTTAGAAGATGTTTTCTTCTATTCCATAAAGGATTAATAACTTTTAAAGCATATATGGATCTTCTGCAAGTTTGCTGTTATGACACCATGCAAATGTTTTAAGTTATTACTAACAGAGTGAATGTACTCGGTAACTGATGTAGTTTATTTCACCCAACAATCCTTGATATTTATGATTTTTGTTAAGCCAAAACCAAGATAAGGCACATAGAAAATTGCTTTGTACATAAAATACTGGTGTGATGAAAAAAAAAAGAGAACACCACATAATATTATAGCACTTCAACTAAATAAATATATTAATAAAAGATACTAAAATGGGGAAAAATAGGAATGTGCGTATATCCCAATTGTCGCCCCGAGGAGCTCCATCACCAATTTAAGAATATAAGATGACAAGTTCCACAAATACACCAGCACAGATATACTCGCAATTAAAATCCAAATGCAAATATTTCCATAAATATGCTCTGTGCAATTTGGGACTGCTAAAGCAACTGAAGAAGTTACTATTTTAAAAGGCTAAGTAGATGTTTTTCTCATTTTTGTACATTCAGCTGAGGTTAAAAGGCTAAGTGGAGGCTTTCCTCATTTTTGTACATTCAGCTGAGGCTCCATAAAAATGTCTTGAGGCTTATGAATAAGCTAACAAAGGCAAATTACAGAAGCACCTAAACCAACTAGCATGAGCCACACTCTATCATATGAATTTCAGAGGAGATATATGTTGCCTCTAATTCTTTCCATGATAAATGGAAGGAGAGAGATGATCTTCTACATATAGATTCTCTCTACAGCCAAACTTAGGTATGATAAAATTTGTCACTACGCACACCTTTGGTCAAGAATTAGTCATCCCAAACCAAATTTGGTATCACTATCAAAATTTGGTACAGTAACCAAGTAAAAAATGTTAAAAACTACAATCATATAGATCACCTTGACATTTCACACCCACAGTCCTTTTTGCCCTAAAATATCACCCTGAAATATTTTATAAATGAAACTTTTGATAACTTGCCTCTTTGAAACTTCAAAATTGCTCCAAAGAAAAAAAAACTACTTCAATTCATCATTTAAAAAACAAAAAAAAACTACTTAAACTCCTCATTTTTATATAAAATTGTGAAATAGGTTGTTCATCCAATCTTGGCTTCTTTATACCTACAGATTACTCTGGAATTGCATCCAACCCTTAGTTCAATATTTTTTTCAAAAATTGCCCACCAGCCAATCAAGATACTATAATCATTACCAACTCTATAACCATTTACCACCAAAATATAAATATAATATATCTAGCAAATTACAAGCTTCTTGCGATGACCATGATCATTAAGCCTTGTCCAAACCATTCAGGGTCAGCAATTAATGGCTTGCTGCAGGGAGAAAATAATAGATATGCATTCTGCGGTACATGTAGATACAAAATATAGCCCACCACTAATATAATAATTCAACTAAGTAGGAATTATGTAATATTTCGCATCAAATGTCATAATCCCCATTCCAACCTAAATTAGTTTAAACTAGTGTAATATGCAAGAAACTTAATCTACAACAATAATTCGCAAAAAAATATGTCTAGCAAAATCAATAATATGACTGAACATAAGTAAACATGCGTATATCCAATTATCTAAAACCACCTTTAATCAGGCAGAGATGAGAAAATGACTTGAAATTCACCAGTGGAATGTGTACATGGTATAGATATAGTGAAACCCATAAATATGACAGCATACGTGTTATTAAGTCTACGTCCAAGTATCTGAAACCAACTTTGATCAGGGAGGATGATTGAACAACTTGGATTTCACTTGTGGAATCCAAGCATACTGGGATACACATCTGATGCATATACTTGCGCACATATGAATGGGTGAAAAGACTTCATGAGAGAAGGAAGGAACAGGAAACATAAAAGGTGAGGAACCTGGAGAACCTGGGACCTACCTTCATATTATCTCATGACTCCATCACCCTGCAATTCCAGGATTGCTCATGCAAAGTCCTATGTTACTTATCAGTTCAAAATGTTACTGAAATTGAAAAATTCCAGCTCCATTAACTTACTTTAAAAAGACTAGTTTACAAAGGAAATGAAAGAACAAGAATGATGCAAAAGATAAAGCAAGCAACCGTAATAACTTGTTAGCATCATGTTTGGAAAGTCACGTGCAACCATTCTTTTAATATATAGGGAAGAAAAATGAAATTTAGGAAATAAGCATTTCTTTTCATTCTGTTTAACAATTGTAGTTTAGTAATATGAGAGTTCTTGTCTTGTTTCTTTTTTCCACGGAGAAAAGGAAAAACTGAAGAAACATGTTTCCATGCCTCCCTATAATTTCATTGATTAAAGCAAAAGAGAACAGGGGGAAAAGATTAAGACAGCAATGTTTATCAAGATGACAATAATGATGATATACTATATATTCACAATGTCCCTCCCATGATGCCAAGAAACAAGATCACTTGACATTGCTGTAGCATAAGAGACATCTAAAATAATTCGGGAAATAAACATCTGACTGACATATGAAGCATGGTTGGACAAGCAGGTAGTGAGTGCCTAGATTGCAGAAGATATCAAGCAAGTGTTTCAACCTTCAACCTCCATGGCACCCACCATAATGGGTTCATTTGTAATAGCTATGCCCATGCTTGGGGTGCCATGAGGATACTTAGCAGAAACTGCTGGACATGAGGATTAAATCTAGAAAAAAGTATCAAACTCAATGAATGTAGAGTTGGTATCTTCATGAAACCTCAAAGGTAAGGAAGCATGGGAGGCATAACATTTATATGATTTTCTAGAGGTTACTAAACAAAATCATGCCTCCCTGTACAATCTTCCATGAAGCCTTCCTGACTTAGAATTGTGCTCCATGGGCAACCCTACATTTATAGGAAAAGGATTGTATAATGATGATGTCCTTCCCTAAAAGAGAAAATACTTAGCAATCTATATATGCACAGCTGAAAATGAATATCGAAAGCCAAACTTTGCACAAAAAAGTAACAGTTTGCAATAAATTAAATTATATTATAAGGCAGTTTTTCTTGTTGAATAGAAATTTTAACTAGTACAACAAGTTAGCACCTTAGAATATAATAATTCTTTCATATTGCTTTTTAAGCTTAGAAGGGAAGGAATAGATACCTGCAACATCTTGGCCATCATAAGTGCCACGATACACTGTACCGTAGGTCCCTTTAGCAACAACATACCTTATATCCAATTTAGATAGATCAATCTCCCATTCTTCTTTAGGCCTCAAAGGACCACTCTTGTCCTTGATCCACACCCTAGAAAGTGTTTTCTCCAGCTGAATATCTAAGCTCTTGAGGTCAAACTTATCAGCCCTCACGAACATGTCCTTGTTACTCAAGCTCCCAGGACTCTTCAATTTATTTTGTGAAACGACCTCCTTCGCTTCAGAAGCACCTCCAACACTTCCATTCTCCACTCGTATCCTCAAATCCATATTGCTAAATTAACCCCACCCCCAAGGACCAATTGAACGTCAAATGGCTGGATTTTCCCAGAAAAGCTATAAATTTTCCATTAATTCCATAACTCGTCAGCCCACTACAATCCGAAAGAAGAGATGCTAAAAAGCCCCCTCCTTTACGAGTGCAGTCCTCAACCAGAGCCCTGAAATAGATAATCCCCCCGATCAAACGCCTGAATCAGATTAAAACAAAGAAAAAATCCACCCCATCCATCAATCAAAACTTGGTTTTCACACCAAATAATGCGACTCAAACCTGAAGTCAGAGTCAATGACCAGAATTCAGCTAGGAGAAGCCCCAAAATCTCAAATTTTCGCTGCCAAACAACAAAGTCGGTCAGTTTAGGCCCAAATTCAACAGCATCACCGCCAATATCAATATTTTGAACGCTGGGATCGAAAAAGCACCCTTTTTTGGAAATCGTAGAAGAATGGCAGGATGGAGAAGACGGAAGGAGACAAGACACCGAGGCCGACCTCGTTGACCAGGGGAACGGAACCCTAGGCAACAACCTTGGGGTTGCTTTCGGATCGATTTAGAGCCTGGAGGGAAGGGGAGAAGGGGGCAGAGAGGAGAGGTAGGAGGGGCAACGTCATCTTGGCCGTCGCCAGAGAGAGAGAGAGAGAGAGACGAGGGGGGAAGGGTGGAGGAAGAGGCGCGAGGAATCGGGCCCTTAAAATACGGGGAGAGACGACCGCTTCCGATCAAAACAAACCGCCAGGGAGGGAAAGCCTAATAAAAACCCAAATGGGAGACGCCAGAGCGGCAACGGAGCCAAAGGATTTTTTGTTCTTTAACAGAAACATCCTTTGCGGCACCTATATTTATTATTGGACTCTTCATTCGGATCCACCATCTCACCATGAGCTGTCCATTTGAACCATTTTATTTCCCCCACATTGTTTCAATAAAATTACCGCTTATGATCTGAATTCTTCTATAATTAAATCCATCCACTTTCAACTTGCGAGTCATGGCTACGCCAGGCATGACATGCTAGCATTTTCTTTGTAAGATGAATTTTATTTTTAAATTTTGACGATGTATACTATTCATAGTTATCAGAATCAATCAATCGATTGGATCGATTGAATCATGATCCAGTTTTAACATAAAATCAGATGAGTAAGTGATCCAAAATAACTTAGTCAATCCATCTGGTTCACCCGTGAATCGATCAACCCAGTCCAAACCGAATGGAATCATGAGTTTTATTATCATATTAACTTTAATTTTTTTAATAAAAATTAATTTTTATTAATATAAATATATTTTTATATTAAAATAATTGATTGATGGTTCAATCAATAATCCGATGATTGAACCAATGATCCTTAAAGTCCTTAACCAGGTAGATATTCTGACTGAATCTGACAACTATGATGCCACCAAATATTATGATTTTTACAGTATATATGTATATATATAATGTCAAATATTTCATTTGAATCATAGAAACTACTTTCAACATATATTTGCTATGATTTAATAGATATCAACATAGCTTATCTGTACATTTTGATGAACTTTTCGTTTGATAAATATATTTCTGCTTTAGAAGCTAAAATTCCTATTTAATCATCCAGTTAGGGTTCAAAAATCATAAAGTTGAACTTATTACATCGCTGTTACTTTTGATGCACGAGTTTATACATATGAATGAAATATGAAAAGCCAATGGCCCTGTCCACATCATCTAAGAAGGATGTTAACTTCATTTCAAGGGCTTTATTAAAAAGAATGCGTTTGTTTTCTTGTTGCCTTTGTTGTTGGCTGCCGGTGTTTTGGGCTTTGGGATTGGGCGTACTGATAATGATTACAAATGGCGGGAGTGCCGTCCAAAAAGCCTCGAGGTTTCCGGCGGACCACCGGAGCTGTTCCGGCGTTTGCTTTCTTTAATCAGCGATCGAACGTCAGAACTGATAATAAAATGTTAAAAATAGAATATTCGTTGCAATTAACTTGCGTGGGAACTTCCGATCGTTGCCGCCGATGATCGGCTTGTGCCGGGACCATGCCACCCTGGCTTTTCCAAATTTCACTCTTCCGTCTTGACGATATATTAATACCAGCTCCCTCATGTATTGTTTCTTTTTGATCCTTAGATTTTTTTATTCAAAATTTATTTTAATTATTACAGTTTATATCCTTATTTTTAAAAATATTATATTTTTTATTGCTAATTTAGAATTATACATTAGCTTCAAGAATGTATATTTTTAAAATTGAAAGGATCAAGGAGCAGTAATAACAGAAATTTTAAGGATCAAAATGTTTTTTTAAGTGAAGGTTTATAGGGTTTTGCATTTGTAGAGTTTTTTAATTTATTTAGTTGCTTGAGAAATCTCTTTTATAATATTGAACTTTCAAGATAAAAATTCTGATAAAAAGTTATGCATAGATAACAAGTTAAATAATGAGAGAATTTTTTCACAAAATGTTATTAGTTCTCCACACATGGCGATGCAAGAGCTTGAGGCCAAATTTTTTCAAAAAATCATTGAAGATTTTGTTGAACTAAATATAGATAATAATAAAAATAAGGATAAGGACCGAAAGATTAAGTTAAGAATAGGCATCCTTAAGCATTATTTATACCCTTCCGAATGCTCTATGAGTGAATAGCAAATACGCCGCAGGATACAACAAGCCTTGATCGAATTTGCACCAAAGCAAATTCAATTGTAGACAAGAACTTTTTCTTATACGATTGATTTTATTTGTTTGTGGATCTATTTTTTTTTGGATCTATATACTATTGAGATCATTGCGGCCTACCGTTATCACACCTTAAGCAATATAGAATTGCACTGATAACTAAATTGTCAAGTTAATGACCATTCAGTTACAAATATGAATGGGCATAGAGACTAAATCAACTAAATTATCATTACATTACCATTTAGTTACAAATATGAATGGTCATGAAAGACCAAAAAGTTACACCAACTAAATTGCTATTACTCAAATTAATGATCATTCCGTTACAAATATGAATGGCCATATAAACTAAGAGACTATATAAACCAAGAAACAAAGAGGTTACAGTTCTCTAAACACATCCACAATTTAAATAAAATCTCAATAATCTCCCACTTATTTAAAACCAACTAAGTCCACATCAAAAGTTAAAGATAAGGAGCATTAATACAGCTAGGTATCTTTCGATTTGAATCTAACCTTAATAAAAATATTACAAAGCTTTAATGAAATTTTAGGTAGCATAAACGCTTTGAATCAGTTATTCCTTGTGTCAAAACTGGTGATACTTCACACACACTCCTCGGAGTTTCTTGTCTATACCACTCACTTAGCACAATTTATGGACATGTGCTTATCCTATTTTATGAACCTTTTTATAAGAGAAACTTCAACCCTCACTTGAGACGGTACCATCTCAAGGTTCACATAGGTGAAGTTCTTTCAGTATTTCTGTTACAACAGATACTTATTCACATGACTGAACTTCATTAAGAGTTTAAAAAACTCAACCCTCCAACTTGTAATAGTCAGCACTATATACTAAGTAAAGCTATAATCCACTTATCAATGAATTGTTGTTACCCATTGAACCTAAGACTAGTTATTTTCTAGTATTAGATTGGGTTGCCATCATTGGTGGACCTATACTCAAGGAGTTTTAGATCCATCTTTCTGGAAGCCATATTCACTAAATCTCTTGTTAGAGGTTTAGTAAGTGGATCAGCTAGATTATAGCTGGATCGCATAAAAGTGAGAGAAATTATTCCATTTTTGATTAATTTTCTCACATACTCATGTCTTAGATTAATGTGTCTAGACTTCCCATTGTACACTTCGTTGTACGCTCTGGCTAAAGTAGCTTGGCTATCACAATGTATCGATACAGTTGAAATATTCTCACAAGCCAATGAAATTTTTAATAGAAGATCCCTTAACCACTCAGCCTCATGTCCTGCTGAAGCTAAAGTCACAAACTCTGACTCCATTGTTGAGTATGTAATACAAGTTTATTTCTTTTATTTTTAAGATATTGCACCACCCGCTAGTATAAACACCCAATAGTGGTAGATTTACTATCTCCTACACTCGATATCCAACTTGCATCGATATATCCTTCCAATACAATAGGAAATTTAGAGTGTTGTAGACCTAGTATTTTGGTTTTCAAAAGATAACCAAAGACTCTACCAACAGCCTTCCAATGTTCTACACTCGAGTTGCTAGTAAACCTACTCAGCTTACTGACTGCAAATGCTATATCGGGTCTAATGCATTGCTTCAAATACATTAGATAACCAATAGCACTTGCATACTCAAGTTAAGCCACGGCTTGTCCACTATTCTTTTCAAGCTTTATACTTTGATCGAATGGGGTGTTTACTTCTTTGAACTTCAAATGTTTGAACTTGTGTAATAGTTTTTCAACATAATGTGATTGACCAAGTTCAAAACCCCTACTATTTTGTTTCACTTTGATACTCAAAATAGTATCAACTTGTCCAAGATCTTTCATCTTAAAAGTAGATGATAGAAACCTCTTCGTTTCTTGTATGCCTTTCAATTTATTGCTAATGATCAACATGTCATCAATATAAAGGCACACATATACCATAAAGTCACCATGCGCTTTAGTATATAAACACTTGTCAGAAACGTTGTGAACAAATCTATTTGAGAGTATGACTGAATCAAACTTCTTATGCCATTGTTTGGATGCTTATTTCAATCCATACAAGGATTAAACAAGCTTGCACACTTTACGTTCATTACCCAATAGGATAAAACCCTCTGGTTATTCCATATAGACCTCCTCATCAAGATCATCATTTAGGAATGACATTTTGACATCCATTTGATGAACATAAAGGTTGTGCAATGAAGCTAACGCAAACAATACTCTAATTATTGTTATTCTAGCTATAGGTGCATATGTATCAAAATAGTCAATTCCTTTCTTTTATCGAAAACTTTTAGCTACTAGTCTAGCATTATAAGTATTTAAAGTACCATCACTATGATACTTCTTCTTAAACACCCATTTACTACCAATAGGCTTAGAACCTTTGGGTAAATCGACAAGCTCCCAAGTATGGTTTGACATAATAGAATCCATCTCATCTTGAATAGCTTTCTTCCAAAAAGCAGAATCTCTCGAAGCCATTGCTTCCTTAAAGGTTTTAGGATCGTCTTCCACTTGAAGAACAATAGGTACCTTACGAATAAAATTCTCTCAACTTTCTTCTATCAAATAGAAAGAAATGAGTTAAGAATCTATCTCTTCGGATCCTAAATCCTTAATTTTTTGGATTCTCTTACTTTTTCAAGTTTCAGTTGTTTTTCTTCAACAACCTTTGAAGTATTCTCTTCGCAAGAATCTTCATTTGTGGGACTTTGAGAATTCTTTCCGAAAGTAGTCAAAGTTTCAAAGAACTTCACATCTCTAGATTCTATTATTACATTAGACTCCAAATTAAGGAGCCTATAGGCTTTGCTATTTGTAGCATATCCTACAAAAGCGCATCTAATTCCACGAGGACCCAACTTGGTCCTTTTAGGATCGATGTTCTTATAATAAGCAAGACACCCCCACACTTTAAAATAGCCTATATTAGGCTTTCTGCCTTTTCATAACTCATATGGAGAGGTCTTATTCTTTTTAGTAGAAATTCTATTAAGAATATAACATGCAGATAATACTGCTTCACTCCATAAATTAAAAGGCAACTCAGAATGCAACAACATGGCATTTATTATCTCTATAAATGTTCTATTTTTATGTTCTGCTAAACCATTTTGTTCGAATGTGCATGGTGCGGAACACTCGTGTATGATTCCATTTTGTTCAAAAAATACATTAAAATCATTAGGAAAATATTCTCCACCCCTATCACTTCTAAGGATTTTAATATTTCTACCTAATTGATTTTCAACTTCTACTTTATAAACTTTAAAAGCATGAAAAGCCTCATCTTTGTGCTTAAATAAGTAAATGTATGTATATCTAGAGTAATCAACAATAAAAGTAATGAAATATCTATTACCATCTATAGTTATCATACCATTTAACTCACAAATATCACTATGCACATGTTCTAGCAAATTAGTATTTCTCTCTACACTATGAAATGACTTCTTAGTCATCTTTGATTTAATACAAATTTTACATTTAATAAACTTATCAACATTACAAGAAATCATGCCATATTTAATTAATCTTTTCATAGTGCTAATACCAATATGTGCTAATCTACCATGCCATAGTAACGGAATCATCAATATAAGCAGAAGACATAATAATAATATTATTATTATTGACCATTCCATCAGTAGAATAGCCTTTTCCAACAAAAACACCATTGCAGGATAGTATAAGTTTTTTCGACTCAAATACACTTTTAATCTCCGGTTTGCCAAATAAATTTTTACTAACAAGATTCCTCATCATATCCAGTACATACAACGCATTGATCAAAGTGATCTTCTTGCCGAATGTGAAGTGAAGATCCACGCTTCCTTTTCCAAGCACCTTGGATCGGCCTTCATTGCCTATTTAAATTTCTTGTCCATTGGTGATATCTACATAAGTCTTAAAAATTGACTTGTCGTAGGAAATATGGATGGTGGCACAAGTATCATACCACCAATCAGGAACCTTGCCTTTGACCATCATGACTTTGCTCACGGTAGCGATAATCTCATCGTCTACTTCGGTTGCATTTGCCTTATTGGTTTACCCTTTTTGATGCCTACAATCACGAGGAAAGTGCCCATGTTTGCCACAAACAAAGCAACTCACATTGGACTTATTTTGTTGGATTTCTTAAACTTATCTTGATCCTCTTTAGAATCGAGTTTGTTCTCTTTCGTTTTCTTAAACTTCTTATGATTGCTCACAGCATTTGTCTTTGAAATTCCAATATCTATTTTTTTCAAGTTTTTCACACACCCTCGATTCCTCCTCGATTCGAAGATATTTTTGTAATTGTTCCAAGGAATAATCCTCGGAGTTGTGAAGAAGTTTCTTCCTAAATCTGTTCCAAGATAATGGCAACTTTGCAATAATTGCACCGACTTGGAAAGGTTCGGGAACTTCTATCTTTACAGCTATCAAACTTGTTAACAATAATATGCAACTCATGCACTTATGCAAGAATTATTTTCTCATTATTCATCTTGAAATCAAAGTATTTAAATATGAGAAATTTTGTATATTCTTCCTCAGCCTTATACTTGAATTCAAGTGCATTCCAAATCTCCCGCGAAGATTATGTGTTGGTGTAAAGGTCGTAGAGGTGATCTAACAATGCGTTGAGAATGTGTCCATGACATATAAATTCATCTTCACGTCTCTTTTTTCTTTCATTTTTGAGTTCATCAGAGTCCTCCGCGGTGGATTTGAGAATTGGGGCCAAATCTGAATCCAACACATAGAAGATCTTCAACGCCGTGAGTAAGAACTTGAGTTTGTCTTGCCACCGTGTAAAATTGGTGCCATCAAAACGATCCAATCTCACGAGGTCTTGGTTCATGAGTTTAATTGTGGATATGGTAGTCTCGGTCTCCATACAAATAACGCTTAAGATTGTTGAACTAGATATAGATAATGATAAGAATAAGGATAAGGACCGAGAGAGATTAAGTTAAGGATGATAAAAATAAGGATAAGGATCTAGAGAGATTAAGATAAGGATAGGCTTGAATTATGCACGGAACATTTTCTTAAGCGTTATTTGCACTCTCTCGAATGCTCTATGGGTGAATAGCAAAAACGCCACAGGATACGATAAGCCTTGATCGAGTTTACACCAAAGTAATAATGAAAACTCGATTGTAGACAAGAACTTTTTCTTATACTCTATTGATTTTATTTGTTTATAGATCTATTTTTTTTATCTATATACTATTGAGAGAGTTATCTTCTTTATATAGCAATTGCTCCATTAACAATGGCCTACCATTATCATACTTAAGCAATAGAATGGCTGATAACTAAAATTACCATTCAATTACAAATATGAATGGTATCAAAAGGTTACATCAACTAAATTGCCATTACTCAAATTGATGACCATTCAGTTACAAATATGAATGGTACATCAACTAAATTGTTATTACTCAAATTAATGATCATTCAGATAGAAATATGAATTACAGTTCTCTAAACACATCCACAAACACCTACTTAGTTTATTTAAACAAAATCTCAATAAATTTTATTTAACTTGCCAATGTGGTACCTTTAATGTTTGATTGTTTTTAAAAGATTTTGATGATTAGCTGAGTTCCTGAATGCCAGAGGAATACAAATTCATCCCTCAGATTAGGATGAAGCAAATCCAATTTTTTTCAGTAGCATTTAGCAAAGGCTAAATCAAGCAGAAACAAGTGGGATGTATGAGGTAGTAGTTGGGTTAGTATTACTTCCTAAGTATTTGTTTGTATTTTTTAAAAAAATTTAAAAGAATATTTTTAGAGAGAAAAAGTGGATTAAAAAATAAGTATCATTTTTTCTATTGTATTATTTTTGGATAAAAGTAACAAAAACATATAAGCTCATATGAATATTTTTAAAATAAAAAAAAAAAGAAAAAAAGAAAACTTTTAGCAATATAAGTGATCTGAAATTTTTGATGATGCACCACTAACCGTTTACTAGAACCTAAAGGGAAAAAAAAAAAGAACAGAAGGAAAGATTGGCAATAAAAGTTTGATTGGAAATTAAAGAAGGCTCATTAATATTATTTTTTTGCACCCCTCACCTCATTTTCTACACCACTTTGTGAATCATTTTAATCTCTCCTTCCCCAATTCCAGTAACATTGATTGTAATATGTGTCACAGAATATAAAAATCAGAAATGTTTCATGTAAGTATTCAAATTTGGTGCAGAAGTTCAAAAAGAAAAGCTTGCAGAACATAAAGTACAACATTGGCATGTGGTATTGTGGGGTGCACCACAAAAGAGAACTTCCGTGGCATCTCGCTGTCTTAACATTTTGCTTTTACTTGGCATCAAGCCCTTGGGAAACTAAAAAGCATAAGAATTAAGAAGTCGCTTTAGCAAGGAAATGAATAGTATGTGTTGATTCTAAGTCACCTTCCTTAAATGTCAAGGAAATGAAGATCTTTCTCGATGGGCTCCTGCAAAAAAAGTCTCTGAAGATCGGATGTTCCGATGGGGACCCTCAAGTCAGTCACTCGGGAACAGACAAGAGTTAACTATCAGAAGAAAGCTAGAGAACTAAAGTTCAGGATCCTTCCCTCATTATGAGTGTGGGCTTTTATACCTGTCCGACAATCTCTCTTTTCCCGCTTCCAGAAGGTTGCTGACTTCGAGATGCCTTTGTCCACTAACAGACAGGAAGCAATGCTGACAGTGACGGGTCGCAACCGCCTGTCAGAGGTGTCCTGCCTCGCCTGCCACCTGCCGAGTGCGGCACTGCAGGTGGCAGGCGGATATGGCTGCATCTGGCATGCGCTGTTACGGGTAAGGCCATGCGCTGTTGCAGGCGAGTGGTGGGTCACGTGGCCATTGCAGGCACTCGAGGTCGAGGCCGAGCTCGAGGCCAAGGCCGAGGGGGCCTCAGAGGCCGAGGAGGCCGAGGCCATCCCACGGGGCCGAGGTTGGGCTCCGTCAGTTCATCGTTTTCCTACCGTTTACTTTGACGATATTGGATCAGCCACATCAGATGCCCCCCTTGCCCCTGAGATGATGCGGGCCCACCCTAGCGAAGCGACAGGGGTGTCACCTCCCAAGTGGCTGATCCCCGTCCATTGCCAACCGCCCCTGGACACTTGTCTCTGGGTGTTGCGATAGCTTAGCATGGGCAACCTGTAGGATGTGTAGGGGCAATCGCTACTGTCCATCCGATCTGCAGTGACGGTCCTCGAGGTGAGGCCGCTCCCACGAAAAGCAGCCACCATCACTGCCATCATGACGCTGACGTCAACGGTGTCCCGTCATTAGCCGGAGGCGGATCGTCTCACATGTCGAGCGCCTGCCGAGGCGTTCCAGCCTATAGCGAGGGTCCGCATGGCTGGCTAGAAGAGGCGGGATGATTTGAAAACTGATAAAACCCGTGCGAAGGCCAGATTTCACCACTTTGCTTCAGCTGTCTTCGTCTTCTTCTGTCCCTTGACCTCCTCTGCAACCTGAGAACCAACTTCCGCCATTTTCGCACCAGGTTAGCTTCCTGAACCCTTTCGAGCCCTCTTTCCTTTTCAAAACCCTTTCCATGGCTTCCTCTCCATCCTGATCCTCGGTGGCTGACCCCGAGGACCGAATCTCTTCCTCGAGGCTTTGTGCCTCTTCATCTCCTCCTCCCTCGTGGTCCTCCGATCTGAAGGACCATGCTCCAATCCAATCACAGCGAGCCGCCCGCAGGGCTTTGGTGCGGAGGCGCCGGGAAGCCGCTGGCACCTCACAGAGGGTGGGGGCAGAATCCCCGACGGGGACCACCTCCACGGTAACAGGCCAGGACCTATCTAACATCAGGGCCTGTTACCAAATCTCCCGAGATATCGGGCTCTTCCTCCCGACCCCTAACGATAGGATGGTCTCCTCCCGGCCCGATAGAGTGGCCATCTATGAAATATCCTTTAGGTTAGGTCTCCGCCTGCCCTTTCACCCCTTCTTCATCAACCTCCTCGACTACTACTCTCTGACTCCCTCCCAATTAGTTCCAAATTCCCTCCGAACCATCTGCGCCTTCGTCATTCTTTGCCATCTTTACTCCATCACACCCAGAATCTCCCTTTTTAGATCCTTCTACACCCTCCGGCCGTAGGCAGGTTGGTGGCTATTCCAGCCCCGACCTGCTGTGTCCTCAAGCTGCTGCTCCCCTCTTCCATCAAGGGATGGAAATCCCGATTCTTTTTTGCTGACATCGACCAAGTCAAAACCGGATGGGGGGACCTAGACCTCCAGCCCAATTCAAACTCGACCGTACTCCCGGGGGACAGGGAGGCGCTGGGGCGACTCTTGACTGCAGACATCCCTAGTACAACCTGCTCCTATCAGAGGACAACCTTCGGCTGGCGAGGATCACCACCCAAAGCGGTGAGTAGCAGATGTCCCCATACTTAAACCAAATTTCCTCCTTCTTCTCCCCCTCTTCTTTTTTCTTTTTTTTCTTTACTAACTCCGACCGATGCCACGCAGCGATGAAGCTACCGACCCTCAAACTCAAGAGGTCGTCGCTAAGAGGATGAGGGCCCAGGCAGGGCGAGCGAGGGGCAACAGGCCTCGGCCCCCAAGCGTTCGATGGCGCGGGTTTCTCCACCTCTCGAGTGCCAAGGACCTCCGACCGCACCGGTAGATCTGACGATCGAGACCCCACCAGAGGGGGTGGGAGTCGAGAGGGCGCAGAGGAGCCTCAAGTTCCCACCAAGCCAGCTCCGGTGGAGGCAGCAGGGCCCCAGCACAGGGCCATCAGCGACGGCGAGCCCGCCTCCAGAAGAAATGCCGGTGGACAGCCCCCCGCATACCGAGCCCAAGCGCGGTGAAACTGCCGAGGGTAGCAGGGTCGGGCCGACCCCCCATGGGTTCTCCTTAATGAATGACGGGCATCGAGCAGAGCGGCTCATGTCCCAGGTCATTCTGCCCGAGTTCCAGGAGGAGCTCCGAAATCTGGGAGCGACCAGGTTCTTCAGGGAGGCCTTCTCAGCCCTCGTTCGGGTAAGTGAGTTTTTGCACTTAACTTCAAACACCCGATGACTTGCATGGCTGACATCCTGACTGCAGGTGACAAACTCCCTGCGTGCCACCAGGGGTGTGATCGACGAGTGGGATGCCACCATCCGCCAGACCTGGAGGGATGCCGAGGAGGCTCAGGCCCAAGCCGAGGCGGCGGAGAAGGCCCTGGAATCGGCAAGGGCCGACCAAGCCGACGAAATAAAAGGGCCAAGAGCTGAGCGAAGACTGATGCCAATCGACTCCGGGCGGTGCTCAGCCAGCTTACGGAGGCCGAGAGCACCGTTGAGGCCCGGAACATTCACATCGCCGAGTTGAACTCGGCCATCCAGGCTGCCGAAGGCAAAGCAAGGCGTGCCGAGGAGGAGGAGCACGCCAAAGAGGCCAAGAGGACGGTGGCAGCTCTGGTCGCCGAGAAGGTGGCCCAGGTTGCAGAGGTAGAGGCAGCCGCCGAAGCTAGGGCCGCAAAGGCCGTTGAGGAGTTCCGGGTGTCCGAACGCTATGCGAACGAATTGGCTGAAACTTTAGCGGACGCCTATCTCCAGGGATTCCAATGTGGGAAGAAGAAGGTGGCCCAGGACCTAAACCTTCCTCAGGCTTTAGAGGTCGAGCCGGAGCACCTCTCTGAAGTGGCCTCGTCCGATGACGAGCCCGCGGCGACCGACCCGTGAACCTGTAATTTTCTCAATTTTTTGTAAAGTCCAACTCGTCGGAATTTTGTAAACACTTTTTCACTAATGAAATTGTTTTTTAAGTAAACTGCAATGTGTCACTTTTGAGTTCTTGGGTCATCGATGTAGGACCCCTTGGGGCTTCGTCGGCGTCGAGGGCAGTTTTTACTCATCTGCGAGCGATCCTGATTTAGCTATATAGGGCCGGACCCACAGGAGAGCCAAGGCCGGGATAGGGACCGTGTCGGTCTCGTGCCACCATGCATCGATGGGGCAGCGATCCAGTGCTGGTGAGAAACTCTACTCCCCAGGAACATCAACTTTCAGATGCCGAGGAAGACTCGGGCTCCTGGGGACCGATGGAACATCGGCCTTGGGATGCCGAGGAAGACTCGGGCTTCTGGGGACCGATGGAACATCGGCCTTGGGACGCCGAGGAAGACTCGGGCTTCTGGGGACCAATGGAACATCGGTCTTGGGATGCCAAGGAAGACTCGGGCTTCTGGGGACCGATGGAACATTGGCCTTGGGACGTCGAGGAAGGCTCGGGCTTCTGGGGACCGATGGAACATCGGCCTTGAGACGCCAGGGAAGGCTCGGGCTTCTGTGCCGGTGGTACACCGGTCTTCAATGCCAATGGTACATTGGACTTTCTGTGCCGAGCTGGCCTAGGGCTTTTGGGAGCTAGTGGTACACCGGTCTTCGGTGCCGATGGTACATCGGTCTTCAATGCCAATGGTACATTGGTCTTTAGTGCTAATGGTACATTGGACTTTTTGTGCTGAGCTGACCTTGAGCTTTTGGGAGCCGGTGGTACATCGATCTTCGGTACCGATGGTACATCGGTCTTCAGTGCCAATGGTACATTGGACTTTCTGTGCCGAGCTGGCCTCGGACTTTTGGGAGCCCATGGTACACCGATCTTCGGTGCTGATGGTACATCGGTCTTCAGTGCCAATGGTACATTGGACTTTCTGTGCCGAGCTGGCCTCGGGCTTTTGGGAACCGATGGTACACCAGTCTTCGATGCCAATGGTACATCGGTCTTCAGTGCCAATGGTACATTGGTCTTCCTGTACCGAGCTAGCCTTGAGCTTTTGGGAGCCGGTGGTACACCGGTCTTCAGTGCCAATGGTACATTGGACTTTCAGTGCTGAGCTAGCCTCGAGCTTTTACTAAAAAACTGGGATACTTGAACTCACGTTTATTAATATCAAATGCGGGGCGAGAGCCTTGAAGAATGTAATCATGAAATTCAATGTAAAAAGAGAGGGTACACTACTGATAATACCGACGTAGGTTGTCAGTGTTCCACGTTCGCGGGAGTGGCTTTCCATCTAGCCCTTCGATCTTGTATGCTCAGTGGTGGAGTGCCTCAGTGACTCGATAGGGTCCTTTCCAGTTCGGCGCTAACTTGCCTCCTTCCATTGGTTTTAAGACTCCAGCTCACCGAAGGACTAGGTCCCTCGGCAAAAAGGTCTTGGGGTGGATGTGAGCGTTGTAATACCTGGCTGCTCGCTGCCGGTAGGCTGCCATCCGAAGTCGCGCTCGGTCCCATACCTCCTCCACCAGGTCTAAGCTAGCCCGCAGTTGGTTCGAGTTGTCCTCCTCACTATATGCCTCCACCCTGGGGCTTAGAGAGTCGATCTCCATCGGAATGACGGCTTCAAATCCGAAGATGAGGCTAAAGGGAGTCTCGCTAGTGGGGGCTCGCGGCGTGGTGTGGTAGGCCCACAGCACACTCGGAAGCTCCTCCACCCATCACCCTTTGCAGTCATCCAGCCGGGCTCTTAATCCTTGGAGAATAATGTGGTTGGTCACCTTGGCTACTCCGTTGGTCTGAAGATGCCCTACAGAGGTGAACAACTGATGGATGCCCAGCTCGGTGCAAAATCCTTGGAAGGGTGCGATGTCAAACTGCCGGCCGTTGTCGGTGACCAGTGTATGTGGTAGCCCGAACCGGCATATTATGGACTTCCAGAAGAAGGACCTCACCTTGCCCTCGGTGATCTTGGCGAGTGCCTCGGCCTCGATCCATTTGGTGAAGTGGTTGATGACCACTAACAGGAACTTGCGCTGATCGAAGGCTGGAGGGAACGGCCCCAAGATGTCCATACCCCACTGGGCGAAGGGCCAAGGTGCCGCCAGGAGGGTTAGCTGAGACTTCGGCTATCGCTAGATGTTGGCATGGTGCTGGCAGCTGTCGCACTTCTTGATGAGCTCGGCCGCATCCTCCCTCATGGTCAGCCAATAGTACCCTTGCCGCAGAGCCTTGTACGCTAGGGCTCTGCCCCTCATATGACTCCCGCAGATGCCCTCGTAGATTTCTCGCAAGATGTAATCTACTTCCGTAGGGCCGACGCACTTGAGGATTAGGTACAAGAATGACCTTCAATAGAGCTTTCCGTCCATTAGCAAGAACTTCGAGGCCCACCGCCTGAGTAGCCTTGCCTCGGTCGGGTCTTCAGGGAGGGCGCCATCGGTCAAGTACCGCACATAGGCGTCCATCCAAGAGGGCTCCTACTCGATTGGCAGAGCCTCTTCCACTGCTTCAATGCTCGGGACTTGCAGGTGCTCCACGTACGTCCTTCCCAAGGTCCCGTCGGCCGAAGTGGCCAAGCGGGACAGCGCATCAGCCCTGGCATTCTCCACCCGGGGAATATAGCTGACGCGGAAGTAAAGGAACTGGGAGGCCTGGGATTGCACCTCGCTCAAGTACCAGGACATAGCCGGATCTCTAGCCTCATACTCCCCAGCGACCTGCCCAGAGACAAGCTGAGAGTCTGTGAATTCCCTCAGACGCCCTTCACCGAGCTCCTTGGCTAGCTTCATCCCCGCCAGTAAAGCTTCATATTCCGCCTGGTTGTTTGTGGCTGGGAAAAGGAATCAGAGGGCATACTCCACCACCTCCCCCTCGAGGCTCGCTAGAATAAGTCCAGCCCCGCTCCCCTGAGAGTTCGACGCTCCGTCAACATGAAGGATCTGGTCTTCCTCTCCCGCCTCAGCCGTGGGAGACTCCACATGCGCCTCCGAGCATGGCTCCTCCGGATGCTCCTTGGTCCAGGTACATTCGACCAAAAAGTCGGCTAACACCTGGGACTTCATCGCAGATCTCAGCCGAATGGACAAGTCGAACTCCCCCAGCTTGATGGCCCACTTAGCCAACCGACCGGAGGTGTCAGGACGGGACAAGATGGTCCGAAAGGATTGGTCTGTGAGCACCACGATCGGATGAGCTTGGAAGTAAGGTCGGAAGCGTTGGACGGAGATAATTAAGGCAAATATAATCTTCTCGGTCTGAGAGTACCTGGTCTCGGTGTCATGGAGTACCTTACTGGTATAGCAGACTGGCTTCTGCGCCCTGTCAGCATCCATGCGGACAAGCACGGAGCTGACGGCCTCGGGAGAGGCTACGAGATACAAAAAAAGCTCCTCCCCGCTTCTTGGCTTGGACAACAGTGGGGTAGTGGATAAAAATTCTTTAGCTCCTTGAAGGCCTCCTGGCAATCCCTCGTCCACTCGAAGCTGTTGACCTTGCGCAACGCCTTGAAGAAAGGCAGACATCTTTCTGCCGACTTGGACAAGAAACGGTTCAAAGCTACTACTCTCCTGATCAGGCATTGTACCTCCTTTTTGTTAGCAGGGGGCCTCATGTCCAGAATGGCTCGAATCTTGTCGGGATTGGCTTCGATTCCCTGCTGCATCACCATGAAGCCCAGGAACTTGCCTACTGTAACCCCGAAGGCACACTTGCAGGGGTTCAGCCTCATCTGGTATCGACGGAGGTTGCCGAAGGTCTCGGCTAAGTCGGTAACATGGTCGGCAGCTCGGGCGCTCTTAGTCAGCATGTCGTCCACGTACACCTCCATATTGCGCCCGATCTGATCCTCGAAGACCTTGTTCATCAACCTCTGGTAGGTGGCCTCCGCATTCTTCAGCCCAAATGGCATCACCTTGTAGCAATATATCCCCTTCTCGGTTACAAAGGAGGTCGCCTCCTTATCGGCCGGGTCCATCTTGATCTGGTTGTAGCCCAAGAAGGCATCCATGAAGCTGAGGGTCTCATGGCCGGATGTAGCGTCCACCAACTGATCGATCCTAGGCAGCGGGAAGCTATCCTTGGGGCACGCCTTGTTAAGATCGGTGAAGTCCACGCACATCCTCCAGCTCCCACTGGCCTTGCGGACCATGACGACATTTGCCAGCCAGTCGGGGTAGTGCACCTCGCGAATGTGGCCGGCCGTCACCAACTTACGCACCTCCTCGTCTATGGCCTTTTGCCTGTCTGGGGGCGAAGCTCCACTTCTTTTACCGAACGGGTCGGCACTCTAGCTTGATATTAAGCTGGTGGGTAATTACCTCCTCCGGGATGCCTGACATATCCGACGCCGACCATGCGAAGACGTCCGCGTTGGCCTGTAGGAAAGTGAGAGTTGATCACGGGCCTCCTCCGGAAGTAGAGCCCCGATCTAGATTGTCCCCGTCAGGTCCTCCCCTATGGGGAAGGCCAGCAGACGCTCGGCCGGCTCTCCTCTTCTCTCTGAGTCTCGAGGATCCAGCGCTTCTGGTGCAGGTGCAGATACCACCCCCTGAGGACTAGGGGCCATGTGGTAGCAAAGTGGCGGCGGGTTCTGCTCCCCCGGCATCTTCCCGACTCCTTCGCTGGTGGAAAACCTCACGAGGAGTCTTTTGGTGGAGATGATAGTGTCCAGGAGGTTAAGTTCGGGCCTTCCGATGATGGCGTTGTAAGCAAGGGGCACCCGGACCACGAGGAAGCTTATAAATACTATGCTTTGATGTGGGGGTGTGTCGGTCGTGACTGGGAGAGTGATTTCTCCCTCGACCTTCACAGAATCACCGGTAAAACCCATCAGGGGTGTGGCGATGGGCCAAAGCATGTCAGGAGACAGTTTCATACAAACAAAGGCGTCATAAGTCAACACATCCACTGAGCTTCCACTATCAACCAGAACTCTTTTTACAGGATGCTTAGCGATCGTCATGGATACGATAACGCTATCATCATTTTTGTTGACCACCCCCTCTAGGTCCCTTTTAGAAAAAGGGATTACAGAATCTAACTCTCCCTTCCCCCTCGGCCTCTTGGGCGGGCCGCCTGCCCCCCAGGAAATCATCACCACCGTCTTCTCTATCGGAGCATTGTCGATCATCAGTGACGGAGGCGCCAATGGTCCGAGGGCACTCGGGTTGTTCCTCTGAACGAACTTTCCCAGGTAGCCCCGCTGGATAAGGTCCTCTATCGCCTTCTTCAGCTGGCGGCAGTTGTCGGTGTCATGGCCATGGTCCCGATGGTAGTGGCAGTACAGGTTCTTGTTGCGGGGGGTCTTCGGGTTCAGGGGAGGAGGGCGTGGCAGGTATGACTCACCCTCAATCTCCAGCAAGATGTGGGAGATGGGAGCAAGCAGGGGGGTGAACGGACCGTCCCTCGATGCTGGAGCCCAAGGACGGTTGTCTGGTCGGCGAGGAGGCTCGGGCCTCCTGGGACGAACTTTAGCAAGCTCTAGACGGGTCGGCTTCTTAGTGGTGCTTCCGTTAGCCTCGCGCTGGGAGGAGTCAGCCTCGTCGGCGCGGATGTACTTCTGGGCCCGGCTCAAGAGTTCGGTGTAGGAGCCGGGCGGCTTCTTGTCAAGAGAATATGCAAAGCGGGAGGAACGGAGCCCCCGCTTCAAGGCCAAAGTGGCCACAAAGTCCTCGAGGTTGTAGACCTCTAGGGCTGCCTCTTTGAATCGAGCGACGTAGTCCCGCAGGGACTCGCCACCCTTCTGCTGGATGGAGAAAAGACTGTCCGCCACTCTTGAAATCTTTCGGCAGGCATCAAAATGGGCCAGGAAGGCCCTCTCCAGCTGGCGAAAGGAGTTGATACTCCTCGGTGATAGGCGGGAGTACCAGGCTCGAGCAACCTTCTTCAAGGTGGTGGGGAAGGCGATGCAGAGGAGTGAGTCGGTTACCCCCTGGACCTGCATAAGGACCTTGTAACTCTCCAAATGGTCCAGAGGATCGGTGGTCCCGTCGTACGGGTCTAGCTGAGGAAGGCGGAACCGGATGGATATCGGTTCCTCCATGATGCGATGGGATAGCGGTGGCCGGCTGTCATAGTCTGCCTCTGGTGGGTTGGTGATCCGATGGCTGAGCTCCTCCAGCCGCTAATTGTATTCGTCGAGCCGGTGCTTAGCCCGGCAGGCTATTCGGCCATCAAAGGACCCCTCCCTCGAGGATTCCGTGGAGGGGGAAGAATGCCGGCGATGTTGATGGGGGCGCTCCGCCTCCCTCCCATGTCGCCGCTTGGGAGAAGCACTGGCGTGTCGAGAGGGCGACCGGGGTCTCTTGGATGCCTCGCGGCGGTGAGGCCTGGGCGAAGTACAGCGGTGGTGAGCTTCTCGGGCGGAAGACCTCCCCTGGGAAGAACGTTGGCTGGGTTGGACCACTCCTGGGACTGACGGGAGTAGCTCCGGCTGCTGCGCGGCCGCTGGTTGCTGCTGCAGGACTTTGACCGCCGCTACCAAAGACTAGACTTGCATGGAGAGGGCGGCAAGCCGGTTCTCTTGAAGCTGCTGCGGTGGTGGTGCAGGGACATTGGCTGGGGGAACGGAGGGGCCAACCGCCAGTGGATCAGCCCCCTAACGGTGGAGACTTCTTGCGCACGAGTCGTCACCATTGTTTGGGAGCTTAGGGAAAGAGAAGTCGTCGTTGGTTCGAAGCTCTTCTCTCTTAATCCCCCTTACCTGGCGTGCCAATCTGTTGACGCCAAATCACCTTCCTTGAATGCCGAGGAAACGGAGGTCTTCCTCGGCGAGCTCCTGCAAGAAAAGTCCCCGGAGATCGGATGCTCCGGTGGGGACCCTCCGACACTCAAGTCAGTCACTCAGGAACAGACAAGAGTTAACTAGTAGAAGAAAGCTAAAGAACTAAAGTTCAGGATCCTTCCCTCGTTATGAGTGTGGGCTTTTATACCTGTCCGACAGTCTCTCTTTTTTGCTTCCAGAAGGTTGCTGACTTCGAGGTGCCTTTGTCCACTAACAGATGAGAAGCAAAGCTGACAGTGATGGGTCGCAACTGCCTGTCAGAGGTATCCTGTCTTGCCTGCCACCTGCCGAGCGTGGCGCTGTGGGTGGCAGGTGGATATGGTTGCATCTGGGGTGTGCCGTTACGGGGTAAGGCCACGCGCTGTTGCAGGAGAGTGGTGGGTCATGTGGTCATTGTAGGCAGTTGGTGGGCCATGTGGGCGTGTCAGGTGGCTCGAGGCAACGGGTTGCCAGCCCCGGTGGCCAGACTGAGACGGAGGCTCGAGGCCGAGGCCGACACCGACGCTCGAGGCCGACGCCGACGCTCGAGGCTGACGCCGACGCCGACGCTCGAGGCCAAGGCCGAGGCCGACGCTCAAGGTCGAGGCCGAGGCGACGCTTAAGGCCGAGGCCATCCCACGAGGCCGAGGTTGGGCTCCGTCAGTTCATCGTTTGCCTACCGTTTACTTTGACGATGTTGGATCAGCCACATCAGTATGTTTCTAGGTTACCTTTAGCAAGAGTTAAATCCAAGCCCTCCTAATCTAGCTATTATTTGATCCGATCCATGGTGAATTAATTATAAATTTACATGGTTGGCTGGACATCTTTGGATGGAGGAAAAGCCTAAGATCACCTCTATGCCAAACCAACATTTATTTCTTTCATGACTATTAAACATGTAACATCAAATTACACCGTGCATGTGCTATCCACTCTCTAATCATCAATGGAGTGGATGGTTTAAGTAGGTATGGTAACTTGCCTCCAACTTGCTAAAAATTTGAGCTGATGTTTTATAACCACCAAATATAGCTAGCACCAATTCAGTGTGCTCCAATTTGATCATATTCTAAAATTTTAATAGTGGCTCAAATTTAAACTACTTCAACTTTTTTTTTTTAGCCATACAATGACGATAACAATAAAGTTTCAATCCTAAATTAGTTAAGATTAATTATATGAATCATCATTTTTTTCTCATTCAAATTGATTTGAAATCATTTTTTTCTATATAATGCAAAATCTTTAAGTCTTTTTTGTCACTTTCTCATATATAATTTTCATTTTTAAGTAAAGGGAAGGCCGATACCATCCTGAATGAACATTGAGCCAACAAATTATGCTTTTCTTTTTTTGATAGGAGCACATTATGTTTCATGGTTCATTTAAAACTACCTACTACTGACCAAATGATAAAAGAGGGCAAGAATTAGGTAGTGACATAGGGGACAATAGCCAAGGACATTTGTCATATGGATATTCAACAAAATTTTAATTGATACTTTGTTTGAAATAATTAATCAAGGCACATATTTACTATGATGGAAATAACTTGAAAATTATGATATATTATTTGATTACTTCATGTGGGCAAAGATGTTTCTAACAACATTTTGGGCTATTATATATTTACACAAGGGAAAACTTACTACAAATATTATTCGAGTCTCTTTATAATACCTAAATCTTTGCTGCAATAATAAAATGATATACAAACAAAATATATATATATGGGCATTGATATCTGACAAGAAGTAAGAGCATTACTTGACCGCATGGGTTTTGAAACCTTAGCGGCTAACACTAGAAAGAGGTTTCTAGATAGGGTTTGAGATATGAGACAATCTAAACCTTATGGGTTTAGGACTAGTGATTTGAACATACACATTGATGTTGATCCTGATGCTTTGCAGGCTAGTCCCAATCAGAATACTGAGGGAGGGCCTCGGTCTGCAGGGTGCCAATCTGACAGCTTTATGGCAGAGGACCAGGGGGGGTCCATCTTCCTCCAGTTAATTAATGAAGATCTTAATTTGGAATGTTAGAGGTGTTAATAAGCCCTCATTCCGTTCCTCTTTTGGTAGATTGATGAAGCTATATAATTTTGATATATGTGTTCTATTAGAAACCAGATTGTCGGGTGATAGTCTGGCGCGGTTTCGGAGACAGATCGCTCGGTCTTGGTCTTCATATGCAGTGGAGGCTGAGGGTTTGTCTGGAGGTATTCTGGCCATTTGGCGACACTCTGATATCACAATTGATGCGTTTCATCAGTGTAACCAGCAGATCGGCCTTGTTGTCTCTGAAGGGTCTTCTGACCCTTGGCTCCTATCGGTGGTATACGCCAGTACGGATTACCGCGATAGATGGTTCCTTTGGACTGAGCTTACTTCCCTTCTTGCCCAAGGGATTCCTTCTATTATTGCTGGGGATTTTAATTGTATCACTGAGGCAAGTGAGAAGAGGGGGGGTAGAAGAGTCACTAACTCTGCTGACATCTTTGATTTTAGGTCATTCATTGGGTCTTCTGGACTAATGGATTTGGGATACTCAGGACTCCAATTCACTTGGTGTAATAATCGGCAGGGGTCAGCGTGTGTTTGAGAGAGATTGGATAGAGCTTTGGCCACTGCTCAATGGCTTCAAAAGTATCCTGCTGTCTCTATTTCTCATCTCCCAAGGATCGCCTCTGATTACTGTCCTATTTTGATATCTACGGAGGCTGATCAGTATCAGAAGAAGCAGTTTAGATTTGAGTAGTTCTGGATGTTCCATTCAGCTGCTCGGTCTAAAATTACTCAGATCTAGCACCTTCCTATCAGGGGAAATGCAGTTTATCGGTTATCTCGCTGTCTTATGCTGGCCAGACCTAGACTTTCCAAATGGAACAGACTGGAGGTTGGGGATCTAGTTAGGCAGGTGGAGCAGGCTGAAGCTGTTATAAGTGCCATTCAGGTAAAGGAGGATTGAGATGGTTTTCTTTTGGATTCTGATCTCTCCTTGCTGCGGGAGAATCTTGCTCTCCACCACTCCCTTCTTCGGCAGCAGGAGTTATATTGGAGACAGAGGTCCAGGATTTAGTGGATACGTGAAGGGAACCATAATACCAAATTCTTCCATCAGGCTACCCTGAAAAGGAGGGCTGCTAATAGGATTCGGAGGGTAGTTGATGCTGAGGGGAATTATCAGGAGGACATCCAGTCTATTCCGACTCAATTCCTTCACTTCTTTCAGTCTAGATGGTCTGAGACCACTGGTGATGGGGATCCGATCATTCCGGTTTCTGATTCCAGAAAGGCTTCTCCCTTGGATAATGATATGCTTACCAGACCGATCTATGGGGAGGAGGTTCATCGGGTCCTTTGAGAGCTTGGTCCGGATAAGGCCCCGGGGCCGATGGGTTCCCGCCCTTCTTTTTTCATCATTATTGAGATATTGTTGGGCTGGAGGTAGTTCAGGCTATCCAGACACTCTTCCAACTGAAGAGCATTCTAGTTGAATGGAATTGGACTCTTATTACTCTTGTGCCCAAGCGATCAGATGCTTCTCTTCCTCAGCATTTTAGGCCAATCAGTCTATGCACCACTTTGTACAAGGTATGTGCCCATCTTTTAGCCAGTTGCCTTCGAGTGATTATCCCCCATCTTATTTCTGAGGAACAAGGGGCGTTCATTAGAGGCCGTTCTATCTCGAACAACGTCCTCATCACTCAGGAATTTATGCATGATCTCCATAGAGCCCCTGCCAGATGGAGTCTTATGGCTGTTAAGCTTGATATGGAGAGAGCTTACGATAGACTGAGTTGGGCCTTCCTGCACCGTTCTCTTCAGGAGTTCAGATTCGACGAGCTGTTTATTGAGTGGGTTATGGCTTGTATCCAGAGGCCTTCTTTCTCTCTGATCATTAATGGGAGCCAGACCAATTTCTTTCATTCTTCTGTGGGCCTACATCAGGGGTGCCCTTTATCCCCCCTTATGTTCATTTTGGCAGCTGATGATATTTCTCGAGCTTTCCATCAGGCTCAGCTTCATGGGAGGATAGTCCCCTTTATGGTGAGGGCTGGGGGCCCTTCCGTCTCTCATCTACTATTTGCTGATGATTGTATTCTTCTGGGTCATGCTTCTATAGACAATGCGGCCTCCTTCGAATTCATTATTCAGCATTATTGTCAGGCTTCGAGGCAGAAGGTCAATTTTCATAAGTCTTCTATTTGTTTTAGCCCAAAGACTACCAGATCCACCAGAGAAGCTATTATCAATTTGCTGGGTATATCTACTCAGACTGACCGTTTTATGTATTTGGGGATCCCCATGACTGGTAGACGCCCCCGTTGTTCAGACTATGTTGATCTCGAGAGGCATGTTCGCCAGCGTATTAAGGGTTGGCAGATCACTGGTTTATCCATGATGGCTAGGGTCACCATTATTCGGTCGATTCTTTCATCCCTTCCTCTTTATCTGCTTTCGAATGTGGCCATCCCGACTACTTGTCTAAGAAGGATTGAGAGATGTTTCCGAGATTTTCTATGGGCATCTACGCAAGATGGGCATGGCACCCATCTTCTTTCGTGGGACACGATTGTTGGGGAACGTGAAATACCCCCAAGATCACGGCTATAGCGTATATGAGTAATACAAAAAACTTTTACCGTTCTAATCTATGAGTATAAGATCATACCTTCAGATTTGAACTTTGGAACACTTTGATTCAATTGCTCGACCTCAACCTTTTAGCCTTCCGCCGTATTCCCAAAAATACCTTCCTTCTCTCACAAGATGGTGGGATCTCTTGGCCGTCCTAGGGTTTCTTATTTTTCTTTCTCCAAAACCGTTCTCAAAACCTTAACCCTAGCAACCAACTGAGAGGGTATTATAGGGCTACAACATAGACCAATAGGCAAATATGAAAAGGACTTCCTACGTATTTAAATCTCCCAAACCTACCCTGGGTTAGGATTCAATTATGTAAATTACAATTCATTCCACTAAAGAATTATAATTGTACTCCTAATCATATTTGAATTTATATTTTTGAGCCTTAATATTAAATACTTATTATCTCCCCACATTAAGATTACAGATATCCACCAATTAAATTTAATTAATGACAATATAATTTAATTGAATTTTATTATTCTTGAGACTTATCCACTCAACTTATTTGATGTATCGGATTCAAAATCCACTTGCAAGATTTGATACAATCAAAACTTATAAGCTTTCTCAAGGGGATATCATCAATCCAAATTAACAGGACGTGGATTCCTTCAACTATTAATATTCACTATATAAAATGTTATTGCCCAACCCACTGAGTTTATTGACTCATATAGAATCTTACTCTATGTGTAATCAAAGCAATAATCACTACATACACGTGTCTAGAAATAGAATTCGGATTAAGAGCATATGTAATCATAATATTCATGAGTTTTAAATTATTTTATAAAGTCAGTATAAAATAATTAACTCAACTGGGTCCTGTTCAATACACACAAAGTGTACTAGCACAAATAGTTAGAATAAACCATTCCCCGTAGTCAAGACAGACCTACTAAAAATTTGTGCTACAGTTCTACTGATGGTGTGTCCAATTCCATCTAAAACTGTGAACAATAAACTTGTATTCCAAAAGAACCGATGATCTAGTCTTCTGTATGTAAGCCGTACTCTACACACTAGATCAAATACTCTTTGTAAATACTAGACACATGCACATATATATTAAATGGCACACGTTGCTCAAAATGAATTCTCATTAAAATATAAAGACATAACATAAAGCATATCTTTTAGTCTATATCTCTATCAATCTCCCACTTAGACTCAAAGCAATGCTTGTACACATCTAACTCCCATGCCCTCTACATGTCTATCAAAAACTTTTGAAGTTAAACTCTTTGTAAAAGGGTCTGCCAAGTTGTCCTCAGATGTAACCTTGGTCACCAGCACGTCACCTCTTTGTACGATGTCACGTATCAGGTGATACTTACGCTCAATGTGTTTAGATTTCTTATGGGTCCTGGGTTCCTTCGAATTAGCAACTTCCCCACTATTATCACAATAAAGTGTAATAGGTAATTGCACTGAAGGTATCACACTAAGATCCAAAAGAAAGTTTCTTAGCCAAACAGCCTCTTTTGCAGCCTCAGATGCAGCCACATACTCAGCTTTCATGGTAGAGTCAGCAACACAAGTTTGCTTCACACTCCTCCAGCTAATTGCTCCACCACCCAAAGTGAACACATATCCCGAGGTTGATTTCCTAGATTCATTATCTGATTGGAAGTCCGAATCTGTATATCCTATAGGCACAAGACTATCTGCTTGGTAAACTAACATATAATCTTTAGTCCTTTTTAGGTACTTAATTATATATTTTACTGCAGTCCAATGTTCTCGCCCAGGGTTAGACTGAAATCTGCTAACCATGCCTACGGCAAAACAGATATCAGGTCTAGTACATAGCATAGCATACATTAGGCTTCCTACTGTAGAAGCATAAGGAACTGCCTTCATACTTTCTATCTCTTCATGTGTCTTAGGACACTGATCCTTAGATAGAGAAATTCTATGCCTGAAAGGAAGAAATCCTTTCTTAGAATTATGCATACCAAAACAGGTGAGAATTTTATCGATATAAGTAGCTTGAGATAAGCATATCATCCTTTGCTTGCGATCTCGCAAAAGCTTGATCCCTAGGATGTGACTTGCTTCTCCCAAGTCCTTCATATCAAACTGTCCAGATAACCATACCTTGATCGAAGATAACACTCCCATATCATTTCCAATAAGTAAGATGTCATCCACATATAGCATCAGAAACACCAAAGTTTTTCCATCACGCTTCTTGTACACACATGACTCGTCAGGACTTTGATCAAAACCATAAGATTTAATAGCTTGATCAAAATGAGTATTCCAAGATCTAGATGCCTGCTTAAGTCCATAAATGGACCTCTTAAGCTTGCACACCCAGTGCTCCTGGCCTTTTACTATAAAACCGTCTGGTTGCATCATGTAAATGCACTCGTCAAGATTTTCATTAAGGAAAGCTGTCTTGACATCCATTTGCCAAACTTCGTAATCGAAATGAGCTGCAATGGATAAGAGAATCCGGATAGACTTAAGCATAGCTACTGGTGAAAAGGTTTTCTCGTAGTCGATCCCTTCTTTTTGAGTAAAACCTTTTGCAACTAGCTTAGCCTTGAAGGTTTTCACCTTTCCGTCTGCTCCTCTCTTCTTCTTATAGATCCACTTGCATCCGATGGGTTTTACTCCTTCGGATGGTTCCACAAGATCGCAGACCTGATTAAAGTGCATAGATTCTATCTCTGATTTCATAGCATTTTGCCAAAGAGTTGCATCTTTATCCTGTAATGCTTCATTGTAGCTACTGGGTTCAGTATCCAGTTCATCAGAGATTCTATCATATGACTCTCCAAGGAACATATACCGTTTAGGTGTATTTACAACCCTCCCACTACGACAAGGCACAACCTGATTGTATGTGCTTATAGTAATACGATCTGACTCTGATCCTTGTGCTCCATCAACCTGCACTGGTTCTGAAACTGGTGCATTAATGGTATCCTTTTGTATCAGTTCAGGGTCAGTTCGTGTTACTATACTTCTCCCACTACGAATAGTTATTGGAAAGTTTGGGAACCCACTTTCTTATGGTGTTTCTGCTTGTACTATTGGTATTAAAGGAGCCAGTCTAGTTTTATTGCCTCTTAACTCTTCTAGAGCAATTTTACTTCTGGGTTTATGGTCTATAATATAGTCCTCCTCCAAGAATCGGGCATTGGTGCTAACAATGACCTTCTGATCCTTAGGACAATAAAATAAACCACCTTTTGTTCCTTTAGGATATCCAACAAAGAAGCATACATCTGTCCTTGATTCCAACTTATCTGGTTTACCTTTTAGTACATGTGCTGGACAACCCCAAACCCAAACATTCTTAGACTAGGCTTGCGCCCAGTCCACAGTTCTGTGGGTGTCTTAGGTACTGACTTAGATGGCACCAAGTTAAGAATATATGCACCTGTCTCTAATGCATATCCCCAAAACGAAATAGGTAAGTCTGAATAACTCATCATAGATCTAACCATATCCATAAGAGTCCTATTCCTTCTTTCAGCTACACCATTCTATTATGGCATGCTAGGTGCAGATAATTGGGATTCAATCCCAGCATCTAATAAGTAATCTGTGAACTCCCCTAAGAGGTACTCACCACCACGATCGGATCGTAGTGTCTTGATATTTTTACCATGACGGTTCTCCGTTTCTGCCTTAAAAATTTTAAATTTTTCAAAGCATTCAGACTTACGGCGCATCAGATAAATATACCCATATCTTGAGTAATCATCAATAAAAGTGACAAAGTACTCAAAACCACCTCTAGCTTGGATGTTCATTGGGCCACACAAATCAGAGTGAACCAATTCTAATATCTCCTTAGCTCTATTGCCTTTGGCCGAGAATGGCCGCTTGGTCATTTTTCCTTCTAAGCAAGATTCACAGACTGATAGTGCCTCTACTTCCAATGAACCTAATGGTCCATCTTGAACCAGTCTAGAAATCCCTCTTAGATTTATATGACCTAGGCGCAAGTGCCAAAGATAAGTTTGATTCATTTCAGAAGGATGTTTTTTCTTACATGGTCTATTATAGTTATTCACTTTATTTAGTTGCACAGTAGGAGAAACAGGATTAATAATATAAAGACCATCCACCAATGTACCAGAACAGATAAAATGTTTATTTTTCTTAATAACAACGGAGTCATTAAAATAAACTGAATATCCATCATCAACCAACTTAGAAACTGAAATTAAATTCCTTCTAATTGAAGGTACAAAAAAATAGTCCTTTAATATTAACATTCTATTTCTACTAAAAGAAAAGCTAAAATCTCCCACTGCAACTACTGACACTCTCGTGCCATCTCCCAGAAATATGTAAATCTCCCCATCACTTAGCTGCCGAGTCTGCTGGAACCCCTGCAAAGAATTGCAAACATGATTAGTGGCTCCCGTATCTACACACCAGCCACTGGTAGATAACAGCACTAAATAAGTTTCAACTACAAGTGAATGAGATATACCTCTAGCCTATTTCCTGGCAAGCCAAACTGGACATTGCTGCTTCCAGTGACCTGGCTGCTTGCAGACGAAGCACTTTCCTTCTTTTTTATTTCCCCATTGGGCTGTGGGGCCTGATGCTGTTTCTTTTTCTGAACCTTTTTCTTCTTCTTAGCATGAGACTTCGAAGAAGAACCTTTTTCAGTAACCATAGCAACTGCAGGCTTCTTAATGAAACTCTCTACTACCTGAAGTTCTTTAAGTAGCTCTGCCAGTGAAAAATTTATTTTGTTCATGGTATAATTTAGGCAGAACTGCTTAAAAGAATCAGGTAGGGACTGGAGAATGATATCAACCTGGGTTTCCCCATCCATCTCCGCTCCAAGGATCTTCAGTTCATTCAGAAGACTAATCATCTTTAGAACATGATCCCTGATAGGAGTTCCTTCAGCCATATTAGTGTTCATCAGTTCTTTCATCGCAGTCTGCCTAGCTGCACGACTCTGATCCCCAAATATTTTTTTAAGGTTGAACATCATGTCATAGGCAGAGGGCATAGATTGATGCTGATGTTACAGAACATTTGACATAGATGCCAATATGTAACACCGCGCCATCTCATCAGCCTTAACCCACTTACGGTAAGCTTGGGACTCCTCATCTGAAGCCCCTTCACCAAGCTCTGCGGGATAGACCTGAGTGAGCACATACTTGTACCCTTCTACAGTTAGCACTATATCCAGGTTTCTTTTCCAATCAATGTAATTAGGACCAGTCAATTTGTTTTCTTTGAGTATCACAGCAAGTGGATTGAAAGAAGATATTTTAATCCTGAGAATCATTCATACATCAAATAAGATATCATGAGCAATAAACTTTAAATTCAAAATTATAAGTAGGGCCCCTCAACCACTACAAAATAAAAGAATTTGCCAGCAGCCTAGTACATTTTGAATAGTATGCCTCGATGGGAGGACGTCTACTACTCATCATTTATCTAGACAGATAAAACCTATTAATTTTACTATTTAGGTAAAAGGTAACATACCAAGTAAAATTAATTAGCTGGCTAACTTTGGTCATATAAATATTTGTAGTGACTCCGATGGGAAGGATATCAATATTTATATCAAGTGTATATTATCACTCAATCCTAGATTCATTGTCCCATGGTGGATCCCTCAGATGGAGAGGTAATCCAACATTAACAACTACTAGGGATTATTCTTGGTGAGCTAGCAATCAATTTCATCCTATGGGAAGGAAAGCACTAATGCCAACATGTGAAATTAACTACCTCACCAATAAACAAGTGATGGGATCATGGGATTTAAATGTGATTAATTCCCTCTCTCACTTAGTTATTTAAATAATATTTTGAGGGTTATAAAACTTGTGTTTGATTATCTTATAAATTCAAAATCCCATAGTAGTGGTCCATATATATATGCAACAAATAAAACTCTTAATTCCCTTAATTTAAAAAAAATTAAATTAAAATTGGGAATAAATTTTACTCTCTAGTTGCCCATGTTTACACTAGTCTTGGAATTTCGAATATATATATCAAAACACAAACAGCATGTGATTATCCAATTAACCATGTTCTCCTAGTTATAGACATAAGAACAAAAGGATAAACAATCAAGTATGCAACATAACCAATATAAACAAGATAAATAAAATCCCTATTATTATGGTCAAAATTCTCCACACAGATGAAGATCCCATTGCACCATGATTGCTACTTTGCTCGATAATTTGCCGCTTCACATACAGGGGTCTGGGGGCTAGCCCCCAGCGGGGATCGACCTGCCCGGTCAAGTCGCGGGGGTCTGGGGGCTGGCCCCGCGGGGTTTGGGGTAGCGCCCCAAAAAACAAACGAAATTTGCTCTTCTGATTCCTTCGAATTTTCCTTCAGAATCCTTTCCTACAACGGATTCTCCTTAGAATCCTATCTTCCTTTTGATCATATCCTGTAATGGATTCTCCTTAGAATCCTATCTACTTTTTGATCATATCCTGCAACGGATTCTCCTTAGAATCCTATCTGCAACCGATTCTCCTTAGAATCATATCCTGCAACCGATTCTCCTTAGAATCATATCCTGCAACGGATTCTCCTTAGAATCCTATCCTGCAATTTGCAGCAGGTCTTCTTCCTCCATCAGAGCCACACCATATTACAAAAATCCTATGCCTCCATATAGGAGTTCACATGCTACGTATTTACAATCACAAAGCTCTCAAAAAATCGGAGTATACATGCTATGAAATATTACAATGATCCTACGCCTCCTTAAACCGGAGTTCACAAAACAGATCTAAGCAATATCAAATCAAAACACATACATTCATGTGACCATAATAACAGGATAGAAACCTGCAAAACAATGTTAGCAGCAAGCACGATCTATCCCACGCATGCATATTCCGATTAATGGAGAACATGGCCGCATTATTCATATACAGTATCAGCCGTGGCTCTGATACCACTGTTGGGGAACGCGGAATACCCCCAAGATCATGGCTATAGCGTATATGAGTAATACAAAAAACTTTTACCATTCTAATCTATGAGTATAAGATCATACCTTCAGATTTAAACTTTGGAACACTTTGATTCGATTGCTCGACCTCAACCTTTTAGCCTTCCATCGTATTCTCGAAAATACCTTCCTTCTCTCACAAGATGGTGGGATCTCTTGGCCATCCTAGGGTTTCTTGTTTTTCTTTCTCCAAAACCGTTCTCAAAACCTTAACCCTAGCAACCAACTGAGAGGGTATTTATAGGGCTACAACATAGACCAATAGGCAAATATGAAAAGGACTTCCTACGTATTTAAATCTCCCAAACCTACCCCGGGTTAGGATTCAATTATATAAATTACAATTCATTCCACTAAAGAATTATAATTGTACTCCTAATCATATTCGAATTTATATTTTCGAGCCTTAATATTAAATACTTATTATCTCCCCACGTTAAGATTACAGATATCTACCAATTAAATTTAATTACTGATAATATAAATTAATTAGCTTTTATTATCCTTGAGACTTATCCACTCAACTTATTTGATGTATCGGATTCAAAATCCACTTGCAAGATTTGATACAATCAAAACTTATAAGCTTTCTCAAGGGGATATCATCAATCCAAATTAACAGGACGTGGATTCCTTCAACTATTAATATTCACCATATATATAATGTTATTGCCCAACCCACTGAGTTTATTGACTCATATAGAATCTCACTCTATGTGTAATCAAAGCAATAATCACTACATACACGTGTCTAGAAATAGAATTCGGATTAAGAGCATAAGTAATCATAATATTCATGAGTTTTAAATTATTTTATAAAGTCAGTATAAAATAATTAACTCAACTGGGTCCTGTTCAATACACACAAAGTGTACTAGCGCAAATAGTTAGAATAAACCATTCCACGTAGTCAAGATAGACCTACTAAAAATTTATGCTATAGTTCTACTGATGGTGTGTCCAATTCCATCTAAAACTATGAACAATAAACTTGTATTCCAAAAGAACCGATGATCTAGTCTTCTGTGTGTAAGTCGTACTCTACACACTAGATCAAATACTCTTTGTAAATACTAGACACATGCACATATATATTAAATGGCACATATTGCTCAAAATAAATTCTCATTAAAATATAAAGATATAACATAAAGCATATATTTTAGTCTATATCTCTATCAATGATATGTATGCCAATCCAAGAAGGCGGTCTCAGAATCCAATCCCTGCTGGTCAAGCGTCAAGGGCTGGTGGCCAGACATGCATCTCGGTTCCTCTTGGAGCTGTATTGTCTTTAGAGCTCTATGATGCGTGCGAGATATGGTGATTGGAAGTCTGGGGACCACATATTGCCGCCCCGAGGGTGCTCCTTCTTTTGGAAGGAGGTGTGTTAGTATGGTGACTCTATCCTGAAGAATATCTCTTGGATGATTGGTGATGGTCAATCCATTGATTTTATTCAGGATTCTTGGATTTCTGAGCTCCCTCTATCTCGGTGGCCCTCTTTTATCAGCACTAATGTCCCTACTGATTTGAGGGTTAAGGATTTGATTTCTCTGATTCCTCCTCCTGGTATACTCCCATGGTGAGTCGATTCTTTGGTGAGGAACTCTCTCAGAGGATCCTTTCGATTCCTCTTATTACTAGGCCCTCGGCTGATGTCAGGTTATGGCAGAGATCCTCTCTTTCTAAGGCCCCTCTCAGGGACCTTATGAAGTTTTATAGGCCTCAGCCCTAGTACACGATGGATGCTGCTTGGATCTGGTCGCTCCCCGCTATTCCCAGGGTTCAGCTATTTATCTGGAAGCTTCTTTGGAATTGCCTTCCGACAAGTGCCATGCTCTCTCGTAGGGGTGTGCCAATCCAGCCTATATGCCCTTTGTGTGTTTTGAAGGACGAGTCTACTGATCATGCTATCTTTATTTGTTCTAGAGCTAGTCGGATTTGGCATCTGATGGGCTATATTATCATAGTAGATGCTTCTAGCTCCCCTCGTTCCTTCTTCTTTCAGGATCTACGTATGGCCTCTCAGCAAAAATGTGGTCTTTGGACGGCCATGGCATATTAGATTTGGTTATCGAGGAACCAGCTTATATTCTCGAAGGACTTTATATCTCCTCAGAAGATTGTGAGGAAGATTAGATCTTTGTCAGTGGACTATGCCCGTGCTATTCAAGCGGTTGATTCTGACTCCTCTGGCCTCTGGGGTTCCCCTGCTACTTTGGCAGCGAACCGGTGTACGGTTTTTATTTTATGGGAACCTTCCCTATAGGGTTTGTCAAAATCAACTTTGATGAGAGTATCCGCGGTAGATTTGCTGGTTCGGCCTTCATCATACGTGGGCCTCAGGGTCATATATTGGCGGCCGGTGGATTTGGTTTCCTTGATTCCTCTGTTCCTATGACAGAACTTTATGCTGCTTGGGCATGTATTACTTTTGCTTCTCATACTCTTCATGCTCACAGGCTAGTGATCGAGGGTGATTCGATGACAGTTATTAGGTGGCTACGGAAGGAGAATATTCCCGAAGCCCCCACTAATCCGATTCTCAGTGATATATGGTCCATCTTACAGGAAGCGGATACTGTCAGATCCATCATATTTACCGCGAAGCCAATTCGGCTACGGACTGGGCGGCGGCTTCAGTTGCTCAGCATTCTGGTTTTTGGTTATGGAGGATAGGAAACCCATATCCTTCTGTTTTGTTGCAAATATTATATTCTGATGTATCTAGACTGATTTGTACTAGAATTGTGTGATCGCCCATTTGTATCCAAAAAAAAAAAAAACATATACATGGCTAACATTTTTGACAACACTCATCAATTAGATTAATTTAAACTTTATATAAAATTTAAATTTCAAATTAAGCCATCATGGTTTGGTTTTCACCTTGTAACATGGTATTTTTAGAGGTTAAACACTTTGAGATGTCATCAAGTTCTTATGAGATGTCATTATGGACATCTCTAAGAGTCATCTATTTTTAATGGTTGCATCATTAAACTTTTATCGAATCAAGAGTTATACTCTCTCTATACTTCTTTTACTTTCTTTTTATCTCTTTTCTTTACTTTCTTTTTACTTTTTCTAGGTAACTCAAGGAATTCATTCGATCAGACTTCCATATGATTATACTCATAATAGGAGGCTTTTGAGCCTAGCTGGATTTGTTCTCAAAAATCATTGAATGTATGCATCAGTAGGTGAATTTTGCTTTATGATAATGTTTCTACACACTTCATTCCAATCAGCCTCTTTTTTTTCCTTTGATTTTTAGTTTGCTTGTTTCAATTATTTATAAATATTATCAGTTATTATCATATTTTTTTAAAAAAAATTCAATGATCTAAGAATGAAATTCAATCTACCTTAGTAGTTGCTAGAATTTACATGCTTAAAATTCAATATAAAAATTCAATATAAATGTCTACTTGTAGATATTTTGTCATGCAGGAATCCTATGTGTATTTTACTTTTCTAGAACATGTATCGAAAGATTATTGCATTATCGTGTGTGCGTGTGTATCCCTATGACACATAATAACCTACTAATAGAATTTCAATATTTAGACCATTTATTTGAAAAAAAATCAATCAATTTTTAAAATGAAAACAACTTGACTAAAACCGGTGTCGAAACATTATTTTATGAGTTTGGCTAGCAAATTATTTTCTTATCTTAAAAATCAAGTAACAATATTATTGGTTCATTTAAAATATATTTAAAACGTTGTTTATAGCCTACTAATATAGTTTATTATATTTTAAAGCCATCATTATACTAACAATCAAGATTGAGTTAAACCTCATGTAAGTTTTAAAGAGTTACACATTTTTTGAATCGACTAAAAGGAATTCGGCATGTATGATATGATTACGGGTCATTAAATATGATCTATTATCTCTAAATTGTATGCACATCAAAAATCATATATTTTAAAAACTTTATCAATTAGTTAAATATTGATACTACTTAATCATCAATGTTTGACAACTTGATACATAAACTAGAGATTTCCAAAACACATATCAGTAGCTTAGTATGCAAGTAGCTTGCAAATAATAGATCATATTTATTGACTCAGTTCATTAGTATGGATCTTAATCACCTAATTCAAAATATGTATGACTCTCCTAGATTTATATCATTTAAAATATCATGTAGTGAACTATTAATTCAAAATATTGCTATTGCCATTTAGATATTTGCTCTTTTAATAAATAGTATACCTTTTTATATTTAAATTTTGAATTTAAAGTTTTATGTGTACCATAGTTGAAAGGAATTAATTAAATATTCAAACCAATTAAAACTAGAACTTTGTAAACCTTGTCTATGTAGACCCATTATAAATAATAGATATCATAAAATGGATTTTATTAATTAATATAATTCTATGAAACCTAAGAAGAACCACTAATGTGGAAAATAAAATTATATAAAAAGGGTTTAATAAATTTCAAAAATAAAATCTACTGCTCTAAAATCGATGCATAAGCCTTAAATTCAGTTTTTAAAACACAACATTTCTAAATATATTACACTAAAAACTCTACAAAATTTTATAAAATAGTTCTTCAAAATAAATTATTTATTTAAGCTACTTTGAAAACTATATCAAAATAAAGTTTTATGAGTTTGGCTATCATATTATTTTCTTATTTGAAGCCGACATTAAAGTATTATTTTATTTTACATATATTTAATACACTACTAAAAATTTTGATAATATTATTTATTATATTTAAAAACATTATTGCTCTATTTTAAACTTTTGAAACCTGCGCATTCTATTTTAATCGAAGACTTAATTGCTACCTATCTTTTAAAATTAATTAGAATTAATTTCCATTATTTAAAATATTATTTATTTCACTATTAATCCAAAAGTATTATTGTTACTTTATTTGATATTTTAATACTTAGTATATTTTATATTTTAGTTTTATATTTAAAATCTTCCATGTACTATCATTGAAAGTTGTTAATTAGTTTTATATTTCACTAAGGTAGGTTCGAGGAACGACGCTGCCCCCTCGAATAATTTCAAGGTTAATCCTTGAAGCCGAAAACTCTGGTGTTGGAGGGGCTAAGGTCTGTCTAAAAACTTTTCTGTTCTGACTGCTAGCACCTGGGTGGGGCCAGGTTGACCAACTCACCTTCAGACTTTTCTGTACCAAAAAAAAAAGTTGTTAATTAAATACTTAAACTAATTAGAAACAAAACCTTATGAACCTCATGTATGATGTATGTAGAACCAATTAAACATTATAAACCATAAAATGGCTTTCTTTTGGCAAACATAATTATATTAGATTTGAGAAAATATACTACTTTAAAAAACAAAACTACATAAAAAAAATATTTAATCGATTTTAAAAATAAAATTTTTTGCTCAATAATTTGTCTATAAAATTTTAAATAAGGTTTTTAAAATATTATTAAAAAATTGGTGCTACAAAAACTATGCAAAAATTTCTAAAATAGTACTACAAGTTAAAATCATTCATTTTAACTGCTATGAAGGCTGTGCAAGAAAAATATTTGATTAGTTTGGCTATGAAATGATTCTCTTATTTTAAAATCTATATTAGAATATTGTTAGTATTTCTAAAATACATTTGATGCACTCCACTAATATACTTGTTTGTTTTTTAAAATTATCATTGCCCTATTTTAAAATTTTGAATCTACACGTTAAAGTTTAATAGAACACTTAATTGCTGCCTTTCCTTTTACACTAATTAAAGACAATTATCATTCTTTAAGATATTGTTTAATGCACTATTAGTATAAGAATATTACTATTACTACTTGGATATCAGCTGCTCTAGTAATTAGTATACTTTATTATATGTAAATTTTAAGCTTAAAACATAATGTGTGCTATTATTATGACAAAATACTCAAATTCATTAAAACCAAAACTTTATGAACCTTGTGTGCATAAAACCATATTAAACCATATATATCATAAAATAACTTCTTTTTATGCACATAATTCCATAGAACTTGAGGAGATCTACTATTTTAAAAATAAAAATACATGACAAATATTTAATCAATTTTGAAATAAAATTTACTATGGTGAATTTGGTGCAGAAAGTTAAATTGAGTTTTAAAACAAAATCCATTAAAATTTGCTACCATGAAAACCGTGTTAAAATTTTTAAAATAATTCTTCAAATTAATTTTAGGACAAGCTTAGAATTCCTTACCCAAATGCCTCTTGAACAAGCCAATTTAGTTTTCTGAAAGGCCATGTATAATCTTAATTAGTTGGCTTAGCCATATTGACCACCATGTCAAGCCTACAACCAAGCCATTCCAAATAGGTAACTGAGCTCGAAAGCATATCACCATCAATATGTGTAACATAGTATAATACCTAATTATAGATTTTAAACTAACTCTCTCTCTCTCTCTCTCTCTCTCTCTTTCTACGCATCATTAAAATAGAAGATTTAAAGATATTTAACATTTTCTTTTATTATATATTTTGTTTTAAAATAATTATATCTATATATTTGATTTTCATAATATAATTATCAACTTACAAGCATTAACATATCATATGCAAATACTTTGATGATTTCTATAGCCATCCAACTTATTCTTCTATCTAGATATTTAACATTTTGTACATTTCACATGCTTAGCACTTGTGAGGTCATGACTATAAATTTAAGCTACCAAACCATTTAACTAATCAAGCCATGTACAAGTTAAGGAACATGGTTGATTCATGAGATACCAATGACATCCTCATGACAAGGACAATCTTTCCACTAAATAGACCGAACAAAACCAATAGTCGTAGTAGCACTAACCAGCCTTATTCCAACTTGGCACTCCTCTCCCTCATGTGAGTACTCTAGGGTTAAGCTAAAAGAAAATACCAAAAAATATAAATATGGAATCAAATATTAACTACGTAGCTTGTAGGATTGGAACATTTGAACTTTGTTAAATGAAAAGAGGGTCCTAAGATCCATGTCAATGGTCACATCTTAGAGAAGTGAGACAAACTTGGCATGGCCTAATTAAGGAGTCTATCTTGTCTGATAATCAAACTCTTAATACATATGCTAATTTATATTCGCAATTTGAAGATTGAATCCACTAGATGTGATAAAGCTTGGTCAATATTAAGAAAAATATCGACAATCAAATGATTGACTAATACCAAATGTGACTCATGCAACCAACCTATTTGTTATTGCTATAGACAATGAAACATGGTTCTTTCCAACATTTTCAAAGCCAAAAACTCTTTTTTATGGGGGCAAAGTAACTATTAAATAATTGTAGTGTAAATATATTTATTAGAATTAGGAAATAGAAGATCTTAAAGTTATATAGGAATAAAGGATATGGAGTCCAGTGAACACATCCTGTATGATAAAGGCTAATAGTTTAAGCTATATCTTGTCTCAAGTGCAACCTTAGGCTCAATTTTTCTTTTAAAAAAAATTAGATTTGTTCGATCCAACTCAAGCTTGAGCCCAACCTAAAACCTAATCGAGCCAATCCACAACAATCCATTTTGGCCACTAGCTAGGTTGATAGAGTGAATTTTTTATTTTAAAACATTTAAGTACAAATAAGTAACATTTAAAATAATTGCATTTAATAGCTAAAAATATGATGATAAAGAGAGCTATTTCCACACAATTGATAGAAAATCTAGTATAAAAGAGACGGTTACATTTTAAGGTATTTGCATTACATTCAAGCCAAATTTGGGCCTAATTAAGGGGCAATGCTCCTTGCTTTTTTTAGGTTTAGGCTTTAAGATAGGTCTAAGCTGGGCTAGTATTAGCTTGTGTCCAATCCAAAGTTTTTTTTAGATTAATTTTAATTCTAAACTTGACCCAATTAGCTTAGGTTTAGCCCAGACCCAACTTAATGAGTCGTAGGCTTGCTGGAGCCTCCTTCCAAATATATGTATAATTTGCAATATAGCTATCCTAATTGCTGCACAATAGGATTCTATGAATATTGGTGCCTCAAAAGAAAAAATTATAGTAGAAGTAATCCTCCAAATGTCATAAAGCAACATATGGACTCCAATGGCCTGTGCTCCTAGTATAGTTATCTAGATGACCGTAACTTTCAAGTCTCCTTCTAAAATAATATAAGTCATCTACAAAATTATGATAGTAAAATTAAGGCCTTCCCATGCTCCTCTCAATCGACTGTAAGTTTTGATCTCCCTACAAAATAATATAAGTTGTCTACAAAATTATGATGGCATAATTAAATATTTCTCATGCCCAGCGCAACTCCACCAATACGATGGAAATGCCATATAGGTGAGATCCCTCCAGAGCCATATAAGACAATTGAAACTTCAAATGATTAAGCCTATGAACTTCGCCATCCATCACACTCCCAATATAGTTGATTTTAAAGAAACTAGGAGTGTAGGTCCCAGTTAAGGTGAATCATATGAAAAATCACAAAAACTATAAATGGTAGAGCCCCAACTTTTCCTAGACCACCCAACTCCTACCCCCCTAGCATTTGCTTGGATGAGTTCATGAGCTTAAAGATAAGCTTTCATGAGGGTCGTCGAGGACTTTGGCTTGTGTTTTCAAGCATTCGGCCTTTCCAAGCCATCCAAATATATGGTAACCAATTTGGCAAGGGAGGATGACATCATTTCTATGCTTACTTCTTAGTGCTCTTTCCTTAAAGTAAAATAGGAATGTATCCCATCCTTAAAGTAAAATAAGAATATATCCAACGGAATGGAGGTATCGGTAACCGAGTTAGGGATAGTAGCACATCTCCACAAATACATTCCCCTTGAAATTTCAATAAGTACATGATTGGTAGTTTTTTCTATGTCCAAGCTTTATTTATAAAATTCACATGATTTTAATAAATCTTTATTTTCAATAAGTGAGCCAACCAGTGAGAAAAAATTTAATCCATTCTTCTCACCAATCCACCTAAATATCTAGTTATAATCAACATCAAGTAGAAAATTTTGATCCAAAAATTCCCTTTTCTTGTAAAAAACTTCCTAATCAATGTTAGCTTCACTAAAATTATGTATTTAATATGAATAGTTTGAAAAGGAAAGTTTAAATTGCGCAAGATACATGTATATATGTATATATGTATATATATATATATATATATATATATATGTCAATATTAATAGATGATTCATAAATAGTGCATATAAACTTTATATTCCAAATGACGAATAAAGAATCAAAATTTGTCTTGAAATTCATAAGCTTAAGAAGAAAAGATATTTTTCATATCCAAGTAAGACTCCAGCCCTAATTCATGTAGGGCTTGGAATTCATAAGACAAAGTAGAACTTATTTTTCTTATTCTTATAGAACTTGATTCCTAGTCCTTGTAAAATATTGTATGTTTCTCCATATAAGTACATATAATCTTGGCTTTCAATATGCATGATGAATCTTAGAGATAACTCAGAAAGTTATTGTGAGAGCTTAGGAGAGGCCGTGTTGGGTGTATATGGGATTAGAGATTTAAGAGAGAAAATCTCTGATGGGAAGATATTCTAATAATTTCATAGTTCTCTGATGGGAAGAGATCAAATAATTTCATAGTTTGATGAGGAAATGTTCTTATAATATATAATTTTATTTTTTTATATAGTAAAATCTCTACTCTTCTTCGCTTATAAACCTAGGCTAGTGACCAAACCACATAAATTGTTATATTTATTCTCTTATATTGTGTTTACCCTTTTATCTTTTTCTTTAGTATTTTAGTTCTTGTGCACTTCTATCACAATAAAAAGGACAAATATGAAAAGAAAGAATCAAAGTTTAGCAACTTTTGTTTCCCAATAATAACAAATCTTCTGCTTGAAGCTAGTTTCCTTCTTAACAATCACTTTGACCTAGTTCATAGTAATCTCATATATAGGAGGTCATAATCGTACTTAAATCAATTGTTATTCTCGCAATATGCCTCCCATTACACCCTCTATATTGCCTTATTGCACTTAGACTTACTGCCAAATGATTAAATCCTCCTCTTAATTTAGTTATATGATATTTCTTTACTATCAAATATTTTATTACAATGTATCATTTATAGTTTTAACATTTTTCTCTCGAGCTTGTAGGCATACATGTATATACGTAATTATTTTTCTATATAGATGCAAAGACATATGTGGTACAATTTATGAGTTTAATGATTATTATTGTAACAACTTAAATGCTATAAGTGAAGCATATAAAGTGTTTTGCAGTATTTTAAGTGTTGTGATTACTAATAAAGCCATATAAATCAATAATGAAATGTGTAATCATATGTTAAAAATATAACTTAGTCAAATCAATCAAATTAATTAAAGTTAAAAAAAAATGAAGCATTGATGGACAAATCAAACTAAATTAATATGCATTAACAAGTTCAATCAAACTAGAAAGCATACTCTATTATGTCACCTCTCCTTTTCTCTCTCCCTTTATATTGATGTGGCCAACGAGCTGAATGCTACTCCAATAACTAACAAGCATGCACCCATATGCACTAAAGAATAAAGAGAGAGAATTTTGGGATAGTTAAATCAATAATTAGGTTGACTAGGATCAAATTAATAGAGCCTCTAAATATAACTAGGTGAAGGATTATTTTCTAGTCATAATAAGATATTCATTTTTAAACAATCTACGTCTTTCCAAGAATTTTATAAGAGCACGTTGTGAAAGTTTTATATTAAGGTATTCTAAAGGATATTTACAAATAATATGTCATCCTCTCTTGCCTGACATATGTAGGTGCTCATCCATATGTCACAACAAACATTTTTTCTTTGGCTAGCACAAAACTTTGACCTTAAAATAAACAAACAGTAGGAGGCATGGAATATGAAGTCTAATGCTCATTATTAGAGCAACTTACATCAATGTTATAAATGAAGCATATAAAGCATTTTGCAATATTTTTTGCTTCTAACTTTTTAATGTTACAGTTATTAATAAAGTCATATAAATCAATAATGGAATGCACAATTATATGTTAAAAATAAAACTTAACCAAGCCAACCAAAAGTTGAAAAAAAAAAAAATGAAGCATCAAAGGTTATATTGGACTAATTAATACATATGAACAAGCCCAATCCACTCATAAGCATGCCTCTCTCTCTCTCTCTCTCTCTCTCTATATATATATATATATATATATAGCTAATGAGTTGAATGCTACTCTAATAGCTAACGCGCATGCCTGCATGCATGCGTTTAAGAGATGTTATTTAGAAATATCTAAGCCAATAATTGTGTGGGCTAGGGCCAACTAAGTGAAGCCTTTGTATATAACTACAATAAGGCGAAGACTCTTTTCTAGTCATGATAAGATATTGATTCTTATACAATCTATACTGCCCCAAAATAATGCTTGATCCTCTCTTGGCTGACACAAGCTGACATGCATACAGGTGCTCATCCATAAGTCACAACAAACATTATTTTTATGGTTAGCGTAAAGCTTTGACCTATCAAAAATAAGCAAACACAGGGAGCCACTGAATTCAAATGTGACGGAGTCTAAAATTTTTTTTTAAAAAAAAAAAACTCTTAAATTCTAGCGGTTCATCACATTCATATACGGGGCTTGGGACTATGAAAGCACCGAAAGAGAGAGATCCATACAGGCTCCTGGTTATTCCGGAATCACACCGAATTAACCTCTTGACAGAGGGAAGTTGTGCTGCTAATATTTTAAAATCTTCACCACGACATGTGTGCATTTAGGCTTCCAAAATTAAATTTAAGAGATTTTAGGAGAATTTAATTGAATTCTAAATTAAGAAAATAAATTATTTATAAATACTACTTTAGTGTTCATATCTTAGAGCTTATGGAATGCCAGGTTGAGTGGATCTTACATCAGACTATAAACTAATAGCTAGTCTCAATGCTTATGCCTGGTCTAGCTTAGCCATTAGATTTATAATATTAATCAAATATGGCCCAATAATCAAAGTCAATCTCAAACTTATCCATCATGCTTACTATTTTTTTTTTCTTTTATTTAGAACCTAATTAAGGCCTTTTTTTATTGTCCAAGCTACATAGTTTTGAAAAATACGAGCCATCTTACTAAAAGAAATAAAGAAAGAAAAAAAAAAAAAAAAGAATAGAAAAAGAAAAAAATAAATAAATTAAAATAAATAGATAAAGTAAGGAAGAAAGAAAAGAGATAATAAAAAAAAATAAAGGAAAAGAAAGAAAGAAATAAAAGAAGGCAGATCGAAAAGAGAAAAAAATGAAAGAAGACTAAAAAAGAAATAAAAATAAAAAATAAATAAATAAAAGAAGGAAGATAGCAAAGAAAAAAATAGTCATCAGGTAGAAAGAAATTAGGTGATAGGAAGGTAATAAGAGAAAGACATTCTAACTGTGTTTGGACTGCCATTCGGATTAGTTTGGATTGGATTAGGTTTAATCCAATATTTTGAAGAGAAAAAAATTAAAATACTTTGACCTCACTATTTTATTGATTTTCTATGTCTAAAAGTGGCAGACTAATGAACCATACTTCTCTCTTAGGTTTCAGAAACCCATATGATCGGATGGTTAATCCAATCCTATAGCAATCCGAGAAGTAGACTAAATGCATCCTTCATGAATGGTGGGGTATCCAACTCATAAAGTGATCATTTTTATTATGTTTTTTAATATAAATTTCTCTTCTTATAAAGATTCAACATGCCATGATCATGATGATATAATTTTTAGTTGAATCTAATGGTGTCTAAGCCTTAAATGTTGACACAGATTGTGCCTACCTAATTGATAAGACTGAGTAGAGCTATACTCTATGTCCTTAAGATAATTTTATCCCGCAACGATGCTTATGGTCTATATGACAATTGTCTCTCAGGATACAACAGTCTTTTTTTGATGAATGCAGCACTATAATTTACCAAAAATTTGAACCAAAAATGCTTCTCTTTTTTCTATGCATTATTCCTATACTACCCTTAGTAGAGTATGCAAATGCCTAAGAGAGAAAAGGACTTTGGATTAAATGAATCAAATGCAAGTCTAGGGTATATTTATAGCTTTAAGGTGCCTTTTAGAAGCATCCTTTCGGATTTAAATTTTATTGATTTGATTTAAAAGGAAATAATCAAGAGGCATGTGTGAAGGGACTTATCAGGCCTAGATAAGCCACTTGATCAGATATAATCAAGAGACTTAACGAAAGGTGCTTTTAACCGCTTCTAATACGCCTTTTGATGAATAAAGGAGAAGGGGCCGCTTCTTATACGCCTCTTGATCGGATAAAGGAAAAGAGGCTTTATCGGATTCTGAAACACCGTATCAAGATTTTTTCGTTTCAGCGGGTGCGCGTATCAGCCGATCAGGTGCGCACCGATTGATCATACTGCCACGATCGCAATCGTGATTGATCATCGCATCTCAGTGTATTTTGACCCTTCATCTTATTGATCTTTGGATTCAATCTCATCTTCTTATCCGATCGATCAACGATGATCTCAAGCGTTTGATCTTGACCGTTTAACCGATATATCAACCAATCTATGATCATCCGATCAACACCGCTCTGATCAATGATCATCCAAGTTATCGTTTGATCTCAGTCCCTCATTTGAATCTGTCTCATCGTCGGATCTCATGATCTAAAAAAATTTAAAGCCTCTCAAGATGATACGTGCAAAGTGCCTATTGTGCCTTTGCACACGTGCAGGGTGATAGCATTACACTCAAGTTCTTTACTTATGATAGCCTAAGAACTTAAGCATAAAGGAAGAGGTTTTATATAAGTGAACCTTCCTTTTTGATTTTTTTGATAGACTAAATATCCTCACAATTTCTTATTCACACACAAGAAGAAGATAATAGGCTTTCAAGGCCCATTAGGATATTCAAGGCCTTTTGGCCCATTACCCAACATTAAATGTATAGGTTGATGATAGGAATGAGCATGTATTAGGTTGGATGAAATTTAATCAGAGAACCCACCAATCTAATAAGAATCAATTTCACGGGTTTGAACTTAAAATTGATCCATTTATATCTTGGAATCAACTTGGCTTAATCAGATTGATTTAGAATTAGTCATCTAATTTAATTGAATTATTTTTTTTATTTGATACAAATCTAACATCAATAGTTAAACTTTTTTTAATCATAATCAATAAAAAGAATATATATAATATTTATTAATTAATTGATATTTAAAGTTTTTTTTAGTAGAGATGGGAGAAGGCGAGGATTTTATGTTAGGAAAGCCACTATTATATTTCATTAATATACATGCTATCCAATATCCATATTTTCTGGCAAGGTGGGGCTATTTAACGGTGGACTCACTTTTAGCGTTGAAGGAAAGTATAACATAATACTAGGGGTCACCACAGTTTTCTTCGAATCAAACGCTTTGCTGTACTCTTTCACCAATTCCAATTCTCCCACCAAGACAACATGGCACGTCCAAGAACTACAACGCCGTAAATCTAGTCCAAATCGTGGTCATTTTAACAAAATCAAGCTTCAATTTTCGGGCAGTCGTCACCTCCCTCCAAGGGAAGCGAAGCGCAACGCCCACAGGAAAACATGACGGAGGTCAGCATTTCTCAGTCAATTGCGTATCGTTAGCAAATCTAGTACAAAATCTCGCTATATCTCAACTAAATCTCCGACAGTAATCACGCACAAGATTTTGTGTCCTCTTATATGCAGCCTTTGCTTTCTCCTTTCCAGTAGAAAAGAAAACGAATAATAGAGAGAGATAAGAAAGGCAGCTGGGTTTGGTCCGTTTGCAGTGCTGTCCTGCGGTATAGCTTGTTGTACCCAAAGATCGTTTTTTTTTTTTGTTTAATGATTTGATAAGAGAATTTTTAGACGTTGATTATGATTTTCTAATTCTTGGGCTTATAGGTGTTGAAGACAGTTGATTCAGTTCTCAAAACTCGGTAACTAAATCGCTACTCTATATCTATAATTTTTTCCCCTGTTTTGACCCGTACCCGCTTAAAAGATTCGATTTATTCTTTTAGGTATTCTTAGTGTCGACTCAGTTGAGTTTTGGGTTTCATCGGAAGTCAGGGTTTCTGTTGTTCATAAGGAGTCAGTTCAAAAGCCCCTCTTCATTCCTCTCGCTTTCCATTGCATGGTCTTCACCTTCTTCCCCACCCTCTGTTGTGATCTTGTTTTTCTTAATCGTTTTCAAGCTTTAGATTTTCTTTTGTTTCAGAGGAGGTTCGCACCACTTTCTTTGTTTTTATTCAATCCCACAGTCATTTTTTTTTCCTGATAAGTTCCATCTCTGTCTGACATCCTTTTTCTTCTCTTCCTCTGTTTGATTGAAGCCCAGTTACAGAAAAAAGCCATATGCCTTTTCTCTAGAAATAGCAGCTTAAGTGTCTTCTGAGTGATAAACAGAGGATGCTGCCAATTGGTTCCTGATTTAAAATTAGGTGATGGGATCTTCTTGTCTGTCTTCTGATTTCTTTCTAATAATGCTTTAATGTCACTATATTTTTCCCTTCTGCATCAGACTGTTGAATGGTTTGCCTGTTGTCTTTGGATGTAATATGTGACTTTGGTCTTGCTTAGGCAATGATTCAGATTATTTATTTTTCTAGAATTCCTTCTTTTGTAGATGATATATTATTTATTTTCTTTTAGGAGTAAACATTTATTTCTGGAATTGATGAAACTCACTATTTTCTGACATGTTTGTATCAGTGCAACTGCATTGGTAGAAGTATATTTATCAGAGTGGGGAATACATATCATCAAATAACTGTTGATATGCTGAATTCTGTGGCTCTTTGCAGTGGGTGCCTTGATTCTGACCTGGCTCTTGTTCTTTTTTTTTTCCTTTTTTTTGGATCTATCACTTAAGGCTTAATTGGATTAAGGATCAAGCATTCACAAAATCAGAACAAATACCATTGGTTTGCCTGCTTGGATTCATGGCAACCATGCTGCATGGTGAATCAAGAAAGCTGTACTCATGGTGGTGGGACAGTCATAGCATCCCAAAGAATTCCAAATGGCTTCAGGAACATATTACAGGTATTTATGCCCCTTCTTCATTATTGTCATGCCTGAATGATGCAGCTATGAACCTGATATTCTGTACTTCTAAGTTAAAAAAGGGGTTTGGTTCACATACTTGTATTTCTTGTCTATGTTAATTACTCCAAGAAATAATACGATCCTCAAAATAACAATTTTTCTTTTTTCCATATTAGATACTCACCAACTATAAATTTTCATAAAGTGTTCTGGTGAGAAGCGTGGGCATATATAATTGAGTAGTATGTCTGTTTAAAACCTTATTATAAATGTATTGTGGTTTTATATTATTGATCAAAGGGCTATAACATTTTCTTTTTGTATTATTAGTTTTATTTAAGTTTTGAAATGGAGTTGGATACCAAAACCACTCATTCCAATAAAATGGATATTTGTTCTAAGGTTAAGGAATGTATTTTCTAATCCTACCCCAATTGTATCAGTTTGTTTAATAGGTAGCGAATTCTGAATTCCAAGTTTGAACCCATGCCAAGTGAATGAATGAACCAGCTAACATGGGTTATAGCTGGTAAAGTGAACATATGCTCCTTGAAATGCCAACCCACCCTTTTCATTTTAAAGAGCTTCTTCATTCTTAGGCTGTGTTTGATAGCTTTTTGGCTATCCTTGGATAAATGTATAGGATAACATTTATCCAGGGGATAGCTGAGGGATAAGCACCTTTTTAAAATTACCACTGTCATCAAGGGATAACTTTAGTATTCCTGGGTTCCCTAGGGAATAAGTTCAGGGGATAACCCATGGTTAACCATGGTTATCTCCTTTGGTTAAACTTTTTCAGCACTATCCCCTGTAGCTATAGTATTTGGGGATAAGAGGGATATCCAGGGGATATCTCCCCTTATCCACCATATCAAACACAGCCTTAAGGTTTCTTTTGATGGATTACTTTAGGTTGGATAAAGAATATCCAAATATTCTATGTTCTAGAAAAGATGAGATCTATATTGTGTGTTTGGTTTTGAGAACAATCATATGTTTGAGTTTCATTCATAAAAATTAGAAAACTCTTGGGAAAAAGGGTCTTAGGTCATTACGTGTAGTATTGTTGTTGTTGATCACTCATATTGAACAAGAGCTATTAATCTTAGGGTTCGGCATGTGAAACAATAAAAACACAAGAACTATCTTTATACTTGCTTCACACATTGTTTTAATAAGCAAGAATATCTTCATTATTTTTTTCTTTTTTTTTTTAATCTAAACCCTAAAGTGCTAATATATTGCATCTTTGCAACTCTTTCTGTTTGGGAAAAAAATAGCTTCTTATTTCATTTTATAAAGCATTTTGCACATTGATTCTTGACGGGCTAAAACTTGCTTCTTGGTGGTTTTAAGCTAGAACTTAAACTTAATTCTTCATGAAGAATCGATAAAATATCATTCATGCATAAAGTAATGTCTAAGCTAAGGCAAAAATGGATTAATGGTATTTGCATTAAAGTATTATGTTCCTTTCGTATAAAATTGTTAAAAAGTCAGCCCTATATGTGTCAATGCAATGAAACTTATAGAGGATCTTGGACTTGAAATAATTGGAGTTGAGTTTGTTATTTGCATTTAATGTTTAGAGCATCGAATATAAGCGATAATTACACAAATGAGGTCAACAAATTGACTTGCAAGGTTTAGGCTATGCTGTGGATAAGGGTGGCATGGGCTGGGCTGGGCCAAGGTACAATTGTTTGGAGGGTGAAAAAGGTATTTTGATGCGTTGAGTGGGGCCCAAACATGGGCCAAGTATGGGTAGCCCAACCCTAGCCTGATAGGAATCTCTCAAGGCTTGGGCATGGCCCACACTTTATATATATAAACTAAAACAACTGTTGTTTGGGATTGTAAAGCCTTTCATTTCTAAATAGAACATCCTAGTTTGATTCCTGCCAAGAACTTTTAAAAAAATTATTATATATGTAAAATAAATAAATTTTTGGGCCGGATTGGACCTATTTTTTCTAAGTCTAGGCTCAACCTAAATTTTGAACAAAATTAAAAAAATAAGGCCTAGCTTGGCCTATGGGCCAAAAATTATGGCCTGGCCCTAAAATTTTCAGGGTTGAAGTCCGGCCAACCCATGGGCTTCATGGCTCATGCCCACCTCTAGTTGTGGAGGAATAACAACTGCAATAGTTAAGCCTTTTAATTAATAATTCTTTTTTGCTTCTTGTATCATGGGAGCTAATTTGCTAGTGATCACTAGAGAGAGCAAATTATACCCCAAGGATAATGCAGTGCATTTATTCATCTTGATTGGTGGTCTTCATGGAGGTGCATATTTTTGAAACACTAATTGATTTTGCTGAATGCTGCACTGCATTAGGTGAGTGTTAGACACCTCATCCTTGAGGAAGTGCAGGTTTAGAGGTGTGATAGGCCATGCCACCATATAATTGAGAATTCAAGGTAGTGATCAGACAAGATAGGTGAATCCTGCTGACAAACAAATCGTGCCATTATTTTTCAAGACGATCAGGAGCCGTCTTTACCATCATGAAGACTAGGCCATCACAACAGCATAATTTGCAAACCTAAGGACAGATGTTATTATTGATCTATTTCTAATCAATTAAACTTTTGGCTTTAGTTTCTTTGATCTTTGCTTTCTTAATAATTTTTAATACAATAAAGTTCGTTTATGCCATCATTAATGTACAATATGAAAACTTTACTTTTATTGGTTATCTGCAAGGAGATAATTTTATGAATATCATTTCACTGAAAACATCTTCTTGCCGGCACAGATATGGACATGAAGATCCAGGCAATGATCAATCTCATAGAAGAAGATGCCGATTCTTTTGCTCGGAGAGCAGAGATGTATTATAAAAAACGACCTGAGCTTATGAAATTGATGGAGGAATTTTACCGGGCATACCGTGCTTTAGCTGAAAGATATGATCTAACAAATGGGGCGCTCGCCAGGCTAACCGAACAATAGCACAAGCATTCCCTAACCAAGTCGCATTAATATTGCCTGATGAGTTACCCTCTGGTTCATTTGGCACTGAAGTGGAGCCTCACATACCTGAAATGCCTCAAACAACTCGAGCATCATTAGACCCAGATGACTTACAGAAGGATGCATTGGGTGTATCACCACATTTTCATGTCATCAAAAGGATTGTGGCTTATTCCAAGGAAAATGATGCATTTTCAAGCAGTAAAGGATTGAAGCAGTTGAATGAGATGTTTGCAAGTGGGGAAGGGGCAGGTTATATGAATTTGTCTGAAGGAAGAGGAAGAAAGGCCCAAACTTGCACGATAAAGAGGGAAAAGGTTATGAACATAAATCACACAGTGGCTCAAGCGATCTTAGAAAACGAGAAGTTAAAGAAAAAGCATATTCAAGTGATGAGACAAAGAATCTTCATGAAGAAATATTGCGGTTATCAATGGAGATCCAAACCTGGGAAAACAGAAGGCATTAGAATCTGAATGTGCTAACAAAGCTCAAAATGAAATCCAAAGCTTAAAGGATAGTCTGTCTAAATTAAACTCTGAAAAGGATGCTACTTCACTGCAATATCAGTCATCTGTTGAAAGAATATCAAGTCTGGAATCTGAAATCTCCAACACACAAAACGAATTGAAAAAGCTCAGTGATGAGATGGCAAGCGAAGTTATGAAGCTGAGGAGTACTGAAGAACTTAACCAATCACTGCGGTTGGAATTGGACATGTTAGAACAGAAAGTAAGGTACAACAGCAAGAACTTAGCCAAAAGCTAGAAGAGTTGGAAACACTTACAATTTCCTTAGAAGATGCACAGAGGCAACGTGCGAAGGCTGAAATGGCTCTGCAGTCCTTGGAGAAAATGCACTTCCAATCTCAGGAAGAGGTGAAGCTTTTGAGCTTGGAGATTCAAAAGGGGATTGAAAAGATGAAGGAGATGGAACAGAGCAATGTAGTTTGGAGGAGGAAGTACGCAAGCTTAGGGAGGAAAGTGGCATCCTAAATAGACAGAATCTTTCTTCCGCAGCTAAGATAAATGATCTGCAAAATGAAATAATTTTCTTGAATGAAGCAAAGAGGACACTTGATCATGAATTGGATCTTCATGTAGAAGAAAAGAAAGTTCTTCAGCAAGAACTATGCCACCTAAAAGAAGATAGAAGTGATTTGGAGCGGAGGAACCAGATACTTATGGAGCAAATGAAGGCTGCTGGTGTCAATGCTAAGTCCATTCAGGAATTGGTAAAGCAGTTGGAGAATGGAAACATGGAGCTTAAAAAGACTTTCAAGAAACATGAGGGTGAAAAGGAGTTTATTTTGGAGAAGCTAAGAAACATGGAGCAATTTTTGGAAAAGAATGTATTCTTAGAAAATTCTCTTGCAGATGCAAATCTTGAGTTAGAAGTGTTGAGACAGAAGTTCATAGCACTGGAAACTTTAAAGGAAGCTCTATGTAGTGAAATATCCTCTCTTATTGCTGAAAAGGCTCTTATTGTTTCTCAGATAGAAAAGCATAATAAGGACGTGGAGGAAATTTCAAAGCAAGATACCTTATTGGAGCAATCCTTATGCGATGTGGGTGATGAGCTCAAATGTCTCAGAACAAAGTTTAAGGACTTGGAAGAATCCTACCAGTGTCTCAATGATCAGAATAACCAGGTAAATTTTCAGGATCTCTTTCTTGCTCTAGATTTAGATTGTTTTGTTTGAATTTCTTGATTAATTAATTGTTGTGCGATCATGACTAATTTCTAAACTTTTGTAAAATCTTCGTCAAGGAAATGAACCAAAAACAGGAGTGTTACAAGAAGAAAACACCCATCTTAAGGCATGTGTTGTTGAGCTGAAGAAAAAACTTGTTGACCTGGAGATAGAAAATAGTGGATTAAAGGCTGATTTGAATGCATATTCGTCCCTTTTAGCATCTCTGTTGGACTGTGCCACCTTTCTAGAAGAACACACCCTTTCATTGTCAAATTTTCATGCACCAAAGAATCACAAACAACAGGTAACCATTTCTCTATCAATGGTGATAACCATCAAAGTTCTGCCTAATGTTTTATCTCTATGCAGCGTTAAGAACATTTTTTTTTTTTTTTTTTTTTCATTTTATAAATGATGAATGGCTCTCTGCAATAAATTCACTACTCAGGATCAAACACCAAAATGACAGTCAAAAACTGCTACATACATAGATGTGCTTGAGTTGTTTGCAAACATAAATTTGATTCTTAACTGTTATCTTATCTAAGGGCAGATTTTCCCCTCCGTTCCTTAAAAAAGAGAAATTTTGATCTTAATTCCTCACCCAAACTAAAGTCATGATACGTGGCTGACTGGGTCGGACACTGATTAGACAAATTGGATGAACACTAGATGACCGAGACTATATATTTTAACACATTAAGTATGTTTGTTTTCAGGATTTGACTTTGGCGTCTCATCAGCATGTTGAGAGAAGTGAACTGAGTGAAGCTCATGACTCTATGGTGCCTCCAGGAGTCATAGATTTGCTGAAATTGATTACCAAAGTTGAAGCACTTAAACAGGTGATTGTAGATGGTGGGAGTCCGGTAGAACAGGAAAAGTTTGCTCCCCGTCCTAACCAAGAGGCTGCAAGGAAAGAAAATGAGGAGTTAAAAGCAACTGCAGTCCAAGGGGAGGTAAAAGATGACACCATCAAACAACTGAATAAGAATGAGGACATAGATGATGCAGACTCTTGCAAGGTGAAGTGTGGGCAGAGAATGAAAGATATTCAGCTTGATGAGGCCGCAAGTTCTTCACAATATGGGAATGGTGCTGGCTCATATGGTTTGAGAAGAATCAAAGATGCTGAAATCGATGATCAAATGCTTCGGTTATGGGAAACTGCTGAAAGAGACCGCAACAATGGCACGTGGAAAGCATCATCAGTTGCTCTAGTGCATAATATGCCAGCTGTGGAGAAAGAAAAGAGTGAACCAGCGGCTGAGAAAGAGTTGGGCATTGACAAGCTAGGGATACCCAAGAGAGTGTTGGAATCCCAGCAAGAATGGAGCAGGAGGGTCCTCAAGAGGCTGGCTTCTGATGCACAGAGGCTCTCAGTCCTTCAGACAAGTGTGAAGGAGCTGAAGGGGAAGATGGAAAGCTCTCAAAAGGGGAAGCAACCTATGAGTTTAAAAATGATAAAATAAGAGCACAATTGAAAGAGGCTGAGGGAGCTCTGTTGGAGCTGATTTATATCACTCGAAAGTTGACAAAGGAGGCCAGAAACTATTCAGCTCCTTCTGCTGATGTTTTAGCTGTTGAACCTGAAGAACTGTGGAGCATGGGAAGAATGCAAATCTCAGAAGAGGCATGGAGAGCATCAGAAAAGACAGGAAGATTGGAGTTGGAACTGCAAAAGATCCAGTATATCCTGCTGAAACTTGAAGAAGAGCATGAGGATAGCCTAGTTGAAGCTGCAGGCAGAAGAGGTAAAATCCTTTCGAGGAATTTTTACTATGGAAGGAGAGGTGATCGTAGACAGAAAAAGAATCGCTCATGCTGGCAGTGCATGAGACCTAAGACCGAGGGTGACGACTGATTTCCTCTCCTTGGATTAATCTGAAAAGATTCTGTCTTTTAATTGGTTAATTCATCTGTGTTCTGAATTGCTTGATACAAAGTGCCTAATTTAACTCGATTGAGTTTCTTGGTGAAATTTTTTTTTTTTTTTTTTTTTTGTAAGAGATGTTATCCTTGTTTTTTTTTTTAAGGCATGCATTTGGTGGTCATTAAGATTTATCGATGATGTTTGAAATGCCCCGCTCCGTACTGAAGGAATAAATTTAACGCCAGATTTCTCGGCCTTAATTCGTTGGTGAATAGGTCCTGGTCTCCATCTTCTCTGCACACCGACCGGGCTTTCAAAATCCTGTTTTCCATGCACCATCCTCACTAGAAGATAAGGATCTTTACACAATTATTTAAGGATGAACACAAATAACAACAATAGCACACACTGGGGCTTAAAGTTCATCGGCTCGCCATGTTTTCTTTGTTCGTTTGTTCTTCAAATTGCCATATATATTGTTGTATTTAGCCATTATTGTTACACTTCTCCATAGCTTGAGACATGCCATGTTTCTTTGCAGATGAGAGGAGGTTGGTTAAAATGGTTGTATGGGAAGTGAGATGAATGGCTATGTCATTGATGCCAGTCCATTAAGTTTTCACTAATGCATATTGATTATAAGAGTGTCATTAGGTATGAATATGTGTCGGTTTTTCCACCACTAAAATGGAACAGAATGAAACTTAGATAGGATGAGTTAGCTACTATTGGTCTGATCCCTCGAACGATAGAGATGGCTTTTGACCCTTAATAATTCATCGATTCACGATTGATTTTAAGTAATGGTTATTTTGATTGAGGATTTATGTGAAAGAACACTATTACAATAGTTTTGTTCTTTCTTTGATTTGATCCCCCCTAAAGTATCAAAAAAAATCAAACTAAAATGAAACAGAATAAGCTTAGGTTGGATGAGTTGGCTATTATTAATCCTCTGGCCTCTGGGGTTCCCCTGCTACTACGGCAGTGAACCGGCATACAGTTTTCATTTCCTGAAAGCCCTCCCTTCAGGGTTTGTCAAAATCAACTTCGATGGGAGTGTCCGTGGTAGAGCCAGCAGATCAGATGGTTTTAGTACTCTCGACTCCTCCGTCCCAGTTTTATGCTGCTTGGGCAGGTATATTTTATGCCGTTCGGATTCTTCATGCTCATAGGCTCATGATCGAGGGTGATTCTATGACGGTCATTTCCTGGCTGCTGAAAGAGAATTGCTCTCGATGCCCCATTATTTCGATTATTAGGGACATTTGGTCTATCCTACAGGAAGTTGATAGCTTCCAGATCCGTCATATATATCAAGAAGCCAATATGTTGGTTTTGGTTATGGAGACTGGCAATCCCTATCCTTTTTTTTGCAGCAAATTTTTTACTCGGATCTATCTGATGATTCGCACGAGACTTGTATGATTGCCCACTTGTACCAAAAAAAAAAAAATTCATCTTCAATTTATAACTATTTTCACTCAGCATAGTTATAATAGTTTTTGTTCTTTCTTTAATCTGATCCTAGAGTGCACAAAAAATGTTGCTCTTTCTTTAATTTGATGATATATTTAAAATATAATTTTTAAAATATATATTTATATATTTAAAAATAAAATAAATTAATATATTAAATCTAAATGTTTAAATATAATCAAGTAAAAAAATGGTTTTTAATGTGAGTATTTATGGTTAATGGCCTGAGCCCAATTTAATTTATCCTAAATTGTTCGTGAGCTATGAATCCAATTACTTATGGCTTATGGAATGGTTGCTCATAGACAATTATAGATCTGTTTAGATCTTTAGAGGAGAAAGATGGAGAGGATGAAGAATGAAAAATAGAAAGAGAGAGAAAAAAAGGATTGTTACTTATTTTTTATTCTGAAAGGAGAAAAAAAAAGGATAAATATATAGGAGAAAAGCTATAAAAATGGGATTTTTTTTTTCCTTCCCGTCCTCTTCTCTTTCTCTCCTATAACCAAACGTTTTAAAACTCTTTGCTTTTCTTCCGGGTTCATTTGTGCTTCCGGCTCGCTTCGGGTTGACATTGAACCGGTCGAGATCGACCCACTTCTCTCCCCACTTTAGGCCTTGAGGTTGCGCCTCAAGTCTCTCAAAACCCTAAACTCCGAGTTCTTCGACGATTCTCGCCAACCAGGTAAGCCCCTGTAATCTCTTCGATTCTTGATCCGTTTCTTTCGTTAACAAAGAAAAAGAAAATCTGCCTTGCGATTTTAGTTCGTCCTTTCATCGTTTAAACGGATGAAAAACTTTTTTTTTTTTGTCCCAAATCCGTTGATTCGTTCAAATCCATAATCATATGATTCTGAAGCTTTACTTTGGAATTTTTAGTTAGTAAGAATTAGTTTTCATTTTCTCCTTTTCATTAAAATAGATGAACAATCCACTTTTTTTTTTTTTTTTCGCTACACATACAAAACTGTAGTTTTCTGTTTTAATCCTTTGATTCGTTCAAAGCCATAATCATAAGCTTTACTTTGGAATTTTTAGTTAATAAGAACAAGTTTTCATTCTTTTGGTATTTTTTCTTTTTTTGAGTAGGATAATAAGATGCCAAGAAGTAGTCGGATGGAATGCCCTGGTTGCCCTCCTCTGAGAGTCCTTACTACTGATGCTCTCGGCCTCGTCAAAGGTAATGTTTATAGCTGAAGTAAATGATGTTCCATGGCGTCGGACGAGGCGCTTTTGTTGTTTGGTTTTGCTCATTGCGCACTGTGGCTTGTAGTGGTTGAATCTCGTGGGAATGTCGGAACTCCTCCGAAGGTGGTTCAGACATGGGGTCCGCCAGATGCATCGCGAGGTGTGCTTGCAGCTTCCTATGCTGACCGCAAAACTGACCCGGTTAGTTTGTGTTTAGTCCTTTACCTTGTAGTTTTTCATGATTATGATCATGTGCAATCTTTTCCCCCACTTTTTTTAATGATTCTTGAACTATTGCCATTCTATTTCCATTTTCTTTAAAAAAAGAAAGCAGGACTAGATAGCAACCTGTATTTACCTCTCTATCATCTTGAATTTACTTAGAGATGATTGATGAATATTTAGTCATATTGCTGGCATTAAGTTAACTAGTTTATGTAATGAAAGTTGAAGACTGTAATAGTAAACTGTAAGCCTTTTGGTCCTACTTGGGTCAGCTTTGTTGATGTGAGATTGAAATTTCACTATGGGTCATTCTAGTTGCAAAAGAATCAGGACTCAAACACAAATCATGCAGTTGAGACGCTTTTAGTTATCATATTGTCACCAGAAATCAATTCATAAATTGGGTTTAGCTCTCCTAATTGTTAGGGATAGTTCATCAACCCAATGGTCTGAGGACTCTTTTGGCAGTTGGTATAACCTATGTAATAAGGTAGAATAAGGCTCTTATTTCATGGTGTTATGTTGCCAAACAAAAAGTGGCCAATGAATAAGAGTTAAATGCATGGAGGTTAACTGGGCTCGTACAGTACGCTTTATTCCAAGAAAATTGTAGAGTTATACTGTGGACTAGAGAAAATTCATCTCCTTTAATTACCTTTTTGCTCCTATCCACTCTTTAATCTGACCAAAAGCCATATTGATGTGTACCATCCCATTATAGGCACTGGACTGCATTGATATATGGGCACAACTGGTCCAGACTAAGTGAAACCACTCCCTACCATCTGCTTCTGTATTATATCGACTCGTCCCACCCAGGAGGTACCATGGTGGGTGTGAGAAAATACTATTGGTACACTATACATGCTGTACCATATTGAATGTACCGATAAGTATGGTGGCTGGTGTAATAATCCGACCTATACATAAGAAATTGATCAAAAATATAAGTATATGTGTGCTATAAAATATGAAAAATGATCAGTTTGCTGAGGCGTAAGTGTTGTCAAACATTATTTTCAGTGATGTGCTTGGGAGACTAATTCATATGATTTTTCTAACCAAGCTTTCAGCTTGTAGTAATGTTTGGTTATAGAAGAATTTATGAAACTTTAAGCTTTGAGAAATATCTTAGCATTTGAAAGTTGAATTTTGACTCAGAGCCAAAATCAATGTTTTGAGCTAAAGATAGGATATCAACATTTTATTCTTGAAGAATTGGAAATTTCAAGTATTTATTCTAGGGGAATCAGACATTTACTTAAATGACAATGCATTTAAATAAGCCACTCTGTTGTTTGTTTGCTTGTTGTATTGTCTGACTACTGAGCCAAGCATTCGACCATTCAACCAGCCAAACCTCCCAACCGACCTAACCCAACCCACTTACTTAAGGAGGGGCAATTGTCCTCCCCTATAACTGATTTAACGTGCTGGCCTCCTAAGTTGCATATTTTCATATATAAATAGGGGCTGTGGTCTATGGGGCTGGTTAGGGGAGGAAAAGGAAAGTGTACATGAGCCTTGGAGAGTGAAAAGGAGGGGGGAGAGAACAAGTGAGGATTTTCTAGTTTCTTTGCAACATAGGTAAGTAACCCTCTCCATGTCTTTTGGTTTAAGTTTTGGTTTACGTTTAGGTTCTTATTTGATCATCGTTTCCTTTGAATCTTCTCGTTAGTTTTCAACCCATGCGTGGTTTTAAAATTTTTAATTGCATGCACCTTTCCAAAACTGATGGTTTTCCCTATAAGTGACTTCTCCATGCCTTTGGAATGTAAGTTTCTAAGATTTGTCTTATACTTGTTAGTCTATTAGTAATTCTTAAGTTAAGTACCAATTCAAACTCTCTAGTCCTTTTGAATATTTATGGTTTCCTTTACAAGTAATTTCTCTTTGTATTATTTGCTGAAATTTTGTTTTTTTACAGGTTCTATTCAATATCAGGATAAATATTATTAAAAAGTTCTAAGGATATGTCTTCAAATTTCAATTGTGTATTCTGTATTAATTTGTTAGTTGCTTTTAAAAGACATAGTTACCAAACCCTTGATGGTTTTTATATAAAAATATGGACTTGAGTCAGCTTTGAAGTTATCTTTTGATTCTACTTACAAATCATTGAATCGGGAGTTTTTAAATTGCTATTTCAAACCTCTCACTTGAAGTCACGTTCTTATTGGACTTTTTTGAATATCAATTCTGAAACTGAGTGTTTGCATCCTTTAGAGCTTTTAAGGATCATTTTGTATGCAATTCGTAAGAAATTCATATGAAAAAAGTGACAGATGAGGAACTTCTTATTGGACTCTTGAACAAATGTGTCCAAGTGGCATCACTCAATCTATTGATGAGGAACTTCTAGTTCTTATACAAATGAGGTTGTATATGGATCCCCAGCTGGGTACATATCAGTGGCATCACTCGGTATTGATGAGGAACCTCTAGTTAGGTGGCATTGTACACCCTTGGTGAAGTAGTGTGAGCAGACTCCTAGGATACGGCTAGCCTCATCGGCTCAAGCAACGAGGATTGTAAGTGGCCTCATCCGAATCATTTGTAGGAATATGAATGGCAAGAATGAATGGCCTTGCCAGCATTTGTGATGAGGATGTGAGTGGCATCAAGGGTATAGGTGGAATTTTATAAGATAATACGAGACTATATGAGTTATCAGGATTTGATGTAAAATGTATTTCGGACTGTTTTATTGCTTTTCCTTATAGTGGATTTTAATTGTTGAAGTTTTCATTACCAAAATGATATAATGAACCTTTGCCTGAACTTTTGATGACTTGTGGTTTAGTTTGAATTATCTGAACTCTTCTCGACAATGATGTGCTCGGAATCTCTCACTACAATTATTTTTTCTTATTCAAGCTTTTGATTTCACTTCATCTCACTAAATCAACACATCGGATTTTCAGTGATGATTTGATTTATCATATGATTTATAAGTTGTGCTTTTTAGTGAAAACATTTCTTGACCATGGCAGAAGGTTATTTCTTGAGCTTTGTAGCTCACCTTGCCTTTTATATAAATTTTCGGAGCGATTAGTCAGAGCCCTAATGGACCTATTTGAGAAGGTGGACTTGATGTTTTTCGAACTTCTAATTTCTGGAGTGATACTAGAAACATAGTTTTTCATGTTGTGTTGGCATCATTGAAAACATAATATCATGTATTAGAGGATATGTTCAAGTTGTAAAGTAGATTTCCTCTTAAATATTTTGAGTTATGTTATATTTTTAGTTATATATTGCAGAATATCATTGTTTCTTCTGAAGTTTTTAGATTTTAGTGAAGCTTTGACAGATTATGATCGTCATTTCTTTGGATCTGATCAAGTTTGAATTTTGGGTCAGGACGGCCTGTATCAGTACAACGAAAACTTGAGTGGGCGGGCAATTTTATCTGTCATAAATCTAAAATTGTCACATAATCCAATGTACTTTATTTCTTCTGTACTTATCCTTTTAACCAAGTGCCAAAATCCTGCTATTCTGTGGTATAGGTCTTACTCCTCTACGGTACATTGTATAAGCCACCAAATTTATTCTGCCTGCCAAATGCTACCCTAATGTTTTATAATCAAAGAATAGAGTTATCTTTTGGGTTTTACACAGAGAAAAGATTATTACATGTTGGAGTATGTGGGATCTGGGTTAAATGGGATGACAATAAGGGATAAAGGCCACAAAGGCTGTTAATTACTGATCCAAAGGCTTGATTCAGTCAAACTACCAAGTAAAAAATATCCAAGGGTAAAATCTACCGTTTCTATGTGAAAGCCTATAAATCATAATGGGGCTTGCTATTTGGTTGACTTTTATTTTTTCTGTTATAATATATCCCCCTTTTTTAAATTTATGGTGAATCTGTTATTGTGATATCGTCTTGCTAAGGAACTTAGTATAAATGCCAACTGGATATTTGAAATATTTTTATGTTCATCCAAAAATAATATCCACTAACTTACAGGTTTTCTTTTGCAGCTTTTGGCTGTGGCACGGAAGAATGGTTTGGTGCGTTACACCTTGGAGCTATGAGACACTGAATGCTCCTAATTTTCTAATATCTTCCGTTCTCGTTTGGATGTTCTCTCCCAGTTGTGCTTTACTTTACATGACATCTTATCTATTCTGTGAACAATAGGTGGATTTTCTGAACCCATTAAATGGAGATGCTTTGGCCACCGCCAAACTAGATGAATTGAATGATCAAATAGTTGGATTGCATCTATTTAAAACAAAGAAAATTGAGTTATCTTCTAGGTAATGAGTTGATTCATTTCTTTTTATTATAATGAGTTTACTCAATTATTTTTATTACTTATCCTTCTTTTAACTCCAATTTAATGAATGTACATCTGCTATTGTCCCATGCTCCACAGAGTCATTTCACTCAGTTACTTTTCTCTTGCTATGAAATTTAAAAGAAACACCTGCATTTTCTTTTGACTGTAAATTGGGAGTGAAGGTGGATTTTCCAACCTTCCCCCCAAGCTTTTATTATAGAAATACCTGCATTTTATGAATCTAAATTCGTAAGTATGAAAATTTAATAGCTACTTTGTTGGTTGTTTGGTTACCGAGATTGTGAGCTCCTTCATGCAAAGGTTTTAACATGGTTCACATTTTGGTTTCCGGTCGTTCTGGTTGTTGCTTTTTTGTTAGAGCATCTATTATCTTTGTAAAATTTGATGATTATAAACATCTGAGAGGGTCCAACCATGGTGCATATGTTTGACTGTGAGACGATAGTTTCTAGTGATTTTACTGTTACCGTTCTAGGACTTATCTTGATCTTATAGAATGTTTCCTTTGGCCTAAATCTTGAATGGCTGAACTAATGCATCTGTCTGGTAGCTGGTTTCAGTGGCTGTTTTACTTTTAACCGAAAACTTATTCTGTTTGAATGTAGCAAATGGGACCAATCTGAAATACGATGATAACTGTTTTGTCTTCAAGTTTTGGTGCTCTCAGTTAAAAAACATAAATAGTGTCTCTCTATCTAGACTTTGAATTGTGTCAGATCTCATTTTAGGTATACAAAACTAAGGTGATGGAATTAGACTTTTGCTCTTGTTTGATGTTTGGTCAAGATTCGCTTTGATGATAAAGCCATGAACCATCAGAGGGCTGCTTGGTTAGAAAATTTCCATTGAAACCAGGGTTTCTAACATCAGAGATCTTGGTCATCTTGGTGCTTGGCTGACAAGAAGGATCAAGTTCCCAGTTTGACTTGGCTGACGTAGAAAGAGGAATTAACTAGCAAGGGACCAAGATATTTCCTAGATTTCAAAAATTTTGTCTCATGATGGAAACAGAAATATCAAAATCTCAGCCAAAATATTAAATAAGAGATTAATGTCCATTTAAAATATTAATTCGATTAATAATAGGTAAAAATCTGTTTGAGAATTGTAAAAAAACCTGATTAGGAAATCTTGGCTGATACTCCAATGTTGTATCGGCCAATATATCAGAATATATCATATTATGTTGGCCCTGATATATATTATCTCATATTGGATTACATCAGATTACATCAGCCAATACATCAGAGATCTTGGCCATCTTGGTGCATGTGTGACACCGACAAAACTGATGAAAATCGATACTGATGCAAACCGATATATCTGCTAAAATGAAAACCTCGCTAAAACTGATATTTTACAAAATCATACTTTGTACTATCTTTTCTTGGTTTTCATTGGCAGTTGTATTGATCTTGATTTGTAAATTAAACATAGGTTTGTGAAAACATCATTTCATAGATACACTTTTTTGTTTATACATCATGTCATCACTCTTATTGGATGTTTTATGCATCTGTTCACTTTGGTTGCGTACTACCTAGTTCATCTTATCTTCCTAACCACTAAGACCTAAGTTGTGAACAATGATTTCTCATGAACCTGGCAACCCAATTAACAAGGTTAAATGAGTCAATCAGTCTAACTACCTTTAAGGATCAATATAATTTGTCAAGTTGGTCTCCTTGTTGGCCGTATAATCCTGTTCAATCAGTGTAACCTATAGGAATAAGGACGGTTTTATTTCATGTGCTTTACAATTGCTTGCAGCTTTGCATTGCAAGGCATTAACTTCAATTCTTTTAGGTCTATGGTGAGGCATGTTGAGTAAAATTTCGATATCTGTTCTAAACCAGTTAAACATAGAAGTTAATGGCCGGTGACATCAAATAGAAAGTATAGATGACAGAAATATATTGAGAAACATAGTGCCTTTCACTAACAATCTAGTTTGACAGTCAATTAACAGAGACTTTGTTTGGCAGCATGAGTGCAGTGTTGTTTTATGCAGACATATACCTCAGTGTCTCAAGGTTCATTTTGATATCATGAATGGCAAATAACTTGATCACATGGAACAAAAATAGCAACAATAGCAGCACCACACAAATACATCCAAGCACTCGATGCTTAGTGAAATACTTGATCTTGGATGCTCACTTATCATTATCATTCTTAGTGATTTAAAAGAAATTGATTCAACTACTCATCATTCACATTATGTATCCAGTGTCATTGCAACTTCCTGGTTCACCCATTCAAACATCTCATGTAGGTTGATTTAAATAATTTTTTTCAAGCATAAGCTTTCTAGACTTGGATAATGATTTGAGACTTGTACCAGATGCATTGTCTACAGGCATACATAGACATGAGCATGAAACGAGTATGGCCCAATTGGAAAGAACAGAAAATCTCCATCCAGAATATTTAGAAAAGAAGGTTTTAGTCTCTCTTTCCAATGTTAGCTGGAAGCCATGACATTTTTTGAATTATATATGATCTCAGTTTAACATAAGTGTTGGAAACCTGAAGCTGAGGAGATCTCCTATCTAAATAAGAAACAAGAAAGAGCTTGTGATGTCTTCATTTAATTAACTTATAATGGTAGATCGAATATCTGAACAAAACATTAAATTTCTTAAATGAGAATGAATGGCTAAAGAAGTCCTGATGTGAGGAAAAACACGGAGAAAGAACAAAGTTAAACATAGTAATTGAAACTAAAAATATTCCAATATCAGGATAAATAATCGGAAGATAGCTTTTGGTGCCATGATAAGGTTTCTCCATTGTGACTCAGGTGTCATGAGTTTGAAACATAGAAACAGCCTTTTTGCATGCTCAGATGCTGCAGTGGTAGGAGCCTTGTGCACTAGGATGCCCTTTTCTTCAGGATTAAAGATTCCGTCTTGAGATTGCAGATAAATATGTGATGGGTAAGTTGAAAATAGTAACCTTGTTTGCAATCCTATAGCTGGGCAAGTAACTTAATACAATAAATGCAGTTGATTATGGATGAATGACCAGAAAATCCTTAAAAGATTGTTCGGCGAAGTAACCTGGCACAACAAATGAGTTTGACTAAGGGGGATCCATCAAAAAATCCTGAAAAATTCTTTGTGCAAGTAACTTGATACAATAAATGAGCTTGATTTAGGAGGAATTATCAAGATATCCTTGAAAGATTTGAATGCTTTAATCAGATTGGCTTGAAATTTTGAATTTATTAGGCTATCAATGGTAAGGAAGTGTGATTTGTAGTTATGATGGATGATGGATGGGTTTAGTAGTGAAGGGCTTATAATTAAACCTTCAGAACCTTAGAAACCTTGATTTTTGCCAGCTTGATAAAAGCTTTCATATTGCATAAGACTTGATTCTTTTTTCTGAATATGACCTAGACACAAGACTCATCAAAATACAGGAGCAAAAAACACATTGAAGCTTTGTTATTCATACGAGGATACTACATGAGCTTGTTGATATTTACTGGAAATATTTTAGAGGTCAATGCAAAAGGATGGAAGGAGCTTTTACTGCTAGAAGAAAAGTGAGAAGGGAAAAGGGGTTCTGAGAGTCTGGTGTTGTGTGCTTAGTCGCTTGAGTTCATAGGTCAGTTGTTATCGGACGCAGGGATTGTTAGGTTCTTGAGAATGTGGTTTAGGAAAAACTTCGGTCCTCAGGTATCATCTAATTTTTTTTTTAAATTCAATTGAGAAGAAAATCTCATAAATCCATTTTAACATTTTCATTCAAACAGATATTGTGGACATCCCATGTAATTTGTGTTTTAGGGTTATATGTCTTGGTGAAACAATCCAACGAAATAACCATAAACTGCATGGTAATTTGGCACATTATAGCAGTGACCAAGATTCTCTTGGTTGTAATGAAACGTGGTAATTGGCCTAAAAGCTTAGCAAGAAACTACAACTTATGAGAAAGACTACAACAATCATAATATGCAGCTTTGCATGAACTCATCTTGGGTTTAGGATCTTCATGATGCAATCTTTTATGTCTACTATGTTTCCATCTTGGTCGCTTGATGATAGAATTGGATGTTATGCTCTTTGATTACATTATTAATGATGGAAGCATGAGACAGTTGTGCCGGCACATCAGTAACTATTGCTTGGATCCCAATCAAGTAACTGCAAGGATTATCCACAACTATAATTTCCTATGGTTCTACGATGAAAATTGTATGAAGAGTTTTCGTGGTAGTGGATAAAGGCAGTTTTGACTTTTAAAAGAGGAACATAATTGAGGCTGATGCATAGAGTGGCATGAAGAACTACATGTGTTGGTGTAAATATATGCGTAAGCAGACAAATGTTTGGACCTATTCCTTAGCAATTCATGATTCCATTTACCTGTAAAATTCATATCCTTTTGTGAACATAGGTATAATTGCTGTCTGAAAAATGTTCTGAATTTGCATGCCAATGAATATCACACTCTTATCACTTGTCTTTCAGGTTAGCTGTATTTCTTACATGCACAGGAAAAGGAAAAGCATGCTTAAGGTCTATTGCTCTTGGAGATGCACCAGCGGACTTTCATACAGACTCTCCCAGCTCATGGAATATTTGCACTTCGGGCAAAGTGATATGCTCTTTGGTTGACAAAACTGAGAACTATGCTTTATTTGGAGGGTAAGCTTTTCAAAAACTAAAAACTGTGTGGTTTTCTGGCATTACTTATCAAGGTTTATGGGGTAGATAAGCTTAAGCAATCCTCTTTGATTAAAGGTTAACATATGATTCAGATTCTTGTAACTTCAGTGATGAGAAGATGTTCACTTTTTTCTAACTCAGGAAGGGCATTGAAGTAAATATGTGGGATCTTAGCAACTCTAGTAAGATTTGGACCGCAAAATCGGTGAGTATTTTTCATGCTTTTATACTTCATTTTGGACCATAATATTTTAAAAATGCCTTTGCTATTAATTGGGTTCTTACCTACTGCTCTTGGCCCCTCTGAAGCCTCGATCAAACAGCCTTGGTATATTTACTCCAACCTGGTTTACTGCTGCAACATTTTTAAGCAAAGAGGATCATCGTAAAATTGTAGCTGGCACGAACAGTCATCAGGTATTACTCTTCGTGATCTCCTCACAAGTTTAAGATTACAGGGCACAAGAATGCGCTCTAAGATTTGGAGCCTAGGTATAGTAACGTTTGGTTGGCAAAATTATCAGAACTTGGTGGTCATGAGATTATCAGTTGCCCTTGTGATTTGTTGTTATTGTAAAATCAATGCTGCTTCTCTTCTAAAGACTGTACTTGGATGCTAGCTATTTAAACAATATTCAGTCATTGAAAATTATGTTGTTTTTAGAGATTGAATTTGCTGAAATTTTTCACTGATTGGTGTATTTGGATTTGCATGTGTGATACATTATTCATTCCTTTCAGTTTTCAAGGACTAGGAGAAACCATATTCAAGAGTTAGCTTGATCTTCTTTTTATTTTTATTTTTAGAAATTAGTTGATGACTTCTCTGAATGGGTTGACAGGTTCGCCTTTATGATATTTCAGCCCAAAGAAGGCCTGTCATTTCTGTCAATTTTCGAGAATCCCCAATTAAGGCAGTCACTGAAGATATAGATGGTTATACCATCTATATAGGGACTGGTTCTGGGGACCTTGCTTCCTTTGACATGAGAACAGGTATCATTAATTTTGCTGAAAGATGAATACTTGTCTGTTATGCTATTCATATTTTGTACTGGCTTATATTTTGCTTTCTTAGTTTTTTACAGCCATATTTTCATGACCATTTGCTATCACTATTTAGTATTTGACCTTTTTCACTACCATAACTTAGTTTCTTTGTCTTTACCTCATTATTCAGTTATAAAACTGCTTGTTGTATCTTCAAAAAACAAAAAAAAAGATTCTGGGCAAAGCAGCTAGTGGAGTTGAGGCCTGAGCATGATGCAACAACAACAATAAAGCATTGATTTCAAACTAGTTGGGGTTGGCTACATGAATCCTTTTCCTTTGTTCTGTTCGATTTAGAGTATTAGATACAAAGATTTTAAATCTTTTTTTATTAATAAGGCTGAGTCTGATACAAAACATAAATATCTAGTTACAGCATAAGTTATCAAGGCCTGATAAGACAGCGGTCCAACACTGTGGATACTATTATGATATTCAATAGGTTTTTTGTTTGTAATGGGTATACCTCATGGACTGTTGCATAAGTATATAAGAAGAGAACAGGAACAGGCTAAAAAATTTAAAATCAATTATATAAGAGAAAATATAGAGCTTAGAAATCAGTATAGAATTAAAATATCCATCCCATATGTCCTATGATAGGAAAGGTGCACCATCAGGAAAATTTGAAGCACCATTATTGTCTTGCGTATACCAATATACAGTGTGAACTTCAAATCCTAATACTTTATCATTGCAAAAAAAAAAAAAAAATCTAGAGCAGTTATTTTGTATACTGAAAGGAAATTTCTGTTTTTGATTCTATTTTTGACTGTTACAAAACGTCTATTGTATTATCAACCTCATGTGAACATCATAGTAGGTGTCCAGTGATTGGCATATTGATGCATATGCTCTAAATGACCAAACTTAAAGCACAGATAGATGTGTTAGAGAGCAGTATAGTGGTGCAGACCGACCACCTTGGCCTTTTGGAATCTTTTCTTGTCATGAACCAAGCTTAAGCTCAAATTTGGGTGCATGAGATGATCCTGAGACTGGCGGACCTCTTTCTATGATCAGTCAGAATTTTTCCATGGTTGGTTAAGCTTTGTTTAGGTAGGTTTGATCTATATATTTATGCTACCTTTGGTTCACTTGAATGAGTGCTCTAATGGAACAAGTATTTCAACTTTGGCCCCTTAGAATATTTGGTATGACAATAAATAGTGAAATAGCATTCCTTTCGAATTACCATTCCTTCATTTGAAGAATAGTAACTCTAGTCTTAAATTGAAGGGATGGTCATTCTCATGAGAATGAGAGTGGATGATATTTTTGGTGAAATGAGAGTGGATGATATTTTTGGTGATGCACATTAGCATTAATTACTGTATAAAATAACAGTTAGTGATATGCTTGATATGAGTTAATTACAGATGATTGTTATGTAAAATAATAAATAAATAAATATTCAATTAAAATATTATCTATTAGAAAACAATGAAAATATCAAGTAGTGCATGTTCTAATATCTTGTCAATTATGACAAAAGTTGGCTTGGTATTGCATACTAGCAAACGAGCATGGTGCAATGCATGCCGATGTTAAAAATGAAAAAGTAGAAATATAAATGGCCAAATGATAATAAATAGAAAAATATATTAGTATATTAAAAGTAAATTGATAATACTTGAAAATACTATCACAACAACAGCTAAGCCTTAATTTTAAACTAGTTGGGGGTGGCTACATAAATCTTTTTATTTGTGTGTAAGGTCATACTTTTTGTAAGTTTTAGGGATATCAATTTCTTCTTTGCTATTTCTTTTCATGTGATTTTGGTCATCCTCTAACATTTTTTCCTTCAATATATATCAAATCTCTCTTTCATATTGGTGCATTTCTTGGCCTACATTGTATGTATCCAAATTATTTAAGTCCTCTCAATTTATTTTCCATTGATGCTATGTGTACTTTTTTTATTCTTAAATTATGATATGTCCATCTCAACATTTTTGTTTCGGTTGCACTTATCTTATGTATAAATTTACTATCCAACATTCTATATTGTACAGTTGGTCTTATAGCTATATATATATATATATATATATATATATATATATATATATATATATATATATATATATATTATATATATATATAATTTTAGCAGCTATTCTATAATCATATATATTCTAGTTGCACATCTTTATTTTTTTCAATTTGTTTTAATATTATGAATAGCATTGTCTTCAATCTTTTTCTCATGAATAATTGATTCTAAATATCGAAAATGACCCCTTTTAGAAATTTCATGATCATCAATTTTTACGCTTCTTTCATCTTAATTTCTAATGTTACTAAAATTATATTTCATGCATTATATTTTGATCTTATTTATTCTAATATACTTGTCCATTAATTCTAACCTTAGTTTGGTCCACTGAGAGTATAGTATTTGCAAATAGCATCTATTAAGGAATATTGTCCTTAATATACTTAGTAAGCTCATCCATTGTTGGTGCAAAAATGGTAAGGACTTAGAGTAGATCTTTGGTATAAACTTATTGTGGTTGGAAATTCATTCGTATTGCCTGCAATAGTTTTTACATTAGTAACCGCTCCATTGTACATATTTTTAATGATATTAATACATTTAATATTTTTTTCCTTTTTTAACAGCCACCACGAGGTGCTTCTGAAAACTTTATCATATATTTTAGCTAAATAAAAAAAATCATATGAAGATTTTGTCTCCATTCTCTACTTTTTTTTATTAAGTTTTAAAGAGAAGAATAGCTTTTAAGTCTTTGTTTTATCACTCTTTCCTAAAGCTTTAAGGTATCGCCTTAATTCTTATAAGTCAATATTATAATACTCTTCTTTCATTTATTTGACATTTTTTGGGTATTTAAGATCTTTTAAAATAAATTAGTGAATGAAGTTACTCCAACATTATCGAAATACTTCAAAAATTCTATAGAAATTTTATTATGTTCCATCACTTTTTTTGTTTTCTTCTTTTTCCTCATCTCTTTAATCTTAAATAATCTAATTCTGTGCATATGCTAGACATTTCTATCCCCAATAGAACTAATAAGGCCTTTATTTTAGATCATCCATGTGACTTTTATATAATAATTTATTAACATAAATTTTCCATCTTTGATATTATCCTTGTTAACTAATTTTTTTGAGCTTCAATTTTTATCCATTTAATCAATGTCAAAATATTTTTTTTATTTCTCTTAGACTTATGATTTTATATTTATCTTTTTCTTCATCCTTAATTTCTGACTTGTGATATAGCTCTTTATATGCCTTGAATATAGTCTCTTATATTGCCTTTTTAACTTCTTTTTGAGCTATCTTATAACTTTTGTACACTTTTTTATTCATACCATTAGGCTCTTTTATAACATTCTTTTAGCTTTAGTTGCCAATTAAACTTTTTGATCATACAATCTAGTTTCCTTACTAGTTGACTTTTTTTGCTTTAGTTCTTCTAGTACAACTGTAGATACTTTCTTAATATTATTAGCCATCTCTTTTTTCACGTTATTGATTTTTCTACTTGGATTCCATCTTTCTTTCTTTCAACATTCTATCATTAAAAGTTCTATTTCTTTCCTTTCAAATACCACCACTTAGTGCTTGAGTTCCTATATTTTTGAGTCCTCTTCTCTTTTTTAATACATCAAAAACCATCAATCTATGTTGGGTGATTAAACCTCTACTTGGTATAACCTTATAGAACAGAGTGGAGGAAGCAGATTCATGAAGCCGGCCCCATGTAGTTGGGAAAAGGCTTAGATGAGTTGAGTTGAGTTGGGATAACCTTATAATTTTTATTGAAAACTTGATTGGTTTTTCTTATAAGGAAAAAATATATTTGACCAGCATTATATTCACTTTTAAAAGTTCTTAAGTGAGAGCCTTTTTCAAAGTTAGCTAAAGCAAAATTGTGTGTTATTGCAAACTTTAAATTGACATTTCTTTCGTCATTTCTATCTCCAAAGTTGGAACCTCTATCCATCCTTTCAAAATCTATATTATATTTTCTCACATATCCATTCAAATCTTCTTTGATGAGTATCTTTTCTCCACCAACAATCTCTTAAATAGTCCATTCACTGTCCTCCCAAAAGTATTACTTTGTAGCACCTTTTAATTTGACATGAAAATTATAAGCACAAATATTAATGCTCTTCATCTGATACCAAGTTAATTACTATTTTCTACTCCTTTAATGCCTACAATCTTATTTTTAAACTTTTGTATATAATAATTCCTGCTTTATTTTTATTCATATCTTTTTTTTTAATACCAAAGTTCATAACTCGTTTTATCAACTTTGCTTTTTCTCCTGAATGCTTAGTTTTTTGCAGGAAGGCTAGTTACTCTCTTCCTAGCCATTGTACAAATTAGCTCCATTAATTTTTTTGTCAACGATTTTGTTTTTCAAGCTGCTAAATGTATCTTACTTTTTATACGAGCTTTTTTTACCCACACCCATCTATTAAATTGTAAGAGCTCTTGCTTATGTTTCACCACATTTGAGCGCCGATGTGGGACATTGTTTTAGGGAATGCCCTAGTTGGTTTTTGTTTATATTTCATCACACTTTGATCCATTTTGGTGCATCGCAAGTAGGAAATGTCCTAAGAATCTTGTCTAACAAATTCATGTTTATAGGATGAGACCATAATTTTATATTGATCGTTAACCTCCAGCAATCCTTCTTGTTTATTTGGATTTGAGACCGATTATGTATAGAACATAAGCAGAACTAAATCAATAATACATTAAAATAAAAATAGCAATGGCATACCTCATTAAAATGCCTAAGAATAAGAACTAAAAATATAAGAAAATATATTAACAAGAGTGAACATATATGACTAAAAATAGGAAGAAAAGTATAAGAAATATGATAAATAAATTTTAAATTTAAAAAATAAAATATCAAAATTGAATGATTAAATATACATAAATATAAAATACAAAAAAGAATGAATTCACACAAAAACAGTAATTAGAATTAGTGAGATATTGAAATTGTGTTATAATAATGGAAAAAGCAAAACAGAGAATATATTAATTTAGAATAACGTATCATGAAAAAAAGAGTAAAAATATAAATCAAAGTAAACAAAAGTAATTAAAAAGGATGAACTATGAAAATATAAAATAATGGGGTTGATGACTATTATAACATTATAATGATTATCAGTTAGCAGTTCATTGTGTAATAACATATGAAAGTTCCTAGAAAGAATTTATTTAAGATTTAGTTTGTATTCCTTAGTAAGTGCTATTTCTTTTCAATGTAATCTCTCATTTTGCATACGAGCAACGGAAGAGGAATAATTATTCTGGTTCCTATCTTCCACTCCCATTCCATTGTGATTCTCATTTTAGATTCTTTTCATTTGTGTGAACAAAACACAACTTTATATGCCTGATGAACTGAAATGTTAGTTAAATATAAATTTGGATCAGTTTGCAGTTTAGAGCTCTTGCAAATACATTAACATCTTTAAAGCTGATATAGGGTCATGGGGTAGGCTGAGCTAAACTATGCCCATTATATAATAGAAAAACCAAATCATTCTTAAGCTGAGGAAACACTGAAACTGTAACTTGAACCCTGCACAGGAAAGGGGAGAAAGCCAAGTCTAAGTTGACATCTGAGTCCAGAGAAACCAGGGCAAATTTGGTTAAGCCAAATTATTGACACCCCTAGTATGAGCATTGCTGTAATGCTTTTTATGATTCTACCGTGTCTCAAATACCTTGTAATTCAGTTTCCCATATTGATTTTCTAAACAACTCCAAGTCTCCTAAGTTCAATGTATCTTTCTTTATTTTGGATCTTAATGTGTATTGTTTATCTAATTGATTAACTGAGCTAAGAGAGCTATGTGGGTATGATTATAGGATTCTGCTTATTTGGTATAATAATAATTTTGACAATTAAATGATGATTCTGTTTGTTTCAGGAAAATTGCTAGGATGCTATGTGGGTAAGTGCTGTGGAAGCATTAGATCCATAGCCAGACATCAAGACTTACCTGTGATAGCTTCATGTGGTGAGGATAATATTTAATTTATTCAATATCTTACTTCGTTGATATGTTAGAACCACAATGACTTGTTTCTCTTGTCATTGTGTATGCCATGTGGTCCTAGTTTTTTGTCTAGGAGTGTATAGCTTGGTTGCTCTAAATTTCAACTATTTTCATATGAATACATTATTATTCAAGTTTTATAAATCTTTAACGGAAATAAATGGGGGCCTGTTACAATGTTTATTCAAGGTGTATCAGTGTATAGGACAGTTTGAAATTCCTCCCAGTGCATCTTTATCCCCTGCAAAACTTTGGGCAGCTACATTTTAAGGAATTTTCAATGTTACCATGTTGAAATGGGGGCCTGCTACTATGTTGCTTGTTGGTGAATAATGCTTTAGGATTGCTGGAAATTCCTCTATATTCTAATACTGATCTGCTTGTTACATGTACACTGTTGCATGTGCTTAAAAACTGCACACCATAAATCGTGATTGAGTCAACTTGGTGTTGATGGTTTTACTAAAGGAAATTCTGCTTAGTACTACTAATTCTGCTTACTAGAGGTTGACTTGTTTTTGGAAGTCTTTCGCTTAAAATTTTTAGATTTTTTCCCTTTGGCTTAGGCACTGCCACTTTATATAAAACTGGGCATCTGCAGTACACATTAGGAAATAGATACTAATAAATAAAAAATAAGCTGGACATTATTGAAACTAAATTGGTAAGAACAATCTTCTCGTAAAATTTTAAACTGAGTCTCAGAATATTAAACATATAAATTAATATTAAATTGATTTTAGTTTGATTGTTATTAGAGAAAGCTTGGTAACTATGGAGTGTGTCCTAGAATTCTAAAAGGATTTGCAAATTCCCAAATTGCCTTTTGATTGAGACCCTCCCGACCCAAAATCTGATTGGAGAAGAAAAGGAAATTTATAAGCGAGGATCCTTTGATATAAAGAAATTAAATTTCTTGCATGATCTTACTAAAAGGAATATACTGATGTTATCATAGAAGGAAGAACATGGATGGACAAGTCTTTGGTGCATTTGGAAAAGTAGAGAGTATGATGGAAAGAAAAAGTGGCTGAAATTTGAAGAGGAGAATTTCCTTCATTTCAGAACTCTCTTTTTATTAAAGTTTTAAATCTTGTGGGACAGAGGTGTCTCAATTTTTTTACGGAATGAGATGCCTTATATCCCATTCTGTCTTGATCCCCGATTTAGTCATGCATCCCAATACTTGCTTGAGATTTTTTTTTAAATTATTTGTAAAGTTTTAATGTTTTATTCAATTTTTAAACATATTTAAATTTTAAAAGTTATACATTTATGATAATTTATATCGATTTACAATTAAAATTATAATATATTATGGCCAAGATAGGATGGAATATGATGGCCGGAATCGGTCTCGAAATCTCTCTGGGATGAGTCGTTTTGGCTATCTCAGTCTCCGTCTCGGTGAGACTTAAATCATTACTATTTATGGTACATTATTGATTAAAGCACTTAGTTTGTTACCTTTGTCTAAAGGATACTGCATGCTTATAACATGGAAACTCCTGTCATGTGGTACACGATTTTGTCCATACAAGTGATAATCATAGAAACATGCTTTATATACTATAGATTAGAAGTGGGCCAAGTTAGGGCTGAAGACTAAAGGCTCGAGGTTGAGCATGGTCCTATTCATGGTTGAGTGTGTGTGTGTGCATAGAGAGAGAGAGAGTCTCGTGGAAGTAGGGGGGCAGTTGGATGTGGGTCTTGGGGTTTCATTAGGTTATTTAGTTGACATATGGTTTACAAAATGGCTGGACTACTAGCTAGGGAACTAGGAGGGCTGGTGTTGCAAAGGCTGTGGTGTGGCAAGGTTTGTTAGTGAGCCATTTGTGAGGGTGCATTGATGAGAAAAAGAGATTTTTTGTTTTGGGGGTTGGGGGGGAGTGGGGAAGGGAGAAGGAAGGGTATTAGGAAATGGGGAGGGGAACCGGCTAGGAGCAGAGTTACTGTCATTTTTTCAAAAATTATTGATATATAATATTTATTATATGATATTATTTGGGTTTCAGGTTTTTGGTTGGCTAGAGCTGATCCTATTCACTTTAGAATGGTTTTGGGGCTAGAATTTGAGCCCAATCCAATTGGATGCCTAAAATTAAGCAATTCTTGTATGATTGGACTTTGAATCAGCTCTGGTGGTGGCTTTCACCGTGTTTCTTGGCATATGATCCTATTGATGACTATGCTCATTCGACAAAAGCTAACTTAGGTCATTTAAAGTTTCATCTGGACCTCTTATTTTTTTACTTCCTCATTTTAGACCCATCCATGTAATCCCGAGGCCCTTGCTTTGTTAAGGCCTCATTCGATGTTTATTGCATTGATTGTTATGGTTATCATCTTATTTGGTACTTAATCAATTGTTGCCATCATTGTCATTCCGAGGCTTATTTGCAATGCTCATATTCAATCTTTTTTCTTGTTATTCGTTCTCAATATTTCCATATCCTTTTATAGGTATTTGCTTAGTCATGTAATATATATATATATATATATATATATATATATATATATATATATATATATATATATATTGTCAGTGTTCGGAATATACATGAATAAGAGTTATGGCCTAAAACAAGAGTGGAAAAGAATAGGGAAAAATATGGTGCTTTCATGGAAATAGGGCTATTAAATGGCTAGCCTTTTGTGTGGAGCTCATGTTCGAATCAATGTTTGCATTTGTAGGAGCTTGCTTTTTGGTGAACAAGCCAAGCTGGAGCCTGAATCTGAGCTTGTAATATTTTCAAGCGAAGCATGAGATTTATTCATCTTGCTAGTGTTTGGCTCACTTGCCAGTTTCATGTCTCTGTAGTACTGTTATTGCGATCGTATATACTCCATTAGTTCTAGCTTCAGAAGAAAGAAATCAAGAGAAGTGCACTTCCCAAAGGTGGGAGTCTATGTATCGCAATCATGCATACATATTTTCATGTGCATCAGCATTGCATAACACTAGTTATAGATTTATCTGTTTTCTTCATAATAACATGAAGAGTGTATACCTGATGCTGCGTGCGAATATAATGATTCTGTCTGCTGAGTTAAGGAGTCTAACTTATGTTTAATCCTGAATTGATTAACCCCAATAAACCATATGCCTATTTTCTGTAAATTTAAGTTCTCTTGATCTCTCCTGTCCTCTTACTCTTTGCTACCCAAAACCTTAAAAACCCATGAGTGATCTGGTTTGTAGGTTGGACTGACTGACACCTATATGAACTCCTTTTTAGATCTTTCCTTCCTTATCCTAAGTTCTCAATTTAGAGATTCCCAATCTCCTGACTTTACCTCTTTCAGCTCTCCTTCCCAACTCCTCTTCCTAATCCTATGTTTCATTGCTGATTGCACCTCATTGCTTGTCTTGTTTATTTGTTTGTTATTTCCAGCTGTACTCAGTCATTCTTGAACATCGTGACCTTAGCTTGTCACCATCTTAAAAACTGGTTTTAAATAACTTTATTGTTGTGCTTCGTAAGGTTCCTTCGCATCTGATCATGGCCTTATCACAAATCTGCCTCTCTGTGCTGTTTATCCTTCTCTGAGCAGGTGCCTTTTTCTTTTCCTAATGTTGTTGTTTGATGCGCACGTCTGTCGACTGTGGTGCATCTTTCTACTGTCTGGTGCATCTTTCTTGTCTGAAATAATTAATTGCTTATTGACGCAGCGGTTGGAGGTTTGAAGGTTGATTAAACTTTACAGTTTTAAGTTTCAAGGGTTTAAAGTTAGGATAGATCCAATGCTGAGATTACATACTGAGGAGTTCTTGGAACTAGAGGATTAAATGAAGATATGATAAGAATGAAAATATTGAATGATGATGATAAAAATAATGAAATTTAGCAGAGACTAGGGAAAAACAGAGCAGTGATTATCTAATCAGCAAATACAGAATAAGGATAATAATATTTTGGAGTCTTCAACTGTTTCTGTTATGTATCACCAATGATGCCTTTATTATTACTCATGAATGAACATTCCATTCTTTATTTTGTAAATTATTTTTCCCCAATAAATTGCCTATATTGGCTATCAGGAAAGATGCGTCCCAAAAAGTGATGTATTTCGTAACTTGAGGAATTAGGAATTTAGGTGATGATGTGTTGCTTCTTGATTTATATCTATGCAATTGAGGTAGTTTACTGGTATTCTTCTAAAGATTTTTCTTTTTCTTTTTCTTTTCTTTCTTTTGGGGTGGAAGGGGAAGGTGTGAGGAAAGTTAAACTGTTTGTATGATTAAGTTTAATACAATGTCTGACTCTTATCATGAATTAATTTTACGGCAACTCATCATAATTTTTTCCCTCTTGGTTTAAGGGTCAACTTTTCTTAAAGTACACTTAAAATTATTTTGATGAAGAATTTCATGACATTTGCAATTTCCATGCTGTTCTCTGTATGGTGGTAACTTCATATGATCACAAGTTAATGACTACGTATGCAGTTGATGAATTGGTACGATTTTATGGTCTTATTATCATGAGAAATTAACTGAGAATCTGGCAATTCGTTTGCAGGACTGGACAGCTATTTGCGTTTCTGGGATGCAAAGACAAGACAACTTCTTTCTGCGGTAAATGCAGTTGTTTTTGATCTAAAACAGTTTCTGTTCAACAGGAACAATCCAGAATGCCTTTAGATTATTTATCCAGAAATATCATAACCAAACATGAACAAAATATTTCTGCAATTGTGAGTAATCTAATTGCAATTCACCTTAACTAAGAGAGCTTCAATTTTGGATTTGTAAAAAATCTTATAACGGTGTTATATTGCTAGTCTTGTCCATTTTCTCTAATTTTTAAATTATTTTAGTGATTCTGCCAGTGACAGTGACTTGCTAATTTGGCAGTCAAAACAATCTAACAGCTTACTAGATATGATGGAGTATCATTTTCAAATTCCACTTCTTTCATTTTTATCTACAGGACAACTTCTTCTCATTTCTGCATAAAGATTCGACTGTGATGCATTAAATTATGCTAATTCACATCAAAAGACAGTGCAGACCCTTTTATTCTGTGACTTTGGTTCAATTGCGATTCTTCCAATTTTCCTCTAGTTTCTTCATAAAAGTTCTTGCTTATTTTTCCTCCTGCCTGATTATATGTTTGCCCCAGTGCCCTTTTTGAATGCTCAAAAAGGTGGAAGGGCAATTTCATCCACAGAATGAAATTAAAAATTTGTCCCATGCACTTATTCCTCCAACCAAATGCACGAAAATCCTATGCCATGGAGCCAACCCTATCCTTCAACAATATCCATATAAGTTCTGCTCATCCCTTAGAAATTTATTCTGCAAACCAAATGCAGCCTAAGAGAACAACCTTTATGACTTTTTAATGACTCCAATCATGCCATCCCATGATTCATAATTTTTATGTCTCTTGGTTTGACTTTATTTTTACCTCTACGACCTAAATCCTAGTTATTGGTGCATGCATGATTGATATATAACAGAAAACTACATTGACAAAAGCTTCTTGCATGTCCAAAATTTGATACTTCTTAAATATAATTTCTTTCCTTTTTCTTGAGTTCAACTGATTGACTTCTTAACTGATTGTTGAGGGCAGGTCTTCCTTAAGCAACACCTCGCAAATGTAGTAATTGATTCTCATTTCTCTGCTGAAGGTAAACCTTCCATGGACATTGAAACTTTCATTTCATATCCTTAATGTGTTGCATCAGTTCATTTATCATACTTTGTTTGAGACATAATGCAGTCACTGTAAAATTTAGATTGCTTTCTCAATTTATGCATGTGTGTGTGTTTTTCCAATTAATAAACTGAATGTGAAGCAGTTAGTAAATCATTGAACCATACTTAGCTATTCTTGTCCAGACCATTCGAAAATAGGTGAGGTTGGTTCTTATAACTAAACATAAAAGTCACTGAATTTTTTTGTGGTTGGATATGCCACAAAATCTATTATTTTATTTAAAATTTATAAGTGGTGCTCATTTAACCAAATTAAACTTAATGTGGCTGGCTTTAATGAATCTTTCTTTGCTGATCATTATTGTGAGGGACATCCTTCTTTGTCAAAGTAAACTTATTAATAATTTTTACAACTTTTGTCCAAGTTAATATGATTTCTTCTTTTTTATTTCTTTGCAGATCAAGCCTTGATCTGTCATCTTCATTACACAGTCATTCCACTTTTTGTGTTTCTAGATCAGTTAATTCTCAAATGTGTATAAGCAAGGTTAGCCATCTCAGTGGTGGATTCTTTATCAGTACCACACTAGTATAGTGTTGGTACGCTCAAGAGATACCAAGGAGCAAAAAAATTTAGGTATTTGAAATCATTATTCAGCAAGAAGATGAAATAGGTGAAGATGTGAATCATTGAGTTAAAGTAGGATGGATTAAGTGGAAGAGTACTTCGGAAGTATTGTATGATCGACATATCCCATTAAAATTAATTTTTTTTAAATCACTATTAGGCCAATTATGCTATATGGAATAGAGTGTTGGGCAATATTGAAACATGTGAATAAGTTAAGTGTAACAAAATGCGTATGTTAAGATAGATATGCGGTAAAACTTTAAAAGATAGAATTAGAAATACACATATACGAGAAATGATAGAAGTAGCTCTAATTGAAAATAAAATGAGAGAAAATCGATTACGGTGATTTGGACATATACAACGAAGACCTTAAGATGCTCCATGATCTTTTAACAGTTCATGGTAATGATAGAAGTAGAGGTAGACCTAAACTAACATGGACAAATAATTAAGAGAGATATAACTATTTATAATTTGAGTGTCAACTTAGTCATGAATAGGCAGAGTAGAGGAAGCAGATTCATGTAGCTGACCCCATGTAGTTGGGAAAATACTTAGATGAGTTGAGTATTTATTTTGTTGTGTTCTATGATATCTGGCTTCAAACATTTTTGGTTGTGCTTACACTCCATTAACCATCTTCCAAATTTCATCTCCACATGACTCCTTGATTTCTGTTAACATGTCACACCAATTCCTTTATGAACCCATGAGCGACTCACCTCTTCTCAGGGAAAAAAAAAAATCATAAATCACTAACACATGCTGCATGGTCAGGTCTTTTCTAGAAATTGCTAACCCTTGCAGCCCTCTTTTTTTTTTATTCTCTAATATAACTGATTTGCTTGATTAGCTCTACTTTAAAGGGCCTTTAAATTCTTTTATCTCTTCTTAAGAAATATATTTGCTTGTTTGTAAACTATATGCTAAAGCGAAGTGAAGTACTGTCATATCCCCTCCTCTTTCTCACTATAAGACCATTTAAGTCTCCTCTAGCATATATCTTTCCAACCTCAGGAATTCCTTGCAGTAAAGCAACCATTTCTGTCCAAATTTTGTTTGCTTTGTTTTTCCTTAAAAGGCATCTATTGTAGGCATTATTAAGGTGGATTCTCTCATCTTCATTTAGCTCTTTTTCTCTTGTTGTTCTGTAAGTAGGTCATACTAATCAGCAAAGGACCCACTAGTTTACAGGTCTTGTCTATTAAAGTCTGCATTCCAAGCAGCAAATATATTTTTCCTTAACTTATGAATAATTGATTTCCTAATTGATTATCCCATTTATTTAGTTTAACAACTGACCAATAAACTCTTTCTTTTAGAGTAACAATGTTACTAATCCCCCGCCACCTCCTCCTTCTGCCTTTTTTAACAAAATCAAATATAGATTGGTGATAGAACACAAATTGAAAGGGCTTTGTGGAAGGATGAGTAAATTTTGTGACTGGCCATTGACCTGATGTTGAATTTCTAGTAATTGGTGTTATATTCCTAGTCAAAGTATATTTAGGCTAAGATGGACCTGCCTTGAAACTCATGCAGTCAATTGCTAGGCAAAGGGATGCACCCTATCAATCACAGTTTAAGTTCATCCAACCAAAAACCAGTTCTCTAAAATTTCCTAGACTGAAAATAAACTAGAAATAGGGTCAGGATGATAGTTTTTAATGCAAGGAACTAGGCTCTTTTGTAAGGCATGACTAGACCAGCAAGCTTAATGAAACACATTGCGAAATGATGATGATAATAATTCTAATAGCAAAACCAACTCAGATTTTCAAAACAAGGTGTTGGAAAAAATATGATAGTGGTTGTTTTGATATTGATTCTGCTGCTTCAAGAAAGTCTCAATGAATGGCTTGGTTAATTATATATTTTTAACATTAAAGTCATGGGTTTGAGACTTTGAGCATAAATCAGAAAGGTTAGCTTTAGTAATGTCAACTTCTGACTGAAGCTTATTTGAAGAAGCATGGTCAGTCTATCGGTTAAGTGGTTTAATTTTTCAGCCGTCTCAAACTGAAACCCTTGTAATTGAACACCTTTGTCTGTCCTAAGGCTCACTTATGTTTTCCTTCAGCAACTTTAGCCTTCTTGATTTCTGTTATAGCCTTGTGATCAGATATGTTTATTGATTGTCCTACTCACACATGAAAAATCTTGTTTTAGAACCATATGCCCTCTTCACACTTTCCAGATCGCTATAGACTTGGCAAGAGCTTCTTAGCTTCCATGACATTAGTAGAGCTGAACTTGTTTGGTTGTTTATTGTAGTTTTCTTTCTGGTTCGCCCGGTAAGTTTGTTATTACATTCTAAAAATTATGGTAAGTTCAGAAGGGTAGAATGGAAGAAAAGATGCTAGGAATCAAGTTTGAATTTGTCAGGTATCCTTTAATGGTTTGTAACTCTTAATGAGAAATAAAGGATTTTGGAATAAAACAACACATGTTTTATATGTTCATCTTATGTCCTTGTGAACCCTTGAGGGCATTTTAAGTGAATAAGCTAGCCTATCTTATCATTTTGTTAAAAAAAAAACATTTTCAGGTGCTGAAGGCAACAATGTCAATCAGCCAAGTGATTTGGAGCTAGTCAGCCCAGTTGAAGTAGAAGATGAGGAATTGCAGCTTCCCAAGACAAGCAAAGCATCAATGATACAGGAAAAACGCAAGATCAAGACGCACAAAAACAGAAATAAGGTCCAAGATGATGAGCCAACAAGTGAACTCGTTTGTTTTGGCAATGTTGAACCTGAGGTCAGCGATGAACAGCCAGCTTCCAAACGAAGAAAATCGTCAGAAGAAAAAGCAGGAGTCTTAAGAAGAAAAAGAGCAAGGAAGAGTCTCTGATGAGGATGGGCGCATGATTAAAGTGTTTAATCTTGCAGACAATCTGGTGCCCGCTATCAAGTGTAAGTGGAGTTTGGTTTGCCCAGCATCCCACAATCCGATGAACAGATCATCATCTGACGGGGAACGAGGTTGGCAAGAAGTTTAGCTCAAGTTGCCTGGCAAGTCCATTGGAGAAGCGATGCATATTACCATCCACCATAGAGGAATTGTCATGGCGTAATCTGATAAATTCACTCATCTCCTTTGTATGGACTGTCGATGCATGGTGCAAGCTCAAATGAAATTGAAACTACCCTGAAATTTTAAATGGAGAATGACTTTGGTAAACATTTCATTTAGCTGCTAATGATAATTTGCCCTTGTACAAATAGTATAAATTGGAAGCATTATCATTGGTTGCACCGCTGCTACCTATTTTACTGCTATTATCTATTGGTTGTTCGGGGCCTGATGGACCTTGGCTTTATCTTTAGGGTGAACTGCGGCAAGCATCTTATCATTCCACAGCAGGTGTATAATGTGATATGATAATAGATTTTGTTGTTATTGAGAATAAATGCAAAAATAAACTATAGAAGGAATGCACAAGTGGAAGGAATAATCAACTCATGTTACTTGGAGCTACAAATGGATTGGATGTCTTGATATCTGGCCTAGATCATCCAGTATGACATGATGCAGTCCCTCTAAATTTGGGTCTAAACCTAGCTTATCCTTGGGCTAGCATCTTTCATTTTTCTTGCCTAGATCCGGCTCCAATATGATCTGGTACAGTTGCTTTCAATGATTTCTTTGGTCTAAACCTAGCTTGTAGGGATTTGCATGTTTCATATTTTTTCCTAGATCCTAATTCAATAAAAATTGATCTAGTACCACTTAATGAATATATATATATATATATAGATTCAAGTTTAGAGTTTGGTTAATTTTTTTATCTTTAAATCTATATGGATTCCGTAGCAAAAGTCGGAATGAATGTAACAAAAATCTGCCTCTTTATATATATATATATATAATTTGAAAAATGAAAGAAGCAACTCCAAGAAACTTGACGCCATGCAATATCTTCTACATTAACAAGCAGCTAATTATTAGATCCATGGTAGAATTAGTAGTATATAATATTATATACTTTATTAGTGCTATTATATATTTAGACATGTTCTTAATGCCATAATATTATATCTCATCAATTAAGGACAACATAGTTGGAGAATAATGTTATTACTATTACATATTAACATGTCGTTGCAACTTCAGGATAATATACTTGATTCGCTTTGCCCCATTTTTCCCTCAAAGAAAAAACATAATAAATTATTTTTAATTTTGATAAACAATAATACATTTATTATCTATATGAAGCAGTTTGTAGGGTAATATTGAAACAATATGTGAATAAATTAAGTGTAATAGAAATGTGCATGTTAAGATGAAATGTGGTAAAATTTTAAAAGATAAAATTAAAAATAAACATATATGAGAAATGATAGAAGTAGCTTCAATTAAAGATAAAATGAAAGAAAATGACATATACAACGAAGACCTTTAGATGCTACAGTTAGAAAGAGTAATTTTTTAACAGGACATGGTAATAATAGAGATAGAGGTAGACATGAATTAACATGGACATAAATAATTATGAGATAACTATTCGTAATTTGAGTATCGACTTAGTCCTGAATAGAATAGAGTAGAGGAAGCAGATTCATGTAGTTGATACCATGTAGTTGAAAAAAGGTTTAGATGAGTTAAGTAATATATTTATTATTAAAATATGTAAAGCCTTCAAAAATTTCTATAATCAAAATCAATGAGCTCGAAAACTTTGTAAGTATTGAAATACACTTCCATGAGTTATTAATTGAATTGTACATATACACAATAATTTTCATGAATATCCAAGAATTTTAATAATACAATTATATAATAGATTAGCAATCTAACCATAAACAATTAAAAGGCTACAAAATTTTATTTAATTCTAATTTAACCATTTTCATAATCTATAATATAATATCTATTTTGATTTCCTAGCTTCGGTCATGCCTACCTTGTGACTAGGCTACCATATTCCAACCCATAACAAGGCAATAATTTCATGTCACATTATAGTCAGTAACAACGTAACGTCTCGTGTCATGTTTTCAGCTTATGATGATGGGGTTTTTAATGAGGTTAGTTATCAATAGATATGCATATGTTATCAGCAACTTAGCATAATCAAATCAGTCAATAATTACATAAAAATAGAATTCATAACATAATTAAAATATCAATTTTAGACTAAAAACTTCGTGCCAATTTAAACAATAATTTCTATTATAACTATTACAATACCTAATTTATGTGAATCATAATTATGCATATAATTTATTATATCTTTCAAATCAAATTTCGGGGAGTAGATAATGATACTTATTTATTTGGGCTAATTGAACATGGTAAAATTTTCCTGACATCTTAAAACTCAATCTCAATTATGACAGCACGTAATAGAAAGGTTTCTGACTTAAATTTCTGCTCCTATCTCGAATAAAATTTTTCTACATAACAGAAGGGAAGGTTGGGGTGAGGGAGAAGGGGAAAGAATGAGAGGGTTGGCAAAGAGAGCAAGGTAATTAACGAATGACCGGCTTAGTAACTGGGCAGTGACAGGCACCACTAGACCGACCGAATTCCAGTTGGACTCACAGCTAATCCCCATATGGAGGTGAAGAGAATATTTAGGGAAGGAGAGAGTGCACCTTGCCACTTTTCAGAATGTCATGATTCTATGTACAGAAAAAAGAAACAAGATTCATGAATCTCTGATTTAATTTCAAAATCAGTAAATTTTATTAACGGACACCTTCAAGATTTTGAAGTGACTGATCATAACACATCAAAATTTGACTAGGACAAGTTGATAGGATTGTTTGTGTTACTAAATTTCAAAATTTCTTACAATTTGCACATTTAGGAGACAAACTTGAACCTTGCAATAATTGTGCTGGAGATGGAAACGTGAAAGAATGGTAGGACTTTATGCATGATTTGCCACTTTAATTGTCTACATACGTTGCAATAATTCCATTGCTAGCATATGGAAACGCCAAAGAATTGTCGAATTTCTCTCTCCAAAGAGCAGACGTCGCATCTGCTGTTGCTAAAAGCGATGCATGTTTCTGAAGAATATAAGTTTTAGATCACATCCACAATGAAAAATATAAAGCGGATGCAATGGTTACCTATTTAACAGGAGAGCTTGGATTTAGGTCACATAAATATATCAAGGTAAAAAAAGGAAAAAAACAGAACTGCTACCTAGGTGTTAAATATATTTTTTACAAGTCATGATAATGCATTCATGCATGAATCCATGTCGAAAGGCTTGCTTATATGTTCTATATTGTAAACAAGAGTTCACGTGCGAACGAATTATCATGTTTGATGCAGATCATTATGCATTATTGATGAGAATCATTCTGCACCAAAGCTAGTGTACAAAGACTTTTTTAAGCTTCATAATATGAATGTAAGGTACGATCAACTAAATAATAGGAAGGATCTGGCAAGTAGAGACGACTTGTCGCACATAAGGCAAAAAGAAAATGGAAGTTTGCGGAGGACTCATGAGGAAGAGCATCTCCATGCATGGCAAAAGATAAATAATTAATATTTTATTCCAACTCAGGTGGGTTTGCACCTCCATCTATGCCAAGAGATGACTGTGGGTGGGATTACTTCTCCTCGTGGGAAGAGGAAGAAAGAAACGAAGTAGTGCGACCCCTCAAATCACGATGCATATATATAGTTTTGCTTCACTAGATTCTATCCGATGGTAATGGTAAACTAGTTGTCTTTATTTGTTAGCTAAGACAAGTTGATAAAATTGTTTCTGTTACCAAATTGCAATTTGCACATTTAGGACAAAACCGAACTACATAAATCTTAAAGAAAGTATTATGATCCAACTTCTATCATAAAAAACGTGAAAGAATAGTACAATGCTATGTATGATTTATCACTTTATTCGTCATCCTACCTGTAATAATTATAATTCTCTAGGAGATGGAAACGTGAAAGAATTGTCAAACTCTCTCTCTCTCTCTCTCTCTCTCTCTCTAAAGAGAAAACGTCACATATGCTGTTGATGAAAAGCGACGCATGCTTAGCTGCTGTTGTTTATTTGGCTGTCGTGTTTATTTGGTGCAATAATATTGTTAGTGAAGAATCTAAGTTTTAGATCACATCCACAATGAAAAATACAAAGCGGATGCAAAGGTTACCTGTTTAACAGGAGAGCTTCAAATTAAATCACATATATTTGTCCAGTAAAAAAAAAAAAGGTTTGGATTGATTAAAAAAAATTAAAACTTGGTTAGGACAAGGTGGTAAATTTTTAAAAACTTAAAAATAACCACGGTGAATCTTAGAAGAATCTAGAAAAACGTAACAGAATGTGGATACTTTTTGTATGATTTATTTATTTATTTATTTTCATCTCTATGTACCCAGCAATAGATTCTGTAGGCTATGGATGCAGCATGCAGTCGAATTTTTTTTCCCCATTCTTTCGGGATGGTGACTTGAAATATGTTTTATCTGTTTTCTTAGCTTAAAATGAGACGTGGCATTTGTGACAGCTTTTATTTGGCCTTTAGACCTCCTAATCATCCTTTCTTCAAAAAACTCCTTGTGCACCAGCACTATCTCACCCCCGAGATCCCCATCGATCTCGGGGTGGGATCACCATATTTCGACCCCGAGACCTCCTTTCGGTTTCGGGGTGCACCAGCATTATCTCAACCCCGAAACCCCCACCGATCTTGGAGCGGGATCACCATCTTTCGACCCCGAGACCCCCTTCCGGTCTTGGGGTGCACCAGCATTATCTCACCCCCGAGACCCCCACCGGTCTCGGGGTGAGACCACCATATCTCGACCCCGAGACCCCCTTCCGGTCTCGGGGTGCACCAGCATTATCTCACCCCTGAGACCCCCACCGGTCTCGGGGTGGGATCACCATATTTCGACCCCGAGACCCCCTTCCGGTCTCGAGGTGCACCAGCGTTATCTCATCCCCGAGACCCCCACCGGTCTCGGGGTGGGATCACCATATTTCGACCCCGAGACCCCCTTTCGGTCTCAGGGTGCACCAGCATTATCTCACCCCCGAGACCCCCACCAATCTCGGGGTGAGACCACCATATCTCGACCCCGAGACCCCCTTCCGGTCTCGGGGTACACCGGCATTATCTCACCCCGAGACCCCCACCGGTCTCGGGGTGATCATTATCTCTCGACCCCGAAACCTTCTATGGTCTCGGGGTGCGCGAGCGTCATCAGCAATAAGCACGCGGACTCTGGGCCACCAGGCGCGCCCATGTGACTCTCCATGCTCCACGTGATTCTCCGTGCTCCACGGGACTCTCCGTGCGCCCGTGGCTACTTGCGGCCATGCCTCATAACGGCGTATGGATGCACTGCATGTTCCTGTGCGTGACTGTGCCCCGTTACGGAGTACGACTCGCTACCACTTGCAACTGTGCGCGGTCATGTCAAGCAACGGCGCGCACCGAATACAACCGCAGCTGCTAGACACGTGTAACATCATATTGACAGGTATCGCGGGACGCCTCCAGCGTGCACGGCGATGGTACGATGGCAATCTTTCAGAACAGTAAGATGGGATATTCGGACAGGTATAAAAACACGCGCCGCACTGTAAGTGAGGATCCGAACTCTGGTTTTCTAGCTTTCTTCCTCCTAGCAAAACCCTAACTGTCTCAGCTCCTTTCCGCTGAGCGGTTCTTGTCTGAGCCCAAGTAACTGACTTGAGCGTCGGAGGGTCCCCACTGGAACAACCGGTCTCTGGGGACTTTTCTTGCAGGGGTCCGGAGAGAAGGACGTCCGTCTTCCCTGACGTTTGAAGAAGGTGACTTGGCGTCATCAGATTGGCGCGCCAGGTAGGGGGAGAAAAGAAAGACATCGAACCAGCAGTCTACATTCCCTCTCTTCAAGCTCTTGAAGCCATGGTGACGACCCGGACGAAGGGAGTTTCAGCCGGTTGCGCTGGGGGGCAGCGCCGTGGGGCCGGTCCACCCGCGGAGGCCCCCCGGCTCTCGCAGCTGGCATTCCGGAGCCACTGCGCCCCCGGGAGGCTGGGCCTTCCGCTCCTCAGCTCGAAGTCCCCGCGCCTCCTTTGCAGCAGCTCCAGGAAGATCGATTCACCCTGGCCACGCAAGTCCAGTCTTTGGCGGTGGCGTTCAGGGCCTGCAGCACCAGCAGGCGGCCGTGCAGCAATCAGAGCCGAATCCATCTGTCCCAGGGGTGGTGCAACCCAGCCAGCATTCCTCCCAGCGGAGATCGCCAGTTCCTGGGGATCGTCACCATCGATCTCCCCCAAGCCTCACCACGCGAAGCCTCTAAGAGACATCGGTCTCCTTCCCGCCACGCTAGTGTCTCTCCTAAGCGGCGGCATGGGAAGGAGGCAGAGCGCCCCCGCCGGCATTGCCATCCCCGTTCTCCGTCCTCCAAATCTTCGGGGGAGGGCTCCTTTGATGGCCGGATGCCTCGTCGAGCCGAGCGTCGACTCGAGGAGTAATCAGAGGCTGGAGGAGCTTAGCCGTCGGATCACCCACTGCCGGAAACAGACTACGACAGCCGGCCTCCCTTGTCTCGCCGCATCATGGAGGAGCCCATCTCCACCAGGTTTCGCCTTCCCCAGCTAGATCCATACGACGGGACCAGACCCCTGGACCATTTGGAAAGCTATAAGGTACTCATGCAAGTCCAGGGGGCCACTGACTTGCTTATGTGCATTGCCTTCCCGGCCACCCTGAAGAAGGCTGCTCGAGCTTGGTACTCCCGTCTGCCGCCACGAAGCATCGATTCCTTCCGCCAGTTGGAGAGGGCTTTCTTGGCCCATTTTGATGCCTGCCGGAAGATTCCAAGGGTGGCGGACAGTCTCTTTGCCGTCCAGCAGAAGAACGGTGAGTCCCTGCGGGACTATGTCGCTCGGTTTAAAGAAGCAGCTCTGGAGGTCTACAACCTGGAAGACTCGGTGGCTACCTTGGCCTTGAAGCGGGGGCTCCATCCTTCTCGCTTCGCGTACTCTCTTGACAAGAAGCCACGGGCTCTTACTCTGAGCTTCTGATCCGGGCCCAGAAGTACATCCGGGCAGACGAGGCCGACTTTTTTCGGCGCGAGGCTGGTGGGAGTGTCCCCAAGAAGCCGGCCCGACCGGAGCCTGCAGAAGTTCGCCCCAGGAGACCTGAGCCTCCTCGCCGGCCAGACAACCGCCCCCGAGCCCCTGCACCAAGAGACGGACCCTACACCCCATTGCTCGCCCCGATATCTCAGATCCTGCTCGAGATTGAAGGGGAGTCTTATCTGCAGCGCCCTCCTCCCATGAACCGAAGATCCCCCGGAACAAGAACCTCTACTGCCGCTACCACCGGGACCACGGCCACGACACCGACGACTGCCGTCAGCTGAAGAAGGCTATTGAAGACCTTATCCAGCGGGGCCACCTGGAAAATTCGTTCAGAGGAACAACCCGGGAGCTCCTGGCCCGTCAGCGCCCCCACCGCCGGTGATCGACAATGCCCCGACGGAGAAGACGGTAGCGATGATTTCCTGGGGGGCAGGAGGCCCGTCGAAGAGGCCAAGAGGGGAGGGGGAGTCGGAGTCTGTAATTCCTTTCTTTGAAAAGGACTTAGATGGGGTAGTGAATAAAAATGATGATAGCGTCGTCGTGTCTATGACGATCGCTAAGCATCCTGTAAAAAGAAATTAGTTGACAGTGGGAGTTCCGTAGATGTTTTGAACTACGATGCCTTTGTTCGTATGAACTTGTCACCTGATCTGCTTCGACCTGTTGCCACGCCTCTGATGGGATTCACAGGAGATTCTGTAAAAGTTGAGGGGGAGGTCACTCTCCCTGTGACGGCTGGTACAGCCCCGTGTCAGAGCACTATTTTCATGAAGTTCTTGGTGGTTCGCGTGCCCCTCGCATACAACGCGATCCTCGGGAGGCCCGGGCTCAACCTCTTGGATGCTGTCATATCCACTAAGAGGCTCCTCGTGAGGTTCCCCACCAGCAGAGGAGTCGGGGAGATGCGGGGAGAGCAGAATCCGCCAACACTTTGCTATCACTTGGCCCCTAGTCCGCAGGGGGCACCTGCACCGACACCTGAGACGCTTGACCCCCGAGACCTGGAGAAAAGGGGTGAGCCAGCCGAGCGGCTGCTTACTTTTCCCCTCGGGGAGGACTCCAGCGAACGGTCCGGATTGGAGCCTTACTCCCGGAGGAGGCTCGTGACCGACTCCTCACCTTTCTGCGGGCCAACGCGGACGTCTTCGCATGGTCGGCGTCCGACATGCCGGGGATTCCGGAGGAGGTGATCACGCACCAGCTTAACATTCGGCCGGGGTGCCGGCCTATCCGGCAGAAGAAAAGGAGTTTTGCCCCCGACCGACAAAAGGCCATGGATGAGGAGGTGCGGAAGCTGCTGGCGGCCGGTCACATCCGCGAGGTGCATTACCCGGACTGGCTGGCGAATGTCGTAATGGTTCGCAAGGCCAGCGGGAGTTGGAGGATGTGCGTGGACTTCACCGACCTCAACAAGGCGTGCCCTAAAGACAGCTTCCCGCTGCCCCGATCGACCAGCTTGTGGACGCCACGTCCGGGCATGAGACCCTTAGTTTCATGGATGCGTTCTCGGGGTATAATCAAATCAAGATGAACCCGGCGGATGAAGAAGCAACTTCCTTTATCACAGAAAAGGGGATTTATTGTTACAGGGTGATGCCTTTTGGGTTGAAAAATGCCGGGGCCACTTATCAAAGATTGATGAATAAGGTCTTTGAGGACCAGATAGGGCGCAACATGGAGGTGTATGTGGATGACATGCTGACCAAGAGCATCAGTGCAGCGGACCATGTCGCCGACCTCGAGGAGACCTTCAATAACTTGCGCCGGTATCGGATGAGGCTTAACCCCCAAATGCGCCTTTGGAGTGGCAGCAGGCAAGTTCCTGGGTTTTATGGTGACCCAGCGAGGGATCGAAGCCAACCCTGACAAGATCAGGGCTATCTTGGAGATGAGGCCCCCAGCCAACAAGAAGGAGGTGCAACCTGACGGGGAGGGTGGCGGCCTTGAGTCGTTTCATGTCAAGGTCGGCAGAAAGGTGCCTGCCCTTCTTTAAGGCGCTGCAAGGTCAACGGCTTCGAATGGACAAGGAGTGTCAGGGTGCCTTTGAGGAGTTGAAGCAGTTTCTATCCACTCCCCCGCTGTTGTCCAAGCCTAAGAATGGAGAAGAGCTCTTCCTATATCTTGCAGCCTCCCCCGAGGCTGTCAGCTCTGTGCTCGTGCGCATGGATGCCGATGGGGTTCAGAAGCCAATCTATTACACCAGCAAAGTACTCCATGACGCCGAGACCAGGTACTCGAGAACCGAGAAGATTATTTTTGCCTTGGTGGTCTCTGCTCAACGCTTCCGACCTTATTTCCAAGCTCATCCCATCGTGGTGCTCACGGACCAGCCTCTTCGAACCATCTTATCTCGCCCCGACACCTCCGGTCGGTTGGCCAAATGGGCCATTAAACTAAGTGAGTTTGATCTGTCCATCCGGCCAAGGTCAGCCATGAAGTCTCAGGTGTTGGCTGATTTCTTGGTCGAGTGTTCCTGGACCGAGAGAGATATGGAGGGGGTGCGCCGGAGGAGTGTGTGGACCCTCCCTCAACTGAGGAGGCGGAGGACTGGATCTTGCATGTGGATGGAGCCGCAAATTCTCAAGGAAGCGGAGCCGGACTCATTCTCGCGAGCCCGGAGGGAGACGCAGTGGAGTATGCTCTCAGATTCCAGTTCCCAGCAACTAATAACCAGGCGGAGTATGAAGCCTTGTTAGCGGGGATGAGGTTAGCTGAGGAGTTAGGCGCTGGGCGTTTGAGGGCCTTCACGGACTCTCAGCTTGTTTCTGGGCAGATCACCGGGGAGTACGAGGCTAGGGACCCAACCATGTCCCGATATTTGAGCAAGGTGCAGTCCCAAGCGTCTCATTTCTCTTACTTCCGCGTCAGCTATATCCCCAGAGCGGAGAACGCCAGGGCCGATGCATTATCCCGCTTAGCCACTTCGGCCGACGGGACGCTGGGAAGAACATATGTGGAGCATCTACAAGCCCCGAGCATCGAAGTTGCGATGAAGCGTTGCCAGTGGAGCAAGAGCCCTCCTGGATGGATGCCTACATCCGATATTTGACCGACGGCACTCTCCCAGAGAACCCCGCTGAGGCCAGGCTACTCAGGCGGAGGGCCCCGAGATTCTTGATGATGGACGGGAAGCTTTATCGGAGATCCTTCTCATACCCGTCCTCAGGTGCGTGGGGCCGGCTGAATCAGATTACATCCTCAGGGAGATCCATGAAGGCATCTGTGGGAGTCACCTGGGGGGCAGAGCCCTAGCCTACAAGGCCTTGCGGCAGGGGTACTTCTGGCTGACAATGAAGGATGCGGCCGAGCTTGTTAAGAGATGTGATAGCTGTCAGCGTCACGCTAATATCCAGCGACAGCCGACGTCTCACCTAACCCCCTTGGTAGCACCCTGGCCCTTCGCCCAGTGGGGCATGGATATCCTGGGACCATTTCCCCCGGCCTCCGGCAGCGAAAGTTCCTCTTGGTGGCGGTGGATCACTTCACCAAGTGGGTTGAAGCCGAGGCCCTTGCCAAGATCACCGAAAGCAAAGTGAGATCCTTCTTTTGGAAGTCCATCATATGTCGGTTTGGGCTACCGCACACCCTAGTCACTGATAACGGCCGGCAATTTGACAATGCGCCCTTCCGGGAGTTCTGCTCCGAGCTGGGCATCCATCAGAGGTTCACTTCCGTCGGGCACCCTCAGACCAACGGGGCGGCCGAGGTGACTAATCGAATCATTCTCCAGGGGCTGAGATCTCGGCTAGATGACTGCAAGGGGCGATGGGTGGAGGAGCTCCCCAACGTGCTATGGGCCTACCACACAACGCCGCGAGCCCCCACCGGCGAGACGCCATTCAGCTTAGTCTTTGGATCCGAAGCCGTTATCCGGTGGAGGTTGGCTCACCAAGCCCTCGGGTGGAATCATACAGCGAGGAAGGTAACCCAGACCAGCTGCGAGCCAACCTCGACCTGGTGGAGGAAGTGCGAGACCGAGCGCGACTTCGGATGGCGGTCTACCGGCAACGGGCCGCTAAATATTACAACGCCCGTGTGCGCCCCAGGACGTTCCTGCCAGGAGACCTGGTCCTTCGACGGGCTGAGGTCTCGAAGCCAGCAGAGGGAGGCAAGCTAGCTCCAAATTGGGAAGGACCTTATCGGATCGCCGAGACACTCCACCACGGAGCTTACAAGATTGAGGAACTCGATGGGAAGCCACTCCCTAGGACATGGAATGCAGATAACCTTCGCCGGTACTATCAGTAATGTATTCCTCCTCTCATGTCAAGTATCATGCCTGTATTCACTTGGGTTTTCACCCCTCATTCTATATTAACAAGATTCGATTTTAGCTCCTGAGTTCTTTTCACTCAAAGCCCTGGGCCAGCCAGGCATGAAGCCGACATCCGTCGGCACCTAAAGCCCTGGGCCAGCCAGGCACAAAGCCCGACACCCATCGGCACCTAAAGCCCTGCACCAGCCAGGCATGAAGCCGACACCGTCGGCACCTAAAGCCCCAGGCCAGCCAGGCATAAAGCCCGACACCCATCGGCACCTAAAGCCCTGGGCAGCCAGGCATAAAGCCCGACCCGTCGGCACCTAAAGCCCTGGGCCAGCCAGGCATAAAGCCCGACACCCGTCGGCACCTAAAGCCCTGGGCCAGCCAGGCATAAAGCCCGACGCCCGTCGGCACCTAAAGCCCTGCACCAGCCAGGCATGAAGCCCGACACCGTCGGCACCTAAAGCCCTGGGCCAGCCAGGCACAAAGCCCGACACCCATCGGCACCTAAAGCCCTGCACCAGCCAGGCATGAAGCCCGACCCGTCGGCACCTAAAGCCCTGGGCCAGCCAGGCACAAAGCCCGACGCCCGTCGGCACCTAAAGCCCTGCACCAGCCAGGCATGAAGCCCGACACCATCGGCACCTAAAGCCCTAGGCCAGCCAGGCAAAGCCCGACACCCGTCGGTACCTAAAGCCCTGCCAGCCAGGCATAAAGCCCGACACCCGTCGGCACCTAAAGCCCTGGGCCAGCCAGGCATAAAGCCCGACACCCGTCGGCACTAAAGCCCTGGGCCAGCCAGGCATAAAGCCCGACGCCCATCGGCACCTAAAGCCCTGCACCAGCCAGGCATAAAGCCCGACACCCGTCGGCACCTAAAGCCCTGGGCCAGCCAGGCATAAAGCCCGACACCCGTCGGCACCTAAAGCCCTGCACCAGCCAGGCATGAAGCCCGACATCGGCACCTAAAGCCCTAGGCCAGCCAGCACAAAGCCCGACCCCATCGGCACCTAAAGCCCTGCACCAGCCAGGCATGAAGCCCGACATCCATCGGCACCTAAAGCCCTGGGCCAGCCAGGCATAAGCCCGACAGGCACCTAAAGCCCTGCACCAGCAGGCATAAAGCCCGACCCCATCGGCACCTAAAGCCTGGGCCAGCCAGGCATAAAGCCGGCACCTAAAGCCCTGCACCAGCAGGCATGAAGCCCGACATCCGTCGCACCTAAAGCCCTGGGCCAGCCAGGCATAAAGCCCGACACCCATCGGCACCTAAAGCCCTGCACCAGCCAGGCATGAAGCCCGACATCCATCGGCACCTAAAGCCTGGGCCAGCAGGCATAAAGCCCGACACCCGTCGGCACCTAAAGCCCTAGGCCAGCAGGCATAAAGCCTGACACCCATCGGCACCTAAAGCCCTGGGCCAGCCAAGCATAAAGCCCGACACCCGTCGGCACCTAAAGCCCTGCACCGGCCAGGCATGAAGCCCGACATCCATCGGCACCTAAAGCCCTGGGCCAGCCAGGCACAAAGCCGACACCCATCGGCACCTAAAGCCCTGCACCAGCCAGGCATGAAGCCCGACATCCGTCGGCACCTAAAGCCCTGGGCTAGCCAGGCATAAAGCCGACACCCGCACCTAAAGCCCTGAGCCAGCCAGGCATAAAGCCGACGCCGTCGGCACCTAAAGCCCTGCACCAGCCAGGCATGAAGCCCAACATCCGTCGGCACCTAAAGCCCTAGGCCAGCCAGGCATAAAGCCCGATGCCTGTCGGCACCTAAAGCCCTGCACCAGCCAGGCATGAAGCCCGACATCCGTTGGCATCAAAAGCCCTGGGCCAGCCAGGCATAAAGCCTGACCCGTCGGCACCTAAAGCCCTGGGCCAGCCAGGCATGAAGCCGACATCCCCAAAAGCCCTGGGCCAGCCAGGCATAAAGCCCGACACCCGTCGGCACCTAAAACCCTGCACTAGCCAGGCATGAAGCCCGACATCCATCGGCACCTAAAGCCCTAGGCTAGCCAGGCATAAATCCCAACACCCGTTGGCACCTAAAGCCCTGGGCCAGCCAGGCATAAAGCCCGACCCGTCGGCACCTAAAGCCCTGCACCAGCCAGGCATGAAGCCCGACATCCGTTGGCACCTAAAGCCCGATGCCCGATGGCACATAAAGTTCGACACCCGACGGCACATAAAGCCCGACACCCGAGGTCCATCGGCACATAAAGCCCGATGCCCGACGGCACATAAAGTCCCATCGGCCGATAAAGTCTGACCCCCGTCGGCACCAAAAGCCACATGCCTACTTACGCAAGGCCGACATACTCCTGGCAAAGCGTTGCGCCGATGGTCTTGAGGAACCCGCCTACCTAACCTCCAACTATCGGCGTTTCAACCCCAAGAAACCTATCCTCCCTGGCCCAAGTTTTGGTCCTAGATGGCTAAGGCAGAATAGCTCGAGTTGAGAGTTATCCCCTGGCGCTATCGGGACTAATGGGACCATGGTGCCGTGTATTGTCAACCAACGAATTCAGGGTAAGTCATAAATAGACTGTATTTTGAAGAAAAGATTCTCATTAATTGGAAGGGATTACAAAATGCCGACATCGTCGGACTTGCAAAAAAAACAAAAATATAAGCTCACGGTCTACTAGCACGGGCTCATCATCGGAGGGGGCCGAATCTGAGAAGTGGTCTAGCTCAACTTCCAGGGCCTGGGGAATGTTCAAATCCCTGGCCACTTTCTCCTTCCCATGCTGGAATCCTTCGAGGAATACTTCCGCGAGGCTTCTGCCAAATCATCTGTAAAGCGCTCGGACGCTTGTACTCCTCTATGATTCCAGCGGTCCTGGCCGCGATGGTAGCTTCCACCTCTGCGGCCCGAGCCTTCTCCTCCGCGGCGAGGGCTGCCACTGCAGCCCTCTCGGCCTCCCGGCGTGGCTCGCCTCCTCCTCGGATTGGCTTGCTTCCTCCTTCGCCGCCCACGCCTCTTCCTTCGCCGCCTCTTCCCTGCGGCCTTCACTTTCTCCTCCGCCGCAACCGCCCGACCCTCGGCCTCCTGGAGGGCTAAGGTTAGCTCAGAGATGTGTAGATCTCTGGCCATCACAGCGTTCTCGGTTTCCATCATTTGGTGGAGTGCCGCACGCACACGGTTGGCGTCGGGCTCCGCTCGGTTCTCAGCGGCCTTGGTTTCACTTGCCCAAGCGCTTTTGGCCAACTCCAGCGCTTCTTCGGCCACCTCCGCGCGGCGCTGAGCATCCTCAGCCTCCTTCTGCGCCTCCCGTAGAAGGGCCTTCCCACCATGGATCGCATCCCTGGCGGCCCTTAGGGAGTGTGCGAGCTGCATGCGTAAGTTCCAGGTTAGCAAAAAGAAAAGAAAAAGATGAAGGCAAAAGGCGAAGAGGCCGCTTACCCTGACGACAGCCGCATAGGAATCTCGGAAGAATGCGCTAGCCTTCTGGTGGCTAAGGTCCTCCAGGATCTCGGGCATAAAAACTGGGGCAAGGACCCGCTCAGCTCAGCGACCATTGTTCAAGGAGTCTCGGGGCAGCCCGAGCTTGGCCTCACTCCGTTCGGCCGTCTCGGCAGTCTCCGGCTCAGCGCACGGACTGTTCCTAGGCGACCTCGGGGGGTGAGCTCACGGCCCTTGATGGTCCCTCACCCCAATCCATGGCAGCCTCCGGTGGGATTGGTTCGCCAGGGGCAGGAAGCTCTTCAGCCACCATGGGCTCCTCCGCCGTTACCGGCTCCTCTGCGATTGGCTCCTCAATTGGGACTCTCGCAGTCGACGCCATCTCTGGCGGGTGTCGGCTGTGAGATCAACTTCTGGAGTAGCCGGGGTCTTGTGGTGCTGGTGATGGGGAGGCCCGAGCCGTCGGGCGTTTTGGGGCTGGAGCTCGCTGGCCTCCAGGTGGCCCCTCTCGGGCCCTCTTTTTAGAGGCGGCCCTCAGGAGCTTCTCTGCCGGTATCTTCATAGCTGCGCAACATCAGTCAAAGTCAAAAAAAAAAGAGAATCAGACAATTTTTGGCTAAGTATGGAAATGGCTTACCCCGGTGGGAGATAAGACTCGCCGACTCGAGATTATCTTCCGTCAAGAGCAAGGTGTACCGAGGGATCTCGGCAGCTAGCAATTGACCTGACGCCTCCCGATCCCCTGGATGGATGGCGGAGTTCGCGTTCCCTCGGAGGTCAGGATCTCCCCACCGGGGCCTAACTTGGTCAAGGTTAGCGAAAAAGAATCGGGATTTCCATCCCTTGATTGAAGAAGGAAGAAAAAGTTTAAGGACCCGATTGGGTTGGGGCTGGAACAGCCACCAACCCTTCTGGGACCGAAGGATATAGAAGGATCGGAAAAGAGAGATTCGAGGGGTGATACCCAGACGATGGCAGAGAATGACAAAGGCACTGACAACATGGTAGGAGTTCGGGACCAGTTTGGATGGAGTCAAGGAGTAGTAGTCGAGAAGGTTAATGAAGAAGAGTAAAAAAGGTGGACGGAGACCTGCCTTCAGGAAAATCTCATAAAGGGCCACCCGACCGGGTCAGAAGGAGATGACCCTATCATCGGGAGTTGGCAGGAAAAGCTCAACGTCCCAGGGAAATGGTAACGGGCCCGGATTTTCGCTAAATCCAGACATGTTACCGTGGAGGCAGTCCCCTCCGGGGACCCCTCCACCCTCGAGGAGGTGCTGTCCTTTGACCGACGGCCCCTTGATGGGGCTCCATCGGTGACCCGTCGTCGGGCCAGGGGGACGCGGTCCTCTAAATCAGTGGACCACTCAAGCAGAGGAGAAGGAGAAGGTGCGAGAGAGGTATAGTGCCTCTCAGAGGGAGGACGATTCAGAGAATCGTCCTCCGAAGTCCAGGATGGAGAGCTTATGAGCAAGGGAAGGGACGAAGAAGTTTGGAATGGACAAAGAACTGACCTGAAGGAAGGAAAGCCAAGCATGAGCTCTCGGGTTACAGGGGAGATCAGAGCACAAGCACAGAGGAAGACGATGATAGCAGAAGCAATATGGCCAGATTCAACCCCTCATCTGGGTTTATTGGGTTTTCAAATCGTCCTGCCTCGTCTCGTCAGCCATATGGCCCCCTATCATAGGCTGGCTCGCCTCGAGGGACGCCCAGCGCGTGGTGCGGTATGCCTCCGACCAATGATGGGACTCCGCTGACATCGTCGCTATGAGAGGTAATGATGATATAGCTTTTCACGCAGACTTCGAAGGCTGGTTTTCTCTCGAGGTCGATCGTGGTAGGCACAGTGTACGGAGGTGGCCGCCTTCTCACATTCAGATGTGGGCGGGGATCAGCCACGTGGAGGAGAACACCCCTTTCACCTCATCAGTGGGACCCGCTTTACCTCAGGGGTGAGGGGGCATCTGATATGACTGATCTCGCATCGTTAGTGTTGACCCAATTATTGATTTTGATGATTAATAAAGGAATTGAGTATATTTATTTGATTACTAATGGATTTGACAAGTGTTTCAGCACTTAAAATATTTGATTGATTTAAATGTATTAAGAAATGAGTGTTGAATCAATTGCAAATCTCAAGTTTCAAAGTTTCAGAACTTGGAGTCGACACCTAGAATTCCTAGAGCCGACCCCATGGCCAGTCAAATATTCTTCTGATTTTGATACGGTCCAGAGCCGACATCTAGAGTTTCGAAGCCGACACCTAGAGTTTCGGAGTCGACACTTACAGTGTCTGGAGCCGACTCCGATGCAGGGACAGAACGCTTGTTTTTTGAGCATCTTGGAGCCGACACACACAGTATTTTGGAGCCGATACCTGACGATGGCGAGCCAACACCTAACTTTTTTGGAGCCGACTCCTCAACGAACTCAGAACTTTCTATTTTTGGATAAACAACTTGAAGCTGACACCTAAAAAGTTGGAGCCGACTCCAACTTGTCTGGAACGAAAATTTAAAATGCCATATCAGCTCTAACGGTAATATTTCCTTTTTACCTAACTTCTAACGGATATATTTTGTTTCCAGGTATATTCCAACGACTAGTTTTCTTCCAAAAATGGATTAAAAGAAATCTATAAGAAGGGGGAGAACACCCGTTTGAAATAAGAACAAAAAAAAAAGAAAAGAGGGAGAATATCCAAATCAAAATCCAAGAAGTCTTGAGCCTAAAATCCAAGAGAGAAGTATTCAAATTCAAGTCCTTCCACTTCAAAAAGCTCAAAGAAGAATCCAAGGAGTTCAAAGTTTGAAAAATCAAAGGATTCACAAAAAGGGAAAAAGCTCTGTTTTGAAGATTTTTCAACTTCTCATCTACAACATCTGCAACGAATCAAAGCTGAGGCCTGATTCAACATCTCCAAAGAGAAGAGGAAAAGAAGAAAAGAAGAAAATCTCAAATCCAATCCACTTCAAATAGGCTTTTCTAAACCTTATTCATTTATTTGAATATTTACTCATTTAAGGAGCTGTCTTGTATCTTAAACATTATTCTTTCTTGTTTTTACTGGTTCAATCAGGGGGATTGAACTAGTGGAGGTTGTATACCTCAGGTCAAGCTAGTTTAGCTTGAGTTTATGGTTTTGTGCTGGTGAGCCCGAAAAATTGGCTGGGTTCGTTGTGATCCGGGTAAAACAACAAGTTGTGAGTTGTGATCTTGGAAAACAACTCGACTGTAATCAAGTCGATTATAGTGTGGACCCAAGTGAATCTTGGGAGTGGACGTAGGTGTTGGATACACCGAACCACTATAAAATCTTTGAGTTTGCCGTGCTTCTATTATCTCTATCTCTATCTCCTTGTTTGTGCTTTATATTTGCATTGCATTCAATTTCATTTATCTTAAAGCCAATAGCTTTTAAAGAAAAAGTTAAATTTTTTAAAGAACCCAATTCATCCCCCCCTCTTGGGTTGCCATCTGGGCCAACAGTTAGAATAAAAGGTAACAGCAGCTAACGGAGATCACCATATTTCGACCCCGAGACCCCCTTTCGGTCTCGGGGTGCACCAGCATTATCTCACACCCGAGACCCCCACTGGTCTTGGGGTGGGATCACCACATTTTGACCCGAGACCCCCTTCCGGTCTCAGGGTGCACCAGCATTATCTCACCCCCGAGACCCCCACCGGTCTTGGGGTGAGACCACCATATCTCGACCCGAGACCCCCTTCCGGTCTCGGGGTGCACCAGCATTATCTCACCCCCGAGACCCCCACCGGTCTCGGGGTGGGATCACCTTCTTTCGACCCCGAGACCCCCTTTCGATCTCGGGGTGCACCAGCATTATCTCACCCCCGAGACCCCCATCGGTCTTGGGGTGGGATCACCATATTTCGACCCCAGACCCCCTTCCGGTCTCGGGGTGCACCAGCATTATCTCACCCCCGAGACCCCCACCGATCTTGGGGCGGGATCACCATCTTTTGACCCCGAGACCCCCTTCCAGTCTCGGGGTGCACCAGTATTGTCTCACCCCCGAGACTCCCACCGATCTCGGGGTGAGACCACCATATCTCGACCCCGAGACCCCCTTCCGGTCTTGGGGTGCACCAGCATTATCTCACCCCCGAGACCCCCACCGATCATGAGGTGGGATCATCATATTCAACCCCGAGACCCCCTTCCGGTCTCAGGGTGCACCAGCGTTATCTCATCCCCGAGATACCCACCGGTCTCGGAGTGAGATCACCATATTTTGACCCCGAGACCCCCTTTCGGTCTCGGGGTGCACCAGCATTATCTCACCCCCAAGACCCCCACCGATCTCGGCGTGAGACCACCATATCTCGACCCCGAGACCCCCTTCCGGTCTCAGGGTGCACCAGCATTATCTCACCCCCGAAACCCCCACAGGTCTCGGGGTGGGATCACCATCTTTCGACCCAGAGACCCCCTTTCAGTCTCGGGGTGCACCAGCATTATCTCATCCCCGAGACCCCCACCGGTCTCGGGGTGGGATCACCATATTTCGATCCCGAGACCTCCTTCCGGTCTCGGGGTGCACCAGCATTATCTCACCCCCGAGACCCCTACCGGTATCGGGATGAGATCACCATATTTCGACTCCGAGACCCCCTTCCGATCTCGGGGTGCACCAGCGTTATCTCATCCCCGAGACCCCCACCAGTCTCATGGTGGGATCACCATATTTCGACCCCGAGACCCTCTTCCGGTCTCGGGGTGCACCAGCATTATCTCACCCCCGAGACCCCCTCCGGTCTCGGGGTGGGATCACCATCTTTTGACCCCGAGACCCCCTTTCGTTCTTGGGGTGCACCAGCATTATCTCTCCCTCGAGACCCCCACCGATCTCGGGGTGGGATCACCATATTTTGACCCCAAGACCCCCTTCCGGTCTCGGGGTGCACTAGCATTATCTCACCCCTGAGACCCCCACCAGTCTCGGGGCGGGATCACCATCTTTCGACCCCGAGACCCCCTTCCGGTCTCGGGGTGCACCAGCATTGTGTCACCCCCGAGACCCCCACCGGTCTCGGGGTGAGACCACCATATCTCGACCCCAAGACCCCCTTCCGGTCTCGGGGTGCACCAGCATTATCTCACCCCCGAGACCCCCACCAGTCTCGGGGTGGGATCACCATATTTCGACCCCGAGACCCCCTTCCGGTCTTGGGGTGCACCAGCGTTATCTCATCCCCGAGACCCCCACCGGTCTTGGGGTGGGATCACCATCTTTCGACCCCGAGACCCCCTTCCGGTCTCGGGATGCACCAGCATTATCTCACCCCCGAGAGCCCCACCGATCTCGGGGTGAGACCATCATATCTTGACCCCGAGACCCCCTTCCGGTCTCGGGGTGCACCGGCATTATCTCACCCCCGAGACCCCCACTGGTCTCGGGGTGAGATCATTATCTCTCGACCCCAAAAACCCCTACGGTCTCGGGGTGCACGAGCGTCATCAGCAATAAGCACACGGACTCCGGGCCACAGGCGCACCCACGTGACTCTCCGTGCTCCACGTGATTCTCCGTGCTCCACGGGACTCTCCGTGCGCCCATGGCTGCTTGCGGCCATGACTCATAATGGCGTATGGTGCACTGCATGTTCCTGTGCGTGACTGTGCCCCGTTACGGAGTATGACTCGCTGTGCGTGACTGTGCCCCATTACGGAGTATGACTCGCTACCACTTGCAACTGTGCACGGTCATGTCAAGCAACGGCGCGCATCGAATACAACTGCGGCTGCTAGACACCTGTAACATCATATTGACAGGTATCACGGGATGCCTCCGGCGTGCATGACGATGGTACGATGGCAATCTTCCGAAACAGTAAGATGGGATATTCGGACAGGTATAAAAACATGCGCCCGCACTGTAAATGAGGATCCAAACTCTGATTTTCAAGCTTTCTTCCTCGTAGACCCTAACTGTCTCAGCTCCTTTCCGCTGAGCGGTTCTTGTCTGAGCCCAAGTAATTGACTTGAGCGTCGAAGGGTCCCCACCGGAACAACTGGTCTCCGGGGACTTTTTTTGCAGGGGTCCGGAGAGAAGGACGTCCATCTTCTCCGACGTTTAAAGAAGGTGACTTGGCGCCATCAATTTGGATTTAGCTTCTTAAGGCTTGTGATACCATGATCCTTTCCCCAGGAGATATGCATGGTTTATGTTTGCGACCCATACTGCAGGAATTATATGCAATTTTTATGTTATGGCCTGCGATAGGGTTTATATGTGATTGTGGTTGAATTGACTAATGAATTACTGTCAGATATTTATAAATTAAATTTAGAGTTCTGTTAAAACAAAATAATTCCTTGTTTATTATTGTAAGATTAAAAGATGTTTTCTTTTAAGCATGTAAAATGCTGATTTCAGAAAGTATGTGAAATCATAAGTATATACCAAATATTTATAATTATTTTTTAATACATTATTATTGTATTAAATATGGATTTTTAAATGACTATATTTTAGATTTTTATCAACAATATGCCTTCCTTGTTTGAAGTGATTGATTAGGACATTTGCAAACTTGACTAGCATTATTGATCTACTTTCTGGTGCCACCTAGGAGAAGTCTTTCACTACGAGAAATCAATCTTTCATCAAGGGACATCATCAAGGAATATGTTCCTCAGAAAATTATCAAGTGATTAAAAAGTAATTTTCAAGGGATTTTAAATTACATTCAAAATCTAGTTTAAAATTTCTAAGGGATTTGCTAGGGATATATTTTTCTTGATAAATTCCTTGAAAATCTCTTGGTAATTTGCAAGGGATCAATGAGTGGTTAATTAAATAATTTTAGCAAGAAATTTGTAAGAAAAGTTCGATCCCTTAGAGATTTACTAAGGTATAAATCCCTTGGTGCTGGTAAGATATTTTTAAAAATAAAAAATGATATCAAAAAAAATTTTTCTTAGAAATTTCTTAGTGATTTTAAAATCTTATACCAAGCATATGTCATTTACAGATTCTCTCACTAGCATAAAAATAAAGATCACAGGTAAAATTATTATTATGTACTAATTTTTAATACCATTAATTAAACAAAAAATGCCTTCATCCATCCCTCTCTCTAACTCGTTCAATCTTATCAAAACATCACTCTTTCTCTAACTAAAAATAAACTATTCCACCTCTCCCTTCACTCCACACCACCTCCCCATCCTTCCAATGAACGAGCAGAGATAAGCAACTCATAAATGACTTACCTCGCATAGATGAGCTCCATCAAACTAGTACATAGCATATCATATGCTATTATTGAACCAATAAATAGCACTATTCAATTAGCCATTAAAAGTGAACCACAGAAAACCATTTAACAAGCACAGAGCTCGCCACAAGCTTGGAACTTGCCTCTCAAATGCCTCCCAATTATATATATACATAAATAAATAATTAGAGAATGAAAGGATTAGAGCTCTAAATCTTTGGATGGCCTAACAACTATCCTGATATGGCGAATCTCACACTTGGACCTAGGGTTGCAAGTGTGTAGGGTCAGACCGGGTTATGCTTGATCCCAACTTGACCTGGTTCCTTGATCGAGTGTTGATATTGAATCCAAACCCAATCTAATAAAAAATCGGATCGGATTCATGATCAAATTTAATGACCCAATGGGCCATTCAGGTTAGGTCAAGTCCATGTATAACCTAGTCCCAATCCATAAAATATGGATCCGGTTCGAATCCAATTCGGATTGAGTTGAGTCATGGGTTGTAGCCATGGAATCAATCCTATTCTATGTCTCTTATTAAATTAAATTCATCTCATATTCAAGACTTCTTTTCTTTAAAAGTAATGATAAAAATTTTATTTATTTATTTTATAAATCATTAAACCTTTATATCCTACATGATATAGAAGATATCCTGCTCATTATTGATATAGTCGGCGTACCATGCAGCCATGTCCTCCTTGGTGGTGGTCCTGCGATCATGGCTAGAGGGCTTGCCACTGCAAAGTCAGCATACTTCTTGCATTACTTAAGGATTTTGGCAAGGACCTTACCGGTGATGTTTAAGAGAGGGATCCCACTCTCTCGGAGCATCCATCCTTGATCATATTTTCGATTATTACCGACTGCTTCGCCGTCGCCTTCAAACCACTGCTGCTGCAGATTTTAATCCCTTTATAATCAATGACTCTGCTTCCCCATAGATCACCAAAAAATAGAATCAAACAAAACAAAAAGTAAAAAAACTATGCGAAGGACTAGGACATCCCTATTAAGAGATGCATTTGTAGTGTAGAAAGACTTTCTTGTGCCACCAGTTCCAAAGTCTTTTACCATTTGCATGTGTAGGACCCACTTGAGGTACCACATGCCCTTAGCAAATTCAGCATGTTCCTTGAATAGACAGCAGATTAATGGATGGTCCTACTACCTTTGGCATCTTTGGTTGATTTAAGATGATGGGAAAGAGAAACAAAGTTCATGAATCTCTGATTTGATTTCAAAATCAGTTAATTTATTAACGGACACCTCCAAAATTTTGAAATGATTGATCAGAAAGCATCAAAATTTGACACAAGTTGCTAGAATTGGTATTTGCAGTGTAGAAAGACTTTCTTGTGCCACTCAGTTCCAAAGTCTTTTACCATTTGCATGTGTAGGACCCACTTGAGGTACCACATGCCCTTAGCAAATTCAGCATGTTCCTTGAATAGACGGCAGATTAATGGATGGTCCTAGTAGCTTTGGCATCTTTTGTTGATTTAAGATGATGGGAAAGAGAAACAAAGTTCATGAATCTCTTATTTGATTTGAAAATCAGTTAATTTTATTAACGGACACCTCCAAAATTTTGAAGCGACTGATTAGAAAGCATCAAAATTTGACTAGGACAAGTTGCTAGAATTGGCATTTGCAGCGTAGAAAGACTTTCTTGTGCCATCCAGTTCCAAAGTCTTTTACCATTTGCATGGGTAGGACCCACATGAGGTACCACATGCCCTTAGCAAATTCAGCATGTTCCTTGAATAAACGGCAGATTAATGGATGGTCCTACTAGCTTTGGCATCTTTTTTGTGATGTGGGAAAGAGAAACAAAGTTCATGAATCTCTGATTTGTTTTCAAAATCAGTTAATTTTATTAACGGACGCCTCCAAAATTTTGAAGTGACTGATTAGAAAGCATCAAAATTTGATTAGGATAAGTTGCTAGAATTGTTTGTGTTACTAAATTACAAAATATCTTGCAATTTATACATCTAAGATGGACATGAACCATATAAATCTTAAAGAAATGCTTATGATCCAACTTGTGCCATGGGAAACGTGAAAGTATGGTAGAACCTTGTTGGCCCAGATGGCAACCCAAGAGGAGGGGGTGAATTGGGTTCTTAAAAAATTTTAAGTCTTTTTAACTTTAATTGATTAATTAGCAAGATGTGCAAGTGAGATTAACTAATAAGCAAAGAACAGGCAGTTAATAAAGAGAGATAGAGATAGAGAAAATGAACACGGCAAACACAAAAGTT
>UESW01001720.1:0-73008 GCA_900491605.1 Calamus simplicifolius | reverse complement strand
CCAAGGATCACTTGGGTCCACTATAATCACACCGATTACAGCTGAGTTGTTTTACAAGATCACAACTCAAACTTGTTGTTTTCACGGGCGCACAACGAACCCAGCTGGTTTTGCGGGCTTACCAGCACAAAAACCCTACACGTTGTTTTGCGGGCTAACAACAAACCTTACTCGTTGTTTTCACGGGATCACAACGAACCCAATACAAGCACTCCGGCTTGTAACGAGGTAAACCTACCTCCACTGATTCAATCCACTGATTGAACCAGTAACCAAGTGAAATCAAAGTATTTGTAACAAAAATGCTCCTTCTTGAGCAGATATACAAATTTAAGAATAAATAAAAACTAGGGTTAGAAACGCCTGATGGTTTTCCGGATGATTGCAGCAATGGCTTTCTCCCTTTTCTCCTTGAAGAGTTGAATCGATGCCTCAGCAAGATTCCTCAATCGTTGAAAAGCTTTGGAGAATGTGTTGCCTCTTTTTGAACTTGGGAATGGCTGAAGATTTTGCACGTTGGATTGCTTTTTGCCTTCCTCTTGAGCTTTGAGAGTCGATCAAATGATGCACACGAATCTCTCTCTCAAATGCAAAGATTGAATCTCTCCTTGAATCAAATGATTCTACAATACTCTCAGTTTTCCCTTTTTCTGATATTCAATAGGCTCTCTCTATTTTTCTCTCTTGCTCTTCTATATGTATATCTCTATCTTGTTTTCTATTTGAATCTGGCTCCTCTATTTATAGATCCTGAAAAGATATAGCCGTTAGACACAGTAAAATATAGCCGTTGATTCAAAATATTACCGTTGGTGCTGATGTGTCAACTCAAAAATTACCGCCCAGATTCCCGGGAGTCGGCTCGAGTACTGTGCGAGTCGACTCGAACACGCGAATCCAGAAACACACCAAAAAGAGAATTTTCAGGGGTCGACTCGCAAAAGCTGGGAGTCGACTCGTGACTTTCAGGGGTTGACTCGCGAAGAGCTGGGAGTCGACTCGAGAAGCACTCAAAAATGAGACTTTCTGCCGTCTGAGTCGAGTCGGCTCGCACAGTCATGAGTCGGCTCGAGAAAGTTCAGGGGTCGACTCGGAAACTCTCGAGTCGGCTCGGGACTGATACAAAAATCAGAGAACATTCTGATTTGCTTGAAAATCATCCCAACCAACTTTGAAATAAAAATATTACTTGAATAATGTTGATTTAACAGTAATGCTCAATTTCAAAGCATTTTCATTAATTCATTGATCTTTAAAAGAGTGGTAAAAAAAAAATCATTTTTGAATTCATAAGTATAGTTCACTGAAACATATATTCAATTGATTCAAAAACTCATTACACATTAACAGTTCATAGTTTCCAATTTGAAATTGCTCATAGTAAGAATATTTCATTGATTGACTTAACATGTTCATAGCCTTTTAGAAAGTAAAGTAATGTCTTTTGAAAATCATCAAAATCAATAAGTTGGGGCAATTATGTTTCAATAATTTCTCAACAAAGTTATTTCTATACTACTAGCTTAGGTTCGAACCTAGAGAGTCACACGCATAGAAGTTTTCTAAGATGATCTATTTGCTGATCAACGATTGAGAATCGTATATGATTTAATTAATCAATTTGATTGATTGAATTATCTCAATTGGGTTAAGTACAATTGAATAAGATTCAATTTGATTTAAGTCTATTAGAAGGACAAGTCAATTTCAAATATTGATTTGAAATTAGACTTGATTTGAATTTAAATAGATTCAGGACTAGCCAAATTTGATTTGGGCTTGGACCATGATCTATGTGGGTTAAGTCAAATAAATTCAGATCAGAACCCAAACCTCTTGAATATGGATCTCATATGATAAGATGGCTAAAATCTCATCTCATGAGATAGAATTTAATGCATGACATTTATTTACCGAATGTCGGATTTATCCCTCGTCTCTTTGGTTTTCTCCAAACGACGGAACTAAACCAAACGCCGCGACTCCTTGGTTTTCTCCGAACATCGGAATTAAACCAAGCGCCGCGCCTTCGGCATCTCTTCGCTTTTTCCAAACGATGGATTCTTAAATGTCAGAATTAAATGTCAAGGCTAAATCTAGACTATAAATAGAGGGCATTCCCTCATCAGAGAACACAGAACAAAAAATAGAACAACAATACACGATTTGTCATGGATTGTAATTCTAAATTGTCATGGATTGTAATTCTAAAATGTTAGAATAAAAAATCCTGGTGATTCTGGTGTTAGCGGAAGCCTGGTGGATCTTGAAGGAAGATTCAAGTGAGAGGATTCAAGATTAGCAAAGTTATTTTTCTGCGAGCTAGCACTCCCGGAAATCTGATCATTCGGGGCTTCGTGTGGACGATACTAGAGGTCGAACGATTGAACGGCTGCAGAGCAATAAGGATTTACCTACTGTTCTTAAGGTAAGTGATTTGATCCCTAGATCTTAAGGCAGGCTTCAAGATAATAGTGTGACTAGTCATCTTGAAGATCAAGATATGATCTTGATATTTTTATATGCATATTTTAGATCAAACGACCCTGAATATATAGGCAAAGATATGATCTTGATGCATATTAGATAGATTAATATGTAATCTTTTAATTTCCGCAATGATAATAGTTATCAATTTTTAAAAATATGCATGCCTCGAAGACTATTTCTCCCTACACTATCCTGGCAATGGGCTTTGGTGCCGACACAGAGCCGGTCTTTGGTGTCGTCCTAGCGACGGGTTTTGGTGCCAACACGAAGCTGGTCTTTGGAGCCATCCTGGCGATGGACTTTGGTGCCAACGCAAAGTTGGTCTTTGGTGTCATCCTGATGATGGGCTTTGGTGCCGATGCGAAGTCGATCTTTGGTGTTGTCCTGGCGACGGGCTTTGATGCCAATACGGAGTCGGTCTTTGGTGTCATCCTAGCGATGAGCTTTGGTGCCGATGCAGAGGCGATTTTTTGTGCCAAGCTAGCATCGGGCTTTGGGGCCGATGCAGAGTCAGTCTTTGGTCCCATCCTGGCAATGGGCTTTGGTTTCAACGCAGAGCCGGTCTTTCGTGCTGAGTTGGCCTCGAGCTTTGGTGCCGATACGAAGTCAATCTTTGTTTGAAAAAATGAGATACTCAAACATATCTTTATTAGCCGAAAGGGTAAGATTTCAAACTTACGAAGGAATGAAATACTCATATTCACAATCAAATATTTGTGTATATTACTGATAGTACCGACAGAGGTTATCCAAATTCTAGGTGCGAGGGAGTAACTTTCTATCGAGTCCTTCGATCTGATATGCTCCACGATGGAGGGCTTCGGTGACCCGGTAGGGCCATTCCTAGTTCGGTGATAGTTTGCCCCCCTCCGTGAGCCTCGAGACCTTGGCTCGTCAGAGGACTAGGTCTCCAGGAAGGAACGCCTTGGGGTGGACTTGGATGTTATAGTACCTTGAAGTTCTTTGACGGTAGTGGCCATCCTGAGTCATGCCTGATCATGCACCTTCTCGACGAGTTCGAGGTTGGCTTGTAGCTGACTCGGGTTGAGCGTCTCCTGCGTCTGGCGAGGGTGGCCTTGGGCACTGCTGCGTGGCCGCCGACTATTGTTGTAGCTCTTGAACCGCTGCCATAAGTGATTGGACCTGTAAAGTGAGGGCGGCAATTCATTCACCCTAAGGTGGTGGCGAAGGTGGAGCAGGGAGATTGGCCTCCTGTTGCTCAGCCCCTTGGCGATGCCTCCCATCGTAGCTGGCAGAAATCTTCTGGGCATGCGTCACCACCATCTTTTTGTTTTAAGGAAAGTGGAGATCTGCAGCTGATTGTTTTGGATCTTTCTATCTCCTCGTTGTCTCCCTACCTGGCGCACCAATCTGTTGCCAACAAATCGTCCCTCTTGAACGTCGAGTAAGGACATGTCTAAGAGATGATGAAGATGGGTCCAGAAATTTTCAAACGCCTCCCCTTCGAACAGGATTCCTGTAAGGAAGTCTCCAGGGCCCAATTTTCGGTAGGAACCCTCTGATTCTCAAGTGAGTAACTTGGGGAACAGTAAGTAAAAGTGGACTAAAAGACTTTGGTGCGGACACTAAAGTTCGAAAGAGGCTTTGATCTAATTCAATATGGCTTTAATTCTTTATGTGTCCTGTAAATATAGTAATAATTTTACTTCTTTGAATTTGAGTCATATAATTAAAGTTGGTATATTTCAATTTGGGTTCTTGAGTCCAAGTAGGGTCAAATTGGTTTATATTTAGTGAGTTTAGTAGTAGGGTACAAGAGAGGTATGGAATTGGATTCAAGGAAAGCAAGTGAGCTTGAAGATTGGATGCATTTAACCACTCCAACAAATCAATCCCAGGTGGATGCCACTTCAGCAAGCATTATTGGGTAACATGTCAATCTCTAGGTGTACACCTCATCAAGCCACATCATCACATGCCATGTCACTATGGAGAATTCAAATTCAAAGGAGCCGCCCACTTTTCTCTCCTCTTCTTAAGCTTAGTTATAAGTTGTTTCAACCCTCCACCCTTATAGCTAGCTTAGGTTGCAACTTCTCATGAAAAGCTCCATGTAATTTGAATTTTCAAAAGTCTCTTGAAGGCTTATAAATACTACTCCAAGATCTCTTGTAAGATAATTTATGATGAATGAAAGTTGAGTTTATTTTCTTCCATTTGTGTTGGCAAATGTCCTTCGAGAGGGAGTGGGTGAGAGGCCCTTAGCTACTTCAAGAAAGTCATCTCCATGCTAAGATCCACTAGCCATTCTCCATTCCATTCTACCATCCCATCCCATCTTTCAAGGTGCAAGAAGACTCCACAAAGAAGGCCAGCCAAGCTACCTCAAATCCGCCAAGCTTCATCTTAATTTCAACATTTCCTTCCTCTTCCTTCATTTCATTAATACTCCACCAAATTTTTATGTTCTTAACTCTAATTTGATTTGTGTAAGATCCCTGGGAATTCCAAGTTCTAAAGAACAAGGTCTTTTGTGATAAGAAACAGATACAAGAAGTCCTACAACTAGAGGAATCTCCTTATCATCCAAAAACTTCATCTTGAGTGTAAACCTTCCAATCTCTGATATATTAATGGGCGGGTACCCCTCTTTCAACATTTTTCGATCTGAAATATTAGAGTAATTAAGCTCTAGCTTGTGTGGTTTCTTTGCAACAAAGATCCTTTCTCTTTACTATTTTGAAGGATTCTCATCCAAGTCTAGTTTAACATGCAAGTCCCTTTATGAAAATTTTTGCTCTTTTACATAAAAATGTAGCCTAGCTTCACTTTATTTTTTCATTTAGTTATTACTATCTCCTCTTAGATTGCATCATTCCACTTCATCCCTCATCAAATTGCTATCAGAGCATGGTAGGTTATGGTATATTTTTTTATTTTATGTATTTTCTGTTATTTTCTGTAATTTCTGCATATAAACATAGGGCTGAAATTTTATTCATTTAAGGATGGATTCATGGAGTTCTTTCCTACTTTTGTAAATCTTAGCTCCTATTAGACTCCAAAATTAAGTCGTGCCAATTCAAACCAGATCTGAAAACTTTTTCAATAGGTTTCAGATATGAAGTTTCTTTTAACATTTGCATAAAAATTTTCTTTCTAGCACATTACACACCTAAATTTTGGCCACATTTTAAATTTGAAGTTTCCCTCTAAGAAAACTTAGAATTTAAAACTTAAAATTTAAAATTTAAATTCTAAAATTTGAAATGTGAAATTCAAATTTAAAATTTAAATTTGAAATTTAAATTTTGAATTCTTGTTTAGTTAAGTTAGTTATAACTTGTTTGAAGTTACATTCTTAATTAGTGTAGTGACTTGCTTTGTTGCATACCATCATTTGTATAAGCTATCTTAAGGGCACTTCCATCACAAGATAAGGGAAGGATTTCATCACCTTTTCTTAGCCCAAAAACCATAATCCTTCATTTGCGAACCCAAGCCTCTAACTAAAAGAAAATAGTAATCTAATTTGCTCTAGTGAGCTTGGGAGACCCACAAGGTCGGGTTCGAACCAGTGTCAAGTCAGTGTAGACATCTTTTCTGTATGTGATTGTGCATTTGGTGTCAACGGCAAGTGGTTCAGGGACAAGAGCCCGAAGGAAGGTGGGCTGATCCGCTTACCTGGCCAATTTTAATTGGTGTCTTAGGAAAGCAACGAGGGACCTCCATCAACCTTACACTTACCTGGCCAGGTGCAAAGTTACTATAGTCTAGATTGTCACCTTGACTAAACATCTGGTTTGGGTTTGTAGGTCTAGCATACCTTAGAACGAGTAGTCCATTTGCATTGTATGACAATTAGATTAGGGACTCCATACCAGCACAATCCAGGTCAATCCAGTGTAGCCATGGACCCAAATTTAGAAGCTTTAATGAGGACTATGACTAAGCAGTATAATCAATTGAACACTAGGTTTGACCAGATGCAAGAAAGGATTGATTCCTTAGAAGAATCTCATATGACCCCTACTGAGCCTCAATCACCCAGAATGACATCTCTGAATCCTAGAGTCCAATGTCCTGAACCTATTGTTGAACCCCACCAAAGAAGACCTCATCATGACTACATTGATCAAGATGAAAGAGCCCTTAGGAGTATCCGACTTGATGCACCCACTTTTGATTAGGACCTAGACCCTAAGGTATACATAGATTAGGAAGGAGATATGGACCAATATTTCAAATGGTATGAAATGTCAGAGGACAGAAAGTTCAAATTTATCAAGTTTAGGCTAATCCGACAAGCTAGGTTGTACTGAAAAAATATTGAGCAACTGTGTAGGCAAAGAGGAGATATGCCAATAGGTACCTAGAGAGCCATGAAAATCAAGCTTAGAAAAAAGTACCTACCTATTTCCTATAAGCAAAGGTTACTGGACCAATGGCAACGGCTAAGTCAAGGGAATAGGCCTGTGTCGGAATACATTACTAAGTTTGATAAATATGATATGTGATGTAGTATTGTTGAATCAGAAGCTGTAACCCTATCCAAATTTAGAGCCAGTTTAAAGAAAGAAATTCAGAAAGAACTATTTCTTAGAGAAGTCCATGACTTAGAATAAGCATACAGGTAACTATGGACTTCAAAAGATTTCAAAGAGTACCATTTGTCCATCAGTCTGAACCCAATAAGATAAGTGCCCCAAGCCAAAGGCCTAATCCAAGCCAGACTCACTTTAGCTGATCCATATCCGATACTCCTTAAGTACGAAAGATTAATAAAGGAAAGAGTCCAAAAATCCAAAGGAGTAATACTCAAAACATACACTGTTTCAAATGTCATAAGGTAGGTCATTATGCGAGTCAATGTCCTACTAGATAGATTCCACTTCGATATCGGTCAAGTTTAGATGTCAAGTTCATATGCAATTCCAGTCGTACCTAGAGAAAGTTTGGTGTGACACACTTTCAAAGAGGGTTAGTAGCATTATTCTTGGCATACCTTGGTTATATGATCATTGTGCTACTTTATTCGGTCGATCTAATTCTTGTTCCTTTAATTTTAACGGAAAGAAGATAGTTATAAATCCTTTTCCATCCAAAGACAACATTAAGAGAGGGTCTAGTAACTTGAAGGAAAAGAAACAGGGGTTGCATTTGATGAATGATAAAGACTTAGAAAAGAAAATTAATGAAGGTTCACCAATTTGGATCCTATCAACCCAGGAAATCCAGAACCAACCCCAAAAGGAACAACCCCAGGAAGTAAAAGAAAATTTAAGGGAGTTTCAAGATGTCTTCCCTGAAGATCTACCTGATCACCTTCCACCACTTAGGGATATCCAACATGCCATAGATTTAGTGTTGGCTTAGATGGCAACCCAAGAGGAGGGGTGAATTGGGTTCTTTTACAATTTTATACTTAAAACCAATTTCTCAAGATAAGTGTGCACAAGTAAAGTGATGCAATAATGCTAAGCACAATATAGAAGGAGAGAGAGAGAAAGATAAACACGACAAACACACAGGTTTATAGTGGTTCGGTGCTAGCCACACCTACATCCACTCCAAAGCAACTCTTGGGTCCACACTATAATCATCCAGATTATAGCTAAGTTGTTTTGCAAGATCACAACTCAAAATTGTTGTTTTACACCGGGTCACAACAAATCCAGCTGATTTTCATAGGTTCACCAACACAAAACCTAACGTAAGCTACTCTTAGCTTACCCCGAGGTCAACTACCTCAACTAATTCAATCCCCCTGATTGAATTAGAAAACAAACAATTCAAATATATGTTTACAACAATTAAAAGCTCCTCAAATGAGCAAATAAACAATATGAATAAATGAGAATAGAAAAGCATGTTTCGAAGCAATGTGAAGTTGAGCTTTTCTTCTTTTCCTCTTCTTTTCTGAAAGAACTATCAAAGCTTGAACTCCGATTCTTGAAAAGACTCGGTGAAGAAAGGGTTGAAAATTTAGGGCACTTGCTCTTCTTCTTCAAATCGGTGGAAATCCTTAGGATTTGATCTTGCAAGGCTGTTGGATTCCTCTTCTATCTCTTTTCAATAGATGGGCTTGGACATAGAGATTTTTCTTTTGAAAACTTCTTAATTTCTCTCTTTTTCTTTCCGTTTTTCTTTTTCTCTTCTCTTTCATTCTCAGTTTTTGAATCGATGAAGCCCTTTTTATAATCCTTCTTAATCCAAGATTAGGTGAGAAATAGCCGTTGAAATGTACTTGGATTACATCCTCACGCAAAGAAATAGATCCGTTGGAGGGTAGGTGAAAAAATATTACCGTTGGAATCTACTCTAACAGATTTGAAAAATCGATTCTGACATGTTGGAGTCGGCTCTAACTTTTCAGGTGTCGGCTCTAAGTCGGGTTTCCAAAAATAGTAAAAAAGTTCGTCGTGGGGTCGGCTCCGAGATTCTATGCTGTCGACACATCGCAATCTGGAGTCGGCTCTAATCTCCTGAGGTGTCGGCTCTAACAATGTCCCGAAAATGTAGTCTCTGTTTCTCAAGTTAGACTCGGCTCTAAATATCCAGGTGTCGGCTCTAAAATCTAAAGCAAAAAATAGTTCTCTGTATCTCAGGTTAGAGTCGGCTCTAACTTTTCAGGTGTCGACTCTAAATCATGCCAAAAGTTTCAAACTATTCTGATACGCTCTGGAGTCGGCTCTAATGACTGTGGGTGTCGGCTCTAACTTCTGAACTTTGACAAATACCTTTAAACACTGATTCAAACTGATTTTCTATTTAATAATTGAATAATTTGCCTTTCTAAATTCCTGAAACATATATCAATTACATTAGTAACACAAGGAATATACTCATGGCTTTTGTTAATCATCAAATCAATAAGTGGGTCAACAATCTCCTCCTTTTTGATGATGATAAAAACATTGAGTATATGCATAATCAAATAATGAATTTGTTAAAATGAATAAGTTCTCATAGTTAAGCTCCCCCTGAATGAGGTAGCTCCCCCTATTGATATGCATATAATAACTAATTTACTTTCATTTAAATTTCATTCATTCTTTTTTCTTATGCATATTTTGATTCCATTTAACATTGATTCCATAGCTCCATGCATATATAAGTACATATACTCTTTAATTGCCCTATGCATATACACAAACTCTTTCTCCCCCTTTTTTGTTATCAATAAAAAGGTTAAAAAGAGGGTGCATCTAGCTTAAATCAACATCAAAATACAAACACAAGAATTGAGTAACTCAAGGTTCAAAAATTTAAGTAACACGATTAACTTCATATTGCATTCATTGAGTACAAAGTCATTACATCAAAATATTCATTAAGTCATAACAAACTACATTATTCACATCATCAAAATATCAAAATACATCATTAATCCTAGTTAAAAAACTAAAGAAAGCTTGAAATTTAATAGATCATCTCAAAATCCTTTTGAGTTCTTTTAATATATGTCACATCCCTTTCTCTTGAATCTTCATGAAATCATTTAATATTTTCTCAACTAAAGCAGCTGCAACTGTAACTTTCTCCTGAAGTTCAGCATTGCATTTAGAATAAGTGTCAGAGTTACATGCTATATCCTTGATTTTATCAAATATCAACTTTAAATCAGTCTTCAAGGCCACTAAAGATGAGCTCAGAGATGACTCAATCACACTAATTTTATCTTCCAAAGAGTAGCACAATTGCCTTACTCCCATAAGTTGATTTTCAATCTCATTTTTCATCTTGATTTCATGATTCACAAATAATTCTTTAAGCTACTCCAATTGTCTCTCAATAAATCCAGAAGGTACATGAGTAAAGGATGCATGGGCTGAAGCTGGTGCTGGGGGTGCAGAACTACTGGGACCTAGCGAAGAGTGCCTCACTGATGGTCCTACCACTGATGGACCAGGGGCCGCAGTCTCAACCTCAGCTGCTCTATCATTCATATGCCCTTTCCTTTCCCAATGGCCATTAACCTTAACAAAGTCCACACGGTGTAAAGTTGCACTATTATAATAATCCGTATGTCTAAGACTCTTCATAGGCTCATTGTCTAAGATATTCACTCCTTGACTCTGAAATGCCATTGTCAAAATTATTCCATAAGGTAATATAGTTCTTTTCTTATAACATGCCTCTGCCATGTATCCAATCATCATACCAGGTAGGTTTATAGGCTGACCGGTAACAACACAGTCCATTACAACTATGTCCCTCTCAGACACATACTCTTAGGGAATAAAATTCTACTGCATATGTTGTGAGCCTCAGCTCTAGGGGTAATTGATTTTCCCTAACTTCCTCAAATTCTGCCACATCTCTACCAAGGATTCTAGACAATGATTCACCCCTCTCACTATGAGAGTTAGCAATCAATCCAATAACCGGTATCTTCAACAAATTTCCTAAAATCTCCAAGTCAAATGAATTATTGTTCCTCTAACATGACTAACAATACCTTCGTCTCCTCTTATTAAATTATGATAAAAATCTTTTACTAAAGCTGGGTAGGTTGGAACATCCAAGGAACATACCTTTTCCCAACCCATCTCTTTGATTTGTCTTCCTAAAGTGAAACCTTCCGCTTCAAAGAAACCAAAATCGACTTTTCTACCCATTGTAATAACTTTCCTGGCTAGGAGATCTATCAGGGGAGAGGAAGGACCAGGAATAGCGCTCGGAGTAGAGGATGATGAGGTAGAGGATGAGCTAGGCAAATCATCTTGTCGGACGCCTCGCCATTCTTCTTCCCGTCATCACAGTTGCTCCAAAGACTGATCCACATCGCTTAGGTGCCATTGAGTGCTAGGAAGGGATGAATTAGAGGGATTCTAGGATTTGGGAGAAGTGGAGAAGGTTTGGAAGAGTTTGGAGTCGATTGGAGACGAAGAGGTATCGACTCTGCCCTAATAAAGTCAAACTGGGACCACAAGGTGTCGGCTCCCGCAAAGCGAGGTATTGACTCCAAGTCGCTAACACAGTTATAGCCCGAAATAGAGTCGGCTCCGCAAAGACAGGTGTTGGATCTAAAATCACAAACAGAGAGCAACATAGACAGGTGTCGACTCCACTAATAGTGGTGTCGGCTCCAAGACAGTTTCAGTGAAAAATGAGAGTTTCAAAGAATCTGAAACTTGTTAAAAGTCATCAAATTTTGGATAAATTTTTCTTAGAATGTGATGAATCAAGAGGTTCAATTATCTAGATAAGTTTTCCTTAGAATCACAAAAGAGAATTTTCAAAAAATTGATTGAATTCTAGATAGTCATTCCTAGGAGATTTAAAATTATTCCAATGGACTCCTAATTCTCCTCTAAGATAACAAAATCTCTCTTCACTTAAGGGTTTCGTGAATATGTCTGCAAATTATTCATCAGTACATACATAATCAAGACAAACATCATTATTAGCTACATGTTCTCTAATAAAATGATGTCTTATTTCAATGTCCTTTGTTCTTGAGTGTTGAATAGGATTTTTAGTTAGATTTATTGCACTAGTATTATCACCTCTAATAGGAGTTTTATCAAATGTTATACCATAATCTTCAAGTTGTCGCTAAATCCAAAGGATTTGAGCACAGCAACTTCCAGCTGCAACATATTCAGCTTCAGCAGTTGATAATGCAACTGAATTTTACTTTTTGCTAAACCAAGAGATTAAGTTATTACCTAAAAATTGGCATGCACCACTTATACTTTTTATCTAATTTACAACCAGCAAAATCAGAATCAGAATATGCAATCAAATTTAATGTTGAGTCTCTAGAGTACCATAATTGTAACCCCCCGGTAAATTAATTGTGGGGAAGGTAACCCCAGCATTTATTTGAGGACACCTGGTACCTAAAGTTTATTCGAACGTTTAGGTTCCCGACTTGTCGATTGGTTACCTAAGTCGTCGTGTGTCTGATTGGTTTTCGATATCTCTGAGAGGCGTCACGTGGGAGAATAAAAGGAGTTGAAGGTCGACTCCCTCCTTCACCCTGGCGCATACCTCCTCTAGATAATCCCCTGCCCAGCCCCATCCTTCTAACGCCAAAGAGAGAGAAAAAGCCTTAGGACAAGATCCGGGTATCGGAGAGGTTAGCGTTCGCTTTTGTGTAGGCGAAGGATTAGCATTTGAGCTACCACCTTCGAACGCGAGAGATCTTTGGTGGCGGCAAGGGAGGTAGTGGTGGCCAGATCCTGATCACGTGCCTCTCGTCCTCCTCTGATCTGCTTGCCCGAATCCAAACATCGCATGGCAGGAGACGTCTCGGCACTCTTCCTCCTCGACATCTAGGGTCACATCCTCATATGGCGAGACTACCGATGGGACGTGTCCGCCCTCCAAGCCGAACGTTCTTCGCCTAACTCATCGAAATACAGGGTGATCCGAAAACTCAAGATCCGGTGGTATTCGTTGATGGTGCTTTTGGAGGCTCAAGGTCGGGCCACAGAAGGGAAAGCCATAAATCTAGATGATATCAAATTTCACTAGTTTGTACATTGGCCCGTTTTGAGAATGGCAAGACAATATCCTTCATACCACCTAATGGATCTTTTGATTGATGTCATACAGACTCAGTACTCAGGTAAGCCTATTATCTAGGTGGAAGCTCAAATTAAGAGGCATGCAAGAAGTCAAATAGAGCTCATGGTAAAGGCAAGAAGTTGATTCAACGAACGGATCACTGGAAACAAGTGTTGAAATCGAAGTGCCTGTACCTTCAGATGCTATAAATCATATTGTGCATACCTCCATGGGATATGCTAACTATGCACCCGAGAACGATGCATTGCTCTGGAAAATAAAATCTTTTTCTTGTGGTAAGGAGTTATGCTGAGGGCAGAATTCAACCTTCCTAGTATAACTTGTGAAGAAGTGATGCATGAAAGAAAGCTCCCATACGTGTGAAGTTTGAGATTCCATATTTTATAGTTTTTGGGATACAAGTACCCAGATGTCTAAATACCTGGTTAACCATTTGGGATAAGCGTACCGAGGTAAGTAAGTCTATTTATAATTAATAATTTATAACTCATGGTTTTATAGTTTGCAAGTATATTATGAGATAAGGAAAACGAAAGTTTATTTGGTTTGATTATTTTGAATAGTACCATAAATCTACATATGAGCATTTATTATAACTATAGTAGTTGATAATCTTTTGAAAGAAATAGTTTCTTGGTGTATGTACAAAAATATAAATTCTTTGATTTGCAAAATATGTTGGGATGACCATATGCATTTGCTAATAATGTACAAACCACTGTATATGTAATATGAGAAATTGATGCATGGTGAGTAACATGCAAGTATGATAATAACATTGTGATAGACTAGTATGTGTCGCCGCGGTTCTCATTTGGCCTCACACATCTAGAGGATGTGTTCTGATTAATTTATAGGGCCATGGGACATATACGAAAATAATAATTACAAAACAGTGGGTTTATTATATTACATAATCTGGTATTTATTGCATAATCTGGTAAGTAAGCCAAATATAATAATTTCATAAATTATAAATAGTTGTATTTATAGTTTTATGCATATTTATGAAATAGAGTTTTATTGATTATTTTGGGAATTGGTAAGCTGTCCATGTGTATCTAATTGCATATTTGCTATAATAGTTGATATTATTTGCAAAGTGAATTAATTATATGCAATGGTTAAAAATGTACAAACCACTGTTTATGTGTTGTGAGAGAAATTATGCTTATGATGATGCATAATATGTGACATGCATGTGTAAAATGATTTAAGTTATATTTATGTGTGTCGCCGCGGTTCTCCTTTGATATGGCATGTGAAGGCCACGCACATCTAGAGGATGTGTGCTGATTGATATGGCATGTGGAGGCCACGCACATCTAGAGGATGTGTGCAGATTGATGGAGGCATTGCAGGGCCATGAGACACATATGATATAATATAACAATGATTAAATATAAACAATAGATTTAAATTATATTTATATGTGTTGCCGCGGTTCTTCTTTGATATGGCATGTAGAGGCCACGCACATCTAGAGGATGTGTGCTGATTGATATGGCATGTGGAGGCCACGCACATCTAGAGGATGTGTGCAGATTGATGGAGACATTGCAGGGCCGTGGGACACATATGATATAATATAACAATGATTAAATATAAACAGTGGATTTGTTTACAATGCATATTCTGGTATTTGTTTTATAAGCTTCCATGATTATTTGACTTAATGATATGCATGATTATGATAGCATGTTATTTAAATTGGAAGTTTCTATGAAAATTATGACTTGATAATATCTTGAGAGATAAGATGATATATGACTATTTTATGTCATTATTATAGGCTTACTTATTGAGTGTGAGCTCATGTAAATCTCACAATGTTTTTCAGAGCCTCGGGATTGAAGATGAAATTATGGGGTAGATGGAGCTCTAGTTAAATAAAATAGTTCCATAGTGTTGATGTAACCCCAGTAATATTTGTGTGTAGGGCTTGTAGCCCAAAACTTATATTAGTGGTTTGTAATAAAGTATGGATTTGGATTGACTTATTATACTTATTACCTTATAATGATCGATGTGTAAATTTTGGGACGCTTTGCATGCCCGGCATGCGGCGAGTTGTCACCCTAGCTCAACATTTTTGGGTCTGGGGCGTGACAATAATCTTACATTTTTAGTTTCAAAAATAATCTTACATTTTTAGTTTCATTTAAGTGAGATTCTTTAGGTTCAGACTGATATCTAGCACATAAGCATACAGCAAACAAAATATCAGGTCTACTTGCTGTTAAATAAAGAGAAATCCGATATACCTCGATAATACTTTTGATCAACCTTCTTACCTTCTTCATCTTTGTCTAGCTTGCATGAAGGACTCATTGGTGTTCCAAGGGGTTTCATTGTTCCATACCAAACTTTTTGAGTAGTTCTCTTGTGTACTTGGTTTGGTTGATGAAAATTCCCTCCTTTCTTGTTTGATCTGGAGTCCAAGGAAGAAGTTGAGTTCTCCCATCATGCTCATCTCGAATTCTCCCTGCATTAACTTTGCAAATTCTTGACACAGAGATTCGTTAGTAGCACCAATACTAATGTCATCTACATATATTTGTACTACAAGTAAATCTTTACTTTTCTTTTCAAAAACAAGGTTTTATCAACATTTCCTCTTGTAAAATCATTTTCTATTAGAAATTTACTTAACCTATCATACCAAGCTCTAGGTGCTTGTTTCAAACCATATAAGTGCTTTGTGCAATTTAAAAACGTGATTTGAAAATTCATGATCTTCAAAACCTGGTGGTTGTTCTACATAAACTTCTTCATTTATAAACCATTTAAAAATGCACTTTTTACATCCATTTGAAATAAGTTAATGTTCATATGACATGCAAATGCAAGTAAAAGTCTAATGGCTTCTAATCTAGCTACAGGTGCAAAGGTTTCATCAAAATCAATACCTTCTTCTTGATTATATCCTTTAGCAACCAATCTAGCTTTGTTTCTAATTACTATGCCATTTTCATCTAATTTATTTCTAAAAACCCATTTAGTCCTATAATTGAATGGTTTTTAGGTCTTTCCACTAAAGTCCAAACATTATTCCTAGTGAATTGATTTAAGTTCTTCTTGCATAGCTAACATCCAATTATTATCTTTTTCAGCTTCTTCAATAGTTTTAGGTTCTATATGAGATACAAATGCAAGATGATTACTAATATTTCTCATTGATGATCTAGTTCTTATTCCTTGAGATGGATCACCTATAATCAATTCCTTAGGATGACTATAAGCATATCTCCAATCTCTTGGAAGATCTACATCATTATGATCATTATTTAAAATCATCATCCTTAGCCTCTGGTTCATGATCTAGAAGATACTATCAATATTAATTTTTTCAAGATCTTTTCAATTATGTTTGTATCTTCCTCATCATTAATCTTTTCAGATCCAGATGCTAAAGATTCATCAAAAACTACATGAATAGATTCTTCTACTATTAAGGTTTCTTGTTAAAGATTCTATATGCCTTACTAGTTGTTGAATAACCTAGAAAAATTCCTTCATCAGATTTAGCATCAAATTTCCCAAGTTGTTTTTACCATTATTATGAATGAAACATTTACATCCAAATGCATGAAAGTATTTATATTTGGTTTTCTTTCATTCCATAATTCATAAGGTGTTTTCTTTAATATTGGTCTTATTAAAGCTCTATTTAATATGTAACATGCTGTGTTAATAGCTTCCGCCCAAAATACTTTGGTAAGTTGCTTTCACATAGCATGGTACGGGCCATGTCTTCTAAAGTTCTATTTTTCTTTCAACTACACCGTTTTGTTGTGGAGTCCTAGGGGCTGAAAAATTATGATTAATTCCATTTTCAGTGCAGAAATTTTCAAATAAGTGATTTTCAAATTCTGTTCCATGATCACTTCTTAGAGACACTATGGTGTTTTTTTCATTTGTGACTTTCTTGAAGAATTTCAGAAATATCGAGAAAGTCTCATCTTTGTGAGCTAAAAACATTACCCAAGTATATCTAGAATAATCATCTACATCACTAGACCATATTTCTTTCCTCCTAGACTTGTGGTTCTAGTTGGTCCAAAAAGGTCCATGTGAAGTAGCTCTAGTGGCCTAGAAGTTGAAACAATGTTTTTAGATTTGAAAGAACTTCTAGTTTGTTTTCCAAATTGACATGCATCACAGATTTTATTATTTTCAAAATCTAATTTAGGTAAACCTTTGACTAAATCCATTTTAATTAGTTTTGAAATAAGGTGTGTGCTTGCATGACCTAATCTACGATGCCACAACCAACTAATATCATTAATGTTAGCATTATCAGCAATTAGGCAATGACTACTAGAAATTGTCTAAGTCAACTAAGTATACATTGCCAAATCTATAACCAGTAAAAACAATGCTATCATCAATGGGATTAGATACAGTGCAAATAGAAGATTTAAAGGAAACATTAAACCTTTATCACATAGTTGGCTAATGCTAATTAAATTATGCTTTAAACCATTAACATATAAGTACATTTTCAATAAAATGGATGGAGTTATGCGAACTTTACCAAGGCCCAAAATTTGACCTTTACCGTTATCGCCAAATGTCACAACTCCACCTCTTTTTCTTTCAGGGTGATGAATTCCTCTTTGTCACCCGTCATATGTCTTGAGCAGCCGCTATCAAGATACCACTTTTTTTTGATCTTTTGGCTACAAGACATTCCTGCAACATCAAACTTTATGTTTAGGTACCCAAGCTTTCTTGGGTCCTTCATGGTTAGTAGCAATAAAATTGTTCCTTTCGGAACCCATATTTTTTACCTTTATATTAAATTTTTTTGTTCATTTTGTTTACATTCAAAGGATTTGTCCCTTTTTGTTACATTAACAAAAATATTTTGATTGGTTTCTTTTAAAAAATTTTTAATTTTGTTTTCTTGTGTTATATCCTAAACCAGCTTTGTCAAAAACTCTTTGACTATTAAAAGAAGTTAAGTTTAGTTGAGCTTAAAGTAAATTTCTCAACAATCTTCTTATATTTTTAATTTTTTTCTTCAAATTAAAATTTTCAGTAGAAATTGAGTCCTTTCTTTTAATGTCTTCTTTTTCAGATTTCAAATTTTTAACTCAAAACTAGTTCATTTTTCTTTTAGAAACTAAGTTTTCATTTTTCAAAGTTTTATTTTTTTTCAAAATTTAAAAACTATCATAAGTTCATTAAAAGCTCAAACATTTCATCAAAAGTAAATCATCATTGGGGGTTTTAGAACTTACCTCATTTTCGTCGTTTGCCATGAAGCAATGTTGGCAACTCTTTTTGATCTTCTTCGGATGAAGACTCTTCAGCTGTCGCTCCAAGTTGCATAAGCTTTCTTCTTTTTTTGTATCCCTTTTTCAGTTGAGGACAATCATATCTAAAATGCCCTGGTTTCTTGCACTCATAACATATCAAGGGCTCCTTTTCCTTGTTCTTTCTTTTCTTATTCTCTTTCCCTTCCATTTTATTCCAAATTTTTTTTTGTGGAAGGGTTCTTTTTCATAAATCTTCTGAATTTCTTGGCCAAGAGAGCAGTCTCATCATCATCTTCATCATCTATCACTGCTGCTTCTTTCATTTTCTGCAGCTTTGAGAGCAATGTTTTTCTTTTTTTCCTCCTCTTATGCTGCCTCATTGTCAATCGTGGGTCATGAGAGATCCTAGAAGCTCCTCTAAGGGTAGTGCATTGAGGTCTTTGGCTTCTTGGATTGCTGTGACTTTTGCTTCCCACGATCTTGGAATGACCTGAGTATTTTGCGAACAAGATCAGCATTAGTATAAACTTTCCAAGACTTTTCAAACCATTCACAATATCGTGAATCTAGTGAACATGCATGTGATGGTTTCAGTTTGTTCCATGTGAAAATTCATATTTATGAACCAAAATATTAATCTTTGATTCTTTTACTTGGTTTGTTCCTTCATGTGTAACTTCCAACCTATCCCATATTTCTTTAGCGGAATTACAAGTAGAGATGCGGTTGAATTCATTTGATCTAAGGAACAATATAAGATATTAATGGCTTTGGCATTAAGTTGAGCCATTCTCCTATCATTATCATTCCAATCCCTTTCGGGCTTTGGAACAATAGTGCCATCTACTAAGTGTGTGGGTGTACTAGGTCCATTTATAATACACCCAAATTCATAATCAGAAGCTTGAATGAATATCCTCATTCTAGCTTTCCAATATGAATAGTTTGTGCCATTAAAAAAGGAGGTCTATTCGTAGAATGACCTTCAGCAAAAAGAACCACTTTGTGTTGCCATAATGACCTTTAGCTCTTGATCGTAGATCAAACTCTAAATGAGCACTAGCTCTGATACCAATTGTTGGCCCAGATGGCAACCCAAGAGGGGGGGTGAATTGGGTTCTTAAAAATTTAACTTTTAACCAATTTAAGATAAGTATGCACAAGTGAAGTGATGCAATAATGCAAGCACAAAATAGAAGAGAGAGAGAGAGAAAGATAAACACGGCAAACACACAAGGTTTTATAGTGGTTCGGTATTAGCCACCTACATCCACTCCCAAGAACTCTTGGGTCCACACTATAATCACAGATTACAGCTGAGTTGTTTTACAAGATCACAACTCAAACTTGTTGTTTTCACCGGGGTCACAACGAACCCAGCTAGTTTTACAAGTTCACCAGCACAAAACCTAACGTAAGCTACTCTTAGCTTACCCCGAGATCAACTACCTCAACTAATTCAATCCCCCTGATTGAATTAAAAAATAAACAATTCAAATATATGTTTACAGCAATTAAAAGCTCCTCAAATGAGCAAATAAACAATATGAATAAATGAGAATAGAAAAGCCTCTTTCAAAGCAATGTGAAGTTGAGCTTTTCTTCTTTTCTTTTTTCCTCTTCTCTTCTGAAAGAACTATCAAAGCTTGAACTTCGATTCTTGAAAAGACTCGGTGAAGAGAGGGTTAAAAATTTAGGGCACTTGCTCTTCTCCTTCAAATCGATGGAAATCCTTAGGATTTGATCTTGCAAGGCTGTTGGATTCCTCTTCTATCTCTTTTCAATAGATGGGCTTGGACACGGAAATTTTCCTTTTTAAAACTTCTTGATTTCTCTCTTTTCTTTCCATTTTTTTTTCTCTTCTCTTTCGTTCTCAGTTTTTAAACGAATGAAGCCCTTTTTATAATCCTTCTTAATCTAAGATTAGGTGAGAAATAGCCGTTGAAATGTACTTGGATTACATCCTCACGCAAAGAAATAGATCCGTTGGAGGGTAGGTGAAAAAATATTACGTTGGAATCGACTTTGACAGATTGAAAAATCGATTCTGACATGTTGGAGTCGGCTCCAACTTTTTAGGTGTTAGCTCTAAGTCGGGTTTACAAAAATAGTAATAAAAATTCCGTCGTGGGGTCGGCTTCAAGATTCTGTGGTATCGACACATTGTGATTTGGGGTCGGCTCTAATCTCCTAGGGTGTCAGCTCTAACAATGTCCCAAAAATGTAGTCTCTATTTTTCAGGTTAGAGTCACTCTAAATATTCAGGTATCGGCTCTAAAATCTGAAGCAAAAAATAGTTCTCTATATCTCAGATTAGAGTCGGCTCTAACTTTTCATGTGTCAACTCTAAACCATGCCGAAAGTTTCAAACTATTCTGATACGCTCTGGAGTCGGCTCTAATGACTGTGGGTGTTGGCTCTAACTTCTAAACTTTGACAAATACCTTTAAACACTGATTCAAATTGATTTTCTATTTAACAATTGAATAATTTATCTTTCTAAATTCCTGAAACATATGTCAATTACATTAGTAACACAAGGAATATACTCATGGCTTTTGTTAATCATCAAAATCAATATGTGGGTCAACAATTAGTCCCGGAGCTACATTACCAAATCTACCATATTATAGGATGAACACTAGTGAGCATGCTGAGTTACAAAAATAAGTTAGAGAACTCCTTAAAAAGGGATTCATTAGGAAAAGTTTGAGTCCATGTGTCGTACCCGTGTTATTGACCCCTAAGAAAGATGACACTTGGAGGATGTGTGTAGACAGTCGTGCCATTAATAAGATCACAACTAAGTATAGGTTTTCTATACCTCGTTTAAACGATATGTTAGATATGATGGCCGATGCAACAATATTTTCAAAGATTGTCCATGGTTATAAATCTAGGAAACCTATCGACCTCATTTCATTACCCACTCATGCACGAATGTTTGAGTCCGCCAAGTCATATGCACAGCATATTAAGGAATTATATAAGGAGATTAGTAAGAAAATTTAAATGAGCAATGAAGTCTATAAGCATATGGCCAATTCACGTAAACGAATGAAAAAATTCATGCTCGGAACTATGAAGAAATTGCATGCCCGATGAGCTGGACCTTTCAAAGTATATTAAAAGAGAGTTATACCTAATGCATATGTGTTAGAGTTACCACCAGATTATGGCATTAGTTCAACATTTAATATTTCTGCTATGAAAGAATACAAAGAGCTGGCATTAATTCTTAATGAGCCTTTTGAACCTTACCCAGCCTTTGAAAGTGAAACCCTACCTAAGTGTCAACCAGCAATTCAGCCAGAGTGAAGAGATAGGATTGAACATATCTTAGATGACCAAGCAATTACCACCAGAAATAAGGGCTATCAACATTATATGGTTCGATGGCAAGAAGGCCAGAATCTGAGGATTCTTGGATCACTCGAGAGGATCTACAGCAAATCAATCCAAACCTGCTAGAAAGGTATCAAAGTCAGACCAGTCCTTACTTAACAGGGTCGAGTTCATCCCATCCCGGAATTAGTGCAGACACTAAAGTTTGAAAGAGGCTTCGATCTAATTCAATATGGCTTTAATTCTTTCATGTGTCCTGTAAATAGAGTAATAATTTTACTTCTTTAATTTTAGTCATGTAATTAAAGTTGGTTTATTTCAATTTGGGTCCTTGAGTCCAAGTAGGGTCTAATTGGTTTGTATTTAGTGAGTTTAGTAGTTGGGTCCAAGAGAGGTATGGAATTGGGTTCAAAGTAAGCAAGTGAGCTTGAAGATTGGATGCATTCAACCACTCCAATAAATCAATCATAGATGGACGCTACTTCAACAAGCATTGTTGGGTGCCATGTCAACCTCTAGGTATATACCTCATCAAGCCATATAATCATATGCCACATCACCAAGGAGAATTCAAATTCAAAGGAGCTGCCCACTTTTCTCTCATCTTCTTAAGCTTAGTTATAAGTTGTTTCAAACCCTCTACCCTTATAGCTAGCTTAGGTTGCAACTTCCCATGAAAGCTCCATATAATTTGAATTTTCAGAAGCCCCTTGGAGGCTTATAAATACTACTCCAAGATATCTTGTAAAGACAATATATGATGAATAAAAGTTGAGTTTATTTTCTTCTATTTGTCTTGGCAAATGTCCTCCAGAGAAAGTGGGTGAGAGGCCCTTAGGTACTTCTAGAAAGTCATCTCCACACCAAGATTCATTAGCCATTTTCATTCCATTCTACCATCCCATCCCATCTTTCAAGGTGCAAAAAGACTCCACAAAGAAGGCCGGCCAGGCTACCTCAAATCCGCCAAGCTTCATCTTAATTTCAACCTTCCCTTCCTCTTCCTTCATTTCATTAATACTCACCAAATTTTTATGTTCTTAACTCTAATTTGATTTGTGTAGAATCCTCGGGAATTTCAGGTTCCAAAGAAAAAGATCTTCCGTGATAAGAAACAGATACAAGAAGTCCTGCAACTAAAGGAATCTCCTTATCATCCAAAAACTTCATCCTTGAGTGTAAACCTTCCAATCTCTGATATATTAATGGCCGGGTACCCCTTTTTCAATATTTATCAATCTGAAATATTAGAGTAATTAAGCCCTAGCCTATATGGTTTCTTTGCCACAAAGATCATTTCTCTTTACTATTTTGAAGGATTCTCATCCAAGTCTAGTTTAATATGCAAATCCCTTCATGAAAATATAGCCTAGATTCACTTCATTTTTTCATTTAGTTATTACTATCTCCTCCTAAATTGCATCATTCCATTTCATCCCTCATCAGACTTAGCCAAAGAACTTAAAATTCAGATCCCTTCTCTCGTTATGAGTGAAGGCTTTTATACCTGTTCGGAAGTCCCTCTTACCCCTTTTTAGAAGGTTGTTGAATCTGAGACGTTATTGTCTAGCGGAGGATAGGTGGCAAGGCTGACAGGGACAGGTCGCAACCACCTCTGAGGTAGTCAAGGGCGGCCTGGCCTGCAACATCCCTGTCAAGTATGGTGCCACAGATGATAGGTGAGCCTAGTCATATCGGGCGTATGTCGTAACTGGCAGTGGCCACGCGGGATTGCAGGAGGTTGGTGGGCCATGTGGTGGTTGCAAGTATCTGTCGGGCTATATGGAGACCAAGTGTCGACGCCGAGGGGGACTCGGGAATCCCTCGGTGTTGAGGCCGAGGGGGGGTCGAGGCAGAGGGGACTCGGGAGTCCTTTGGTACTGAAGCAGAGGAGGGCCGAAGCCAAGGGGGACTCGGAGTCCTCGGTGCGGAGGCTGAGGCCGTAGAGGATTCGGGAGTCCCTCGGTGCTGAGGTCGAGGGGGACTCGGGAGTCTCTGGGCGTCGACCTGGTCTGTCCGGACCTGGCTCCGTCAGTCACTTAGTCCGTTAGTCCTAACATGACTTGATCAGCCACATCATATTATATCATTTATAAATAATCAAAAGCAATATAAAATTTATTTTTATAAAATATAAATTATTTTGTACCATATAAAATTGATATAAATTATTTTGCACATTAATTATAAACTCTGAATGATCATATCATTCAACTAATGCATGCCTATTTCAATCACGCCACATGCTCCCACGAACAATTTGGCGGGCCCAATCTGCAGCGCGCACTGACCTTTGAGAGTGTTCAGACTTCAGAGAAAAAGAGGGAGCTTTTCCGGGCACCGCGTACGATTTGTCGGTGCAATTATTGTCCGGACTGGGCAGGCCTTTCACGTGATCGGCTCGAACTCTGCACCCACAATAACGTAGTTTATGGGGCGCAGCAGCGGAAGCGCCAACTACCCCGGACTAATTAATCACGTTGTATTAGCAATTGTAGGCATTAATTATAATTCTGACCTTCTAGCTTGAAAGCGTGATGGGTTGTTGGCTTCAGTTCGAAATTAAAAGAAAAATTACCCACGGTGATGAAAATTAAAATATAATTTTAAAGTTATTAATTAGACTTAACAAAAATTATATGAGAACTGATAAAATTTTTTAATAAATTTTAAAACAAAATAAGAATTGTTACTGAAACTTTTAAGTGGCTGTTAGTATCTATCACAATTAGAATACCATAAATATAACGGAACCTGGTACTTGGAGTACGTCTCTCTGAAATCGCAAGCACCATCATCTATCTTAAAGTAGTTTGTAGCTCATGGTTTGTTTGTACCATAGATAAGGAGTGGATTGTAATTCAAAACCGTTCGTACTACTGATTAGAAGTGCAAATAGGGTCATCTTATCGTCTAATGGTATTCTTAAATAGTTTTCAAGCAACAAACAATGAATGACCTTTGTGTAATGAATTGATGGCACAAGGATCGAGCTAGGTTTTGCAAATTAGATTTTTCAATCATCTTGACAGACCACCAATTGCTAGACTGAGCTAAACTTGAATCAGATAGATAATTAAATTTCTACTTATTTATTTTCATATAGCCACATGGAGCATATAATTAATATTATAATATAATGCAAACACGCTGGTTTAAATTACCAACAATTAACTCGTAAAATATCATACGTGATTCACAACAATAACTCATTAAGGAGTCCTTTCGAAACCGGTATCAAACGGTTTTACAATATTAGCTTGAGAGAAGCAATGATTTTATATAAAAAAAAATTAAAATAAAAAATATTATTTAAAATAACATTTTTTTACACGCTTTTAAAAAATGTTATTTTTCACTTCAAATAGTGCTTTTATAAGTTCTTTTTTTTATTTTTTTATTTTTTAACTATTATAATAAATATAAAAATTATTATTTTAAATAATATTTTTTATTTAAATTTTTACCTTCCACACCTTACATCGGTTCCAAAACAGGACTCCTCGACAAGATGCCAGGTCTCTCGGGTGGAGGAGACTAGAAAAATTCGTTTCACGTGCTGCTGGCCACCTACTTTACTCGATTGCTTTAATTTTTAAACGGAGATGAGACACTAAATTAATGAGATTTATCTACGATGAGGGATGGAGAAAAATTTTAAAATAATATTTTCTTGAATATATTAGAATACTAACGTACATTGCAAACTTTGTTATATATGGTGCGAGCATATTAATTTTGAGATCTTGGTATTAAAAAAATTAGAAGTAATAATTACATTAAAAACTAAATTAAGTTTAACTGATTTGCATATCGAGTATAAAAGATTTTTTTTAAAAACAATCTAAAAATTTTGTTTTGATACTTAAAAATCTCTTCTATTCGTTTCTGTGGTGAGGCATTAGTATATACAATGGTACATAAAAATCTCTTACAGTGTTTTATTAAGTAATATTAAAATTGTTTTTTTAATTAATTTAGCTTAAAAGTTTGAATGAAAATAAAATTATCATAGTTTTATAACAGCAAATTCTTCTTTCCATTCACTAGCTTAATAGTATTAGGGAGTAGATGACTGAAATTAGTTTTATGTACCAAATGACAGTTTCGAAGCTATTGAGGGAAAAAAATAAAAAAAGGTTCTTATATAAATCCATCAAACTTAAAAGGGCTCATGCGGTCATCTCTTTGGGAGAAAAAAATTAAAACCACTTTTTAAAAATCATAAAATTTCAGTCAATGTAATAAATGTGTGATTTCTTAAAATATATTGTTTATATCAGCTGATATGGATAAGGCCAATATATAGAAAAAATAGCAGTAAATTTGGTAATATTCAAATTCTAACTAAGTTCAATGTACCCTCTTTTTCTTTTTCTTTTTTTTTTCTCTCTCTCTCTCTCTCTCTATATATATATATATATATATATATATATAAGATAAGTTTTTTATGTCAATATAATTGGATGTTCACACATTGATGATATCTCAACAAAGACCTTGGCTTGAAAAAAAAAAATTGGTCGTAAAGTGCTAGTAACATCTAACATTGGACGAGATATTCTAGGGATAGCAAATAGCTCTGATAGTGGAATAGGGTGTTGGATTTATGGTTTTGAAAATGTATTTATTAAAAAATTATTATTTAATATTTAATATATAAGTTAGCTTAGAAAAAAAATGGAAAGTCATGTGTTTATTAAAAAATTTATTTTCATAATTAATAAGCTAGTTTTGGAAGACTAAAAAGGCCATCATATTTAATAATTTTATGTTAAAAAGTGAGAGGCGATGACGTTTGGGTGTGAGTATTTGAATTGGGCATTTAAGTTAGCATGAATAAATATATGGAACACTTTATGCAGAAGGTGAAAAAGAACAATCTTTACAGGTCTTTTTTTTATAAATGCCTACATTATTTCTATAAGTTAGGCTACTAAAAAAAAGAAAAAAAAAACACAATCTAATTGAAGGGAGTAAGCCATTAATCACAGCTAAGGAGAAGAGCTACGCTGTAGGCCGGCACTGTTAACATCTATAAGGTTAAATTATTAATACAAATTAGAATTAAAAAAGTATCTATAAGGTATTAAATTAATATTTATTTTAGTATTTAATATATATAGATATGTGGTGTGAAGGTATGAAGCATGACTGCTTGAGCTTTTTAATGAAAGGATCCTATACTTATCTTATCCTCATCGAATTTTGATTCTAATTAATCCTTTATATAAAAAATTTAAAGCGTTCCATAAAAAATAAAGTTAAATAATTTTTTTCTCCGTTACCAAGAAAAGTTTTGCGCATTGATTTTTTCATGTGCGTGGAGCGAACAGGACTCCATACCTACCCATGCTAATTTAATTAATCAAATGGAACAAAGAGGGAAGGTGCGAGAACATCCATATCCATTGAGAGAGAGAGAGAGAGAGAGTTGCCCTCTGTGTTCTCCTCCAGTACTCCCTTTAAAGCGTGGTGCTGAGAGTTGGCTTCTCGGCACTTCCTCTTGGTAGAGCGCACACCAGCCCCCAACCCGTTAGGCAATGGCGAGATCAAAGGCTTTTCCTCTGCTATTCTTGCTTGGCTTCGTATCTCTCTCTGCCTCTCCGACGATCGCGAATTCTACTGCCGACTTATTGGTTTTGAGCCTCATGGTAACTTTTGCTTGATTCTTAATTTATATTTTTTCTTTTTTGTTGAAGCTTTCAGTATTATGGATAAGTTTTAGAACAGAGCAATTTTACCCTCTTTCCTTTCTCTGTCTTTAAACTTCGATGCTAGCTAGCTAGCTAGCTTCCGAATTTGTTGCAGCTAGCGCCACAAGCTAATTAAAACGGAAATTACGTTGTAATGGAATTAAATTTTTATATTGGAATGAGCAACATATATAGAGGCCAACTTGGCCTTCCATGTCATTCCTCTATGTGGTAGTGTGAGGCCAAGAAGATCGAACTTGGTGGTCATTTCTTGTCATCCTAAGATTTAGAAAGAGTTGGATCCATATTTCAAACATAATAACCAGTTCACCCAAAAAAAAAAAAAAGGAAAGTGAAAATGATGATTTGATCAAGTTTTATTTGAATTAAACAATCGACACCAAAGAGTTCAACAGAATTGTAGCTGATGTTCCAACTTAATTATAACATCAAGCAACCACTAGTGCTTGCTTTCCAAGACTAAAAAAGCACGAATCTTGGGTCTTTTTTCAACAGTGGCCGGGCGCCTACTGCAGTGGCGGCCTCTTCGCAAAGTGCTGCCTCCCGACCACCGGCGAACCAGCACTGGACTTCTTCGTGCAGGGCTTCGAGACGTACGACAGCAGGACGGCTCAACCTGTGACTAATTGCAACCCCGAGTGCAGGTTCTCCATGAATGCCGTTAGTCTCTCTCTCTCTCTCTTTCTCTCTTTCTCTCTTTGAGCTCTCGTGTGGTGTCAATTAATCCAAAGGAACATGCATATGACTAAGCTGGGTTTGAGAGTGATGCTAATGGTAAGTAGTCCAGTGCATATACATAGAGATTTCTTCTACAAGAGAATCTTAAAAATGGCTCTGCTTCAACAGCTTAAGCCTCATCTTTGGAAATTCTAATTATTGGCCATATATATAATTAATCCCTTGATGTGGAATATATATATATATACCTCCAGCTCAGGAAGCTCATAACAGACTTGTATGCATACTGGCCCGACGTGAGCTGTCCTAGCAACAACGGGCGGGATCAATGGGAGCATTTGTGGTGCACCTACGGCACTTGCTCCAACCTCACCCAACTACAGTACTTCAACCAGTCTCTCCTCCTCAGGGCTCGGGTGGACCTCCTCTCCACCCTCAATGACCATGGTAATAATTAAAGCTAAAGCCTTCTGCATGCCTTACGTTCATTATTCCTCGATCCAGAGGAGTACTTGTTCTTCTTTTGCTGAACGCGTGGGCTTTGCTTGGCTTTGCTATGAAGGTATCGTGCCGTCTAAAACCAAAGAGTACAACCTCAAGGACATCCAGGATGCGCTCATCCCCACTCGGGTTCTCAACAATGGTGGAGTGCAAAAGGAACTTGTTCTCGTTCTGGGAATACCAGCTCTACAAGATCCACATCTGTGTCTCCAGTGATGGAAAGTTGATCATCAGCTGTCCTAAGTCCCAGAAGAGCATCAACTGTGGCAGCAAGGTCAAGTTCTATCCCTTCACCCTTGACATGCTCGTCGAGGACACAGCTAACCCCATCAAGATGCCTACTGCTAGAGATGTGGACATGTAACTCATGAGTAGCTCTTTATAATTATGTTCTTCTGCACCCTTCCACGATGTTAAAAGTACAATAAGGACGGGAGATCGAAGATGCATGCATGTATCTTAATTTGAAACTTCACTAAGTAAAAATTTGCATCCAATCTCTACTACTTCATATATATATATATATAAACTCCAATCTACTATATGTAAGTTGTTCTTGTACCATATAAAATCGTTATAAATCATTTTGCAAATTATAAACTACAGGCCTTTTGCAAAGTTCGGACAAAAAAAAAAGGTTTTGCCCGGCACCGCGTACGATTTGGCAGTAAAATTATTGTCCGGACTTGGCAGGCGTTCCACGTGATCCGTTCCACATCTCCGCAACAATAAATAATATAGTTTATGTGGCGCAGCTGAAGCGCCACCTCGCCCAAGAGGCCCTGCTGTCACGGACGTCGCATCAAAACTAAATAAGAGTTAACGTGTCAGGCTCGACGAGGAATAGATTAACTTAAAATTGCTCGTAGTGCGAATCGTACCAACTTGTCGTCTAATGGCATTCTTAAATAATTTTAAAGGATACAATGATGAATGGCCTAGCTTCGTGTAATGAATGGAGTGCATATGGAGTTAGGTTTTGCAAATTATTTTTCAATAATCTTGACAGCTCATGAAGACAAAGCTGAACTTGAATCAGATAAATTTGCACTTATTTATTTTCATATAACCATGTGATGGAGCACATAATATAATATAAAAATTATCAACAACTAACTCGTAAAATCTGTTACGTGATTTCTAAGATGATAATGATGTGGCTGATCAGTACCATTAGAATAAATAATAATAGCAGCTAACGGAGGTCCTTCCTTATCCTCGGAACCTTCTTCTTGTTCGATATCAGCGTTGGTTCCGTCAAGCGTCCACCTGAAGGACTTCGTCTCCATGGAGTCATTCAACCCTTAGCTCTGTCGAACATCTGGTAAAAACCCTGAACATCTCAGTCCCGAGACTTCCCTCCGGTCTCGGGGTACACAAGCATCGTCTCACCCCCGAGACCTCCTCCGGTCTCGAGTGAGGAGGAGTCTCGGGGTGAGGTCACTGCATCTCAACCCCGGGATCCTTCTTCGGCATCGGGGTGCACAAGCATCATCTCACCCCCGAGACCCCCTCCGGTCTCGGGTGAGGTCACTGCATCTCAACCTCGAGACCCTCTCCGGTCTCGGAGTGCACAAGCATCATCTCACCCCGAGACCCCCTCCGGTCTCGGGGTGAGGTCACTGCATCTCAACCTCGAGACCCCCTTCGGTCTCGGGATGCACAAGCATCATCTCACCCCGAGACCCCCTCCGGTCTTGGGGGTGAGGTCACTGCATCTCAACCCCGAGACCCCCCTCCGGTCTCGGGGTGCACAAGCATCATCTCACCCCCGAGACCCCCTTCGGTCTCAGGGTGAGGTCACTACATCTCAACCTCGAGACCCCCTCCGGTCTCGAGGTGCACAAGCATCATCTCACCCCCGAGACCCCCTCCGGTCTCGGGGTGAGGTCATTGCATCTCAACCCCGAGACCCCCTCCGGTCTTGGGGTGAGGTCACTACATCTCAACCTCGAGACCCTCTCCAGTCTCGGGTGCACAAGCATCATCTCACCCCCGAGACCCCCTCCGGTTTTGGGGTGAGGTCACTGCATCTCAACCTCGAGACCCCCTCCGGTCTCTGGATACACAAGCATCATCTCACCCCCGAGACCCCCCTCCGGTCTTGGGGTGAGGTCACTGCATCTCAACCCCAAGACCCCCCTCCGCTCTCGGGGTGCACAAGCATCATCTCACCCCCGAGACCCCCTTCGGTCTCGGGGTGAGGTCACTACATCTCAACCTCGAGACCCCCTCCGGTCTCGAGGTGCACAAGCATCATCTCACCCCCGAGACCCCCTCCGGTCTCGGGATGAGGTCATTGCATCTAAACCCCGAGACCCCCCTCCGGTCTCGGGGTGCACAAGCATCATCTCACCCCCGAGACCTCCTCCGGTCTCGGGGTGAGGTCACTGCATCTCAACCTCGAGACCCTCTCCGGTCTCGGGGTGCACAAGCATCATCAACATTTAGTACGTGAACCGGCCTTCGAACCAAACGACAACTTCGGGCCACCTGGCGCACCCACGTGATCCGCCTTGTGCCCGAGGCTGCTTGCGGCCATACCTCATAATAGCGTATGGTGCATTGCATGTGTCACTATGCATGACCATGCCCATTACGGAGTACGATTCACTACCACTTGCAACAGTGCGTGGTCATGTCAAGCAACGATGCACACCAAATGCAACCGTGGCTGCTAGACACCTATAAAACCATATTGACAGGTAACGCAGGACGCCTCTGGCGAGCACAATGACGGTACGACAGCAATCTTCCAGAACAAAAAGATGGGACATTCGAACAGGTATAAAAGCACGCAACCGCGTTGTGAGTAGGATCCTTAAACTCTGGTTTTCTAGTTTTCTTCCTACTAGTTAAAACCCTAACTGTTTCAGCTCCCTTCTGCTGAGCAGTTCTCGTCTGATCCCAAGTGACTAACTTGAGCGTCGGAGGGTCCCCACCGGAGCATCCGGTCTCCGGGGACTTTTCTTGCAGCGGTCCGAAGATAAGGACATCTGTCTTCTTCGACACTCGAAGAAGGTGACTTGGCATCATCAGATTGGCGCGCCAGGTAGGGGGGATTGAAGAAAAGTATAGCCTCAAACCTGTTACTGACTTCTCCCTCCTCAAACTCTTAAACAATGGTGACGACTCGTGCACGAGAGGCCACTGTCAGTCACGCTGGGGGGCAGTGTCAAAGGGCTGATCAGCCCGCAGCTGGCCCCTCAGCCCCTCCAACCGACGCACTAGCACCAGCACCGGTACAGCAATTTCAGGAAGATCGGTTTGCTGCTCTTGCCGCACAAGTTCAATCATTGGCCATAATGGTCCAAGGCCTGCAACATCAGGCGGTGATTGCACGGCAACCAGAACCCCTCCCGTCGGTGCCAAGAGTCTCTCAGCCCAGTCAGCACTCAATTCGGAGGAGGTCTCCTGCCCGAGAAGCCTGCCCTCGCCGCACTTCACCTAAGCCTCACCACCGCGAGGCCTCCAAGCGGCCCCGCTCACCCTCTCTCTGCGTCAGTGCGTCCCCCAAGCGACGATGTGAGAAGGAGGCGGAGCATCCCCGTCGGCCTCCCCGTTGCCTCTCCTCTTCCTCAGACTCTTCGAGGGAGGGGTCCTTTGATGGCGGGATAGCCCACCGGGCGGAGCGAAGACTTGATGAGTACAACCAGCGGTTGGAGGAGCTCAGCCGCCGGATTACCAACCCTCTAGAGACGAACTATGACAGCCGCCCACCGCTGTCTTGCTGCATCATGGAGGAACCTATATCCACTCGGTTTCGTCTTCCTCAGCTGGACCCTTATGATGGGATCACGGACCCCCTGGACCACCTGGAGAGTTACAAGGTTCTTATGCAAGTCCAGAGGGCAACCGATTCGCTCATGTGCATCGCTTTCCCAGCCACCTTGAAGAAAGCTGCCCGAGCCTGGTATTCCCGCCTGCCGCTGCAAAGTATCGATTCCTTCCGTCAGCTGGAGAGGGCCTTCCTGGCCCACTTCGATGCCTGCAGGAAGATTCCAAGGGTAGCCGATAGCCTCTTCTCCGTTCAGCAAAAGGGTGGTGAGTCCCTTCGGGACTACGTCGCACGGTTCAAGGAGGCTGCCCTGGAAGTTTACAATCTTAAAGACTCAGTGGCCACTTTGGCCTTGAAGCGAGGACTTCGCCCGTCTCGCTTTGCGTACTCCCTTGATAAGAAGCCACCCGGTTCCTACACCGAACTCTTGACCCGGGCCCAGAAATATATTCGGGCTGACGAGGCCGACTCCTCCCGACGCAAGGCTAGCGGGAGCGTCTCCAAGAAACCGGCCCGACCGGAACCTATCGAAGCTCGCCCCAGAAGACCTGAGCCTCCTCACCGGCCAGACAACCATCCCCGAGCCCCTACACCACCAAGAGATGGAGCCTACACCCCACTGCTCGCCCCGATATCGCAGATCTTGCTCGAGATTGAAGGGGAGCCTTATCTTCAGCGCCCTCCTCCAATAAACCCGAAGATCCCCCGCAACAAGAACCTCTACTGTCGTTATCACCGGGATCACGGCCACGACACTGATGACTGTTGCCAGCTGAAGAAGGATATAGAAGACCTTATCCAACGGGCCACCTGGGAAAGTTCGTCCAGAGGAACAACCCGGGAGCTCCTGGCCCGTCAGCGCCCCCGCCGCCGACGATCGACAATGCTCCAACTGAGAAGACGGTGGCAATGATTTCCTGCGGGGCAGGTGGACCGCCCAAGAGGCCAAGAGAGGAGGGGGAGTTAGACTCTGTAATCCCTTTTTCTAAAAGGGACTTAGAGGGGGTGGTTAATGAAAATAATGATAGTGTCATCGTGTCCATGATGATAGCCAAACACCCTGTAAAAAGAATTTTGGTCGATAGCGGGAGCTCAGTGAATGTTTTGAATTATGATGCTTTTGTTCGCATGAGTTTATCATCTGACCTGCTCCGACCTGTCACCACGCCCTTGATGGGGTTCACAGGAGACTCCATGCAAGTTGAGGGGGAAATCACCCTTCCTATTACGGCTGGCACGGCCCCATGCCAAAGCACGGTCCTCATGAGCTTCCTAGTGGTCCGGGTGCCCCTTGCCTACAACGCTATCCTCGGAAGGCCCGGACTCAACCTCTTGGATGTCGTCATCTCTACTAAGAGGCTCCTCGTAAGGTTTCCCACCAAAGGAGGGGTTGGGGAGATGTGGGGGGAGCAGAACCCGCCCCCACTTTGCTGCCACATGTCTCTAGGTCCGTAGGAGGTTATGCCTACACCCGCGCCAGAGGTGTTGGACCCCCAGGACCTGGAGAGGAGAGGAGAACCGGCTGAGCGTCTATTGGCTTTCCCTCTCGGGGAGGACCCGGCAAGAACGATCTGCATCGGAGCTTCACTCCCGAAGGAGGCCCGCGATCGGCTCCTCGCTTTCCTACGAGCCAACGATGACATCTTTGCCTGGTCGGCATCGGACATGCCGGGCATCCCTGAAGAGGTGATCACGCACCGGCTCAACATCAAGCCTGAGTGCTGACCCATTCGACAAAAGAAGAGAAGTTTTGCCTCAGATAGACAGAAGGCTGTGGACGAAGAGGTGCGGAAGCTCTTGGGGCCGGTCATATTCGTGAAGTGCACTACCCCGACTGGCTGGCGAATGTCGTGATGGTGCGTAAGGCCAGTGGGAGCTGGAGGATGTGCGTGGACTTCACCGATCTCAACAAGGCGTGCCCCAAGGATAGCTTCCCGCTGCCCCGGATCGATCAGCTAGTGGATGCTACGTCCAGGCACGAGGCCCTTAGCTTCATGGATGCATTTTTGGGGTACAATCAAATAAGGATAGACCCAGCTGATGAAGAGGCCACTTCCTTTGTCACCGAAAAAGGAATTTACTGCTACAAAGTGATGCCGTTTGGGCTGAAGAATGCCGGGGCAACTTATCAGAGGTTGATGAATAAGTCTTTGAGGGCCAGATTGGGCGCAACATGGAGGTGTATGTGGATGATATGTTGACCAAGAGTGCCCATGCGGCTGACCACGTCGTTGATCTTGCGGAAACCTTCGGCAACCTGCGCCAATATCGGATGAGGCTGAACCCCCACAAGTGTGCCTTTGGGGTTGCAACGGGCAAGTTCTTGGGCTTCATGGTGACTCAGCGCAGGATCGAAGCCAATCCTGACAAGATTCGGACCATCCTGGATATGAGGCCCCCGGCTAACAAAAAAGAGGTGCAGCGCTTGACTGAGAGGGTGGCAGCCCTGAGTCGCTTCATGTCAAGATCAGCGGAGAGATGTCTGCCCTTCTTCAAGGCGTTGCGCAAAGTTAACGGTTTCGAATGGACTAAGGAGTGCCAGGATGCCTTCGAGGAGTTGAAGCAATTTCTATCCACTCCCCGTTACTGTCCAAGCCAAGGAGCGGGGAGGAGCTTCTTCTGTATCTGGCAGCCTCCCCCGAGTCCGTCAGTTCTGTGCTCATACGTATGGATGCTGATGGAATGCAGAGGCCAGTCTATTATACCAGTAAGGTGCTTCATGATGCCGAGACCAGATACATCAGGACTGAGAAGATCATCTTTTCCTTGGTGGTCTCCGCACAGCGCTTCCGACCCTATTTCCAAGCTCACCCCATCGTGGTGCTCACGGACCAACCTCTCCGAACTATTCTATCCCGTCCTGACACCTCGGGACGGTTAGCCAAGTGGGCTGTTAAGCTGAGCGAGTTTGATTTGTCCATCCGGCTAAGATCTGCCATGAAGTCCCAAGTATTAGCTAATTTTTTTGGTCGAGTGTACCTGGACTAGGAGGGCCATGAAGAGTCGCATCCGGAGGTGCGCATGGAGCCACCCTCGGCGGGGGAGCAGAAGGAGAAGAGTGGATCCTACATGTGGATGGAGCGGCTAACTCTCAAGGAAGTGGAGCTAGACTTATCCTCGCAAGACTCGAGGGGGAGGTAGTAGAGTATGCCCTCCGGTTCCTGTTCTCAGCTACGAATAACCAGGCGGAGTATGAAGCCCTGCTGGCGGGGATGAAACTGGCCAAGGAGCTTGGAGCGGAGCGTCTGAGAGCCTTCACAGATTCCAGCTCGTCTCTGGGTAGGTTGCTGGGGAGTATGAGGCCAGAGACCCAACCATGTCATGCTACTTAAGCGAGGTGCAGTCCCAGGCCTCTCGGTTCTCCTACTTTCACGTCAGCTACATTCCCGGGTAAAGAACGCTAGGGCTGATGTATTGTCCCGACTGGCCACCTCGGCCGACGAGACCTTGGGAAGAACACATGTGGAGCACCTGCAGGCCCCAAGCATTGAAGTGGCGGAGGAAGCATTGCCAGTTGAGCAGGGGCCCACTTGGATGGATGTCTATGTATGATATTTGATCGACGGCACTCTCCCTGAAGACCCCGCAGAAGCTAGATTACTCAAGCGGCGGGCTCCAAGGTTCCTAATGATGGACAGGAGGCTTTATCGAAGGTCATTTTCATACTTGGTCCTCAAGTGCATAGGGCCAGCTAAAGCAGATTACGTCTTGCGGGAGATCCACGAAGGCATCTGTGGAAGTCATCTGGGGGGCAGAGCCCTAGCCTACAAGGCCTTACGATAGGGATATTACTGGCTCACCATGAAGGAAGACGCGGCCGAGCTTGTCAAGAAATGTGATAGCTGCCAGCGCCACGCCAATATTCAGCGACAATCGGCGTCTCAGTTGACCCATTTGGTGGCACCTTGGCCATTCGCTCAGTGGGGTATGGATATCTTAGGACCATTCCCTCCGGCCTCCGGACAGCGCAAGTTCCTCCTGGTTGCCGTTGATCACTTCACCAAGTGGATTGAAGCCGAAGCCCTTGCTAAAATCACTGAGAACAAGGTGAGATCTTTTTTGGAAGTCCATCATATGCCGGTTCGGGCTACCCCATACCTTAGTCACTGACAATGGTCGGCAGTTTGATAACGCGCCCTTCCGGGAGTTCTGCACCGAACTTGGCATCCACCAGAGGTTCACTTCCGTCAGACACCCCCTGACTAATGGCGCGGCCGAAGTGACCATTCGCATCATTCTCCAAGGATTGAGAACTTGGCTGGATGATTGCAAAGGGCGATGGATGGAGGAGCTTCACAATGTGCTATGGGCCTACCATACAACACCACGAGCCCCTACCGAAGAGACTCCGTTTAGCCTGGTTTTTGGGTCCGAAGCTGTTATCCCAGTGGAGATAGGCTCCCCGAGTCCTCGGGTGGAGTTGTATGATGAGAAAGATAACTCGGACCGGCTGCGGGCCAACCTTGACCTGGTGGAGGAGGTACGGGACCGATCGCGGTTGCGGATGGCGGTCTATTGACAACGAGCTGCCAGATACTACAACGCCCGCATACGCCCCAAGACTTTCTTGTTGGGAGACCTGGTCCTCCGACAGGCTGAAATCTCAAAGCTGGCAGAGGGAGGCAAGCTAGCCCCAAATTGGGAAGGACACTATCGGATCGCCGAGACACTCCGTCACAGAGCTTACAAGATTGAAGAGCTCGATGAGAAGCCGCTTCCTAGGACATAGAATGCAGACAACATTTGTCGGTATTATCAGTAGCGCATTTCTCCTCTCACATTAAATATCGTGCCTGTATTCTTTTGGGCCTTCACCCCTCATTCTATATTAACAAATTTCAATTTTAGCTCCTGAGTTCTTTTGCCTAAAGCCCTGGGCCAGCCAGGCATAAAGCCCGACACCCGTCGGCACCTAAAGCCCTGGGCCAGCTAGGCATGAAGCCCAACACCCGTCGGTACCTAAAGCCCTGGGCCAGCCAGGCATGAAGCCCGACACCCGTCGGCACCTAAAGCCCTGGGCCAGCGAGGCATGAAGCCCGACACCCGTCGGCACCTAAAGCCCTGAGCCAGCGAGGCATGAAGCCCGACACCCGTCGACACCTAAAGCCCTGGGCCAGCCAGGCATGAAGCTCGACACCCATCGGCACCTAAAGCCCTGGGCCAGCTAGGCATGAAGCCCGACACCCGTCGGCACCTAAAGCCCTGGGCCAGCCAGGAATGAAGCCCGACATCCGTCGGCACCTAAAGCCCTGGGCTAGCTAGGCATGAAGCCCGACATCCGTCGGCACCTAAAGCCCTGGGCTAGCCAGGCATAATGCCCGACACCCGTCGGCACCTGAAGCCCTGGGCCAGCCAGGCATGGAGTCCGACCCCCATCAGCACCTAAAGTCCTGGACCAGCCAGGCATAAAGTCCAACTCCCGTTGGCACCTAAAGCCATGTGCCTACCTGGCACAAAGCCCGACATACCCCTGGCAGAGCGGTATGCCATCAGTCCTAAGGAACCCGCCTACCTCAACCTCCAACGTCCGGTGCTTCAACCCTAGGAAGCCTATCCTTCCTGGCCCCGAGTTTTGGTCCTAGATGGCTAAGATGGAGTAATTCACACATGAATTGAGAGTTATCCCCTGGCACTACTAGGATCGAGGGGTCGCGCATCATCAACCAGCGAATTTGGGATAAGGGTCGCAGATAGACATTTTATCTTGGAGGAAAAAGATATTTTATTAATTTGAAGTGATTACAAAATGCCTACATAGTCGGACTTGCAAAAATAAAAAAATACAAGGAAGCTCACGGTTTAGCCGGCGCGGACTCATCATCAGAGGGGGCCGAATCCAAGAAGTGATCTGGTTCGACTTCCAGGGCTTGGGGAATGTTCAAGTCCCTGGAAATTTTCTCCTTCCCATGCTGGAACCCTTGAAGAAAAACCGCCATCGAGGCTTCTGCCAGGTCATCTGGAAAGCACTTGGACGCTTTGTATTCTTCTATGATTTCGGCGGTCCTGGCCACGATGACGGCTTCCACCTCAACGGCCCGAGCTCTTTCCTCCACGGCGAGGGCTGCCGCTGCAGCCCTCTTGGCCTCTTGGGCGCGGCTCACCTCCTCCTCGGCTTGGTTCGCCTTCTCCTCCACTGCCCTTGCCTTTTCCTCCACGGCCCTTGCCTTTTCCTCTGCTGTCGTTGCCTTTTCCTCCGCAGCCCTTGCCTTATCCTCGGCCGACCCTATTCTCTTCGCAGCCGCGGCCGCCCGACCCTCGATTTCTTGGATGGCCAGGGTTAGCTCAGAAATGTGTAGGTCTCTTGCCATCATGGCATTTTCAGCCTCCGTCATCTGGTGGAGCACCGCCCGCAGACGGTTGGCCTCGGCCTCCACTCGGCTCTCGGCGGCCCTTATTTCATTGGCCCGAGCGGTTCTGGCCGACTCTAGCGCCCTCTCGGCCACCTCCGCGCGGTGTCGGTCCTGTTCGGCCTCCTTCTGTGCCTCACGCAGAAGGGCCTTCCCGCCATGGATCACCTCCCTTGTGGCCCTTAGGGAATGCACAAGCTGCATGCAAGCTCCAGGTCAAAAAAAAAGGTAAAAGAAAGAGGGAAATATAAAAGCAAAGGGTGGCAGGACCACTTACTCTGACAAGGGCCACGTAGGACTCCCGAAAGAACGTACCCACCTTCAGGTGGCTGAGCTCCTCCAGGACCTCGGGCATGAAAATTGGAGAAAGGACCCGCTCTGGCAATGCCCGTCATTCAAGATGAAGTCCCGGGGCGGCCCTGGTCTGGCCCTGCCCCGTTCGGCTGCCTCGGCATTCTCCGACTCGGCGCGCAGACTGCTCCTCGGCATCCTCTCGGAGGGTAGGCTTGCTATCCCTGATGGCCCTTCGCCCCAGTTCCTGACTGCCTCGGGTGGAGTTGGTTCACCAGGGGCAGAGAGCTCCTCCGCTACTGTGGGCTCCTCCACCATTGCTAGCTCCTCTGCAGCTGGCTCCTCCATTGGCACCCCCTCAGTCGCCGCCCTCTCTGGCGGGGTGTCGGTGTGAGGTCGATCTCCGGAGTGACCGGAGGGTCTTGCGGTGCTGATGGTCGAGGGACCTGAGCTATCGGGCGTTTTGGGGCCGGGCCTGCTGGCCTTCACTCGGCCCTTCCCAGGCCCTCTTCTTGGAAACGGCCTTCAGGAGTCTATGGGTCGAGATCTTTATAGCTGCATTATATCGGTCAAGGTCAAAAAAAAAACAAACAAACAAAACGAAACCAAGCAAAACTTTGGCTAAGTATGGAAATGGCTTACCCGGTAGGAGATAAGACCCGCCAACTAGAGGTTATCATCTGTCAGGAGCAGGGTGTACCGAGGGATCTTGGCAGCCAACAACTGACCCAATGCTTCCCGGTCTTCGGGGTGGACGGCGGAGTTCGGTTGCCTCAAAGGTGGGGTCTCCCCACTGGGGCTGACTTGGTCTAGGCTGGCAAAAAAGAATCGAGATTTTCATCCCTTGATTGAAGAAGGAAGAAAAAGCTTGAGGACCTGGTTGGGTCGGGGCTGGAACAGCCACCAACCCTTCTGGGACCGAAGGATATAAAAAGACCAAAAAAGGGAGATTTGGGGGGTGATGCCAAGGCGATGATAGAGAACAATGAAGGCACTAATGACCCGATAGGAATTTGGGACCAGCTGGGAAGGAGTCAAGGAATAGTATTCAAGGAGGTTGATGAAAAAGGGAGGAAAGGGTGGACGGAGACCAGCCTTCAGGCAAATCTCGTAAAGGGCCACTCAGTCGGGTCGGGAGGAGATGACTCTATCATCGGGAGTCGGCAGGAAAAGCCCAATATCCCAGGAAATCTGGTAACGGGCCCGGATTTTTATCAAATCCTGGCCTGTTACCGTGGAGGCGGTCCCCGTCGGGGACTCCACCCTCGAGGAGGTGTTGGTCCCTGACCGATGGCCCCTCGATGGAGGCTTCCCAGTGACCTACCACTGGGCCAAAGGGACGCGGTCCTCTGAATCGGTGGACCACTCAAGTGAAGGAGAGGGGGAAGGAACAGGAGAGGCGCAGTGCCTCTCAGAAGAAGAACGATTCTCCGAATCGTCCTCCGAGGTCCAAGATGGGGAACTCATGGATAAAAGAGGGAATGGAGGAGCCTAGAATGGACAAAAAACTGACCTGAAGGAAGGGAAGCTAAGCGCAGGTTCTCGAGTTGCAGGGGAGACCAAGACGCAGAGGCTCATAGGAAGATGATGATGGCAGCAGTAGTGTGGCCAGATTCAACCCCCCATTCGAGTTTTATTGGGTTTTCAAATTATCCCGCCATGTCTCATCAGCCACATGGATCCCCACCATAGGCTGGCTTGCCTCGATGGTTGCCCAGCGCGTGATACCTTATGCCTCTGGCCAATGATGGGACTTTGCTGACGTCGTCGCTATGAGAGGTAATGATGATGCAGCTTTCCACGTGGACTTCGAAGAGTTAATCTCGCCTCGAGGATGATCGTGGCGGGCTCAGTGGACGGAAGCTGCCGCCTTTTCACATTCCCCATGCCGTCCGCATAGAGATGTAGACAGGGATCAGCCACGTGGGAGGTAGCACCCCTTTCGCCTTGCCAGTGGGGCCCACTTCTCCTCAGGGTGAGGGGGCATCTGATGTGCCTGATCCAGTGCCGTTAGAATAAATGGTAACAGCAGCTAATGGAGGTCCTCCCTTAACCCCAGAACCTCCTCCTTGTCTGACATCAGCGTTGGTTCCGCCATCGTCCGCCTGGAGGACTCCGTCTCCATGGAGTCCTTCAACCCTTAGCTCTGTCAAACATCCGGTAAAACCCCGAACATCTCAGCCCCAAGACCTCCCTCCAGTCTCGGGGTGCACAAGCATCATCTCATCCCCGAGACCCCCTCTGGTCTCAGGGTGAGGTCACTGCATCTCAACCCTGGGATCCCCCTCCGATCTCGGGGTGCACAAGCATCATCTCACCTCTGAGACCCCCTCTGGTCTCAGGGTGAGGTCACAGCATCTCAACCTCGAGACCCCCTCCGGTCTCGGGGTGCACAAGCATCATCTCACCCCCGAGACCCCCTCTAGTCTCGGGATGAGGTCACTGCATCTCAATCCCGGGATCCCCCTCCGGTCTCGGGGTGCACAAGCATCATCTCACCCTCGAGACCCCCTCCGGTCTCGGGGTGAGGTCACTGCATCTCAACCTCAAGACCCCCCCCGGTCTCGGGGTGCACAAGCATCATCTCACCCCCGAGACCCCCTCCGGTCTCGAGGTGAGATCACTGCATCTCATCCTCGAGACCCCCTCCGATCTTGGGGTGTACAAGCATCATCTCACCCCCGAGACCCCCTCCAGTCTTGGGGTGAGGTCACTGCATCTCAACCCCAAGACCCCCCTCCGGTCTCGGGGTGCACAAGCATCATCTCACCCCCGAGACCTCCTTCGGTCTCGGGGTGAGGTCACTACATCTCAACCTCGAGACCCTCTCCGGTCTCGGGGTGCACAAGCATCATCTCACCCCCGAGACCCCCTTCGATCTCGGGGTGAGGTCACTGCATCTCAACCCCAAGACCCCCTCCAGTCTCGGGGTCCACAAGCATCATCTCACCCCCGAGACCCCCTCCGATCTCAGGGTAAGGTCACTACATCTCAACCTCGAGACCCCCTCCAGTCTCGGGGTGCACAAGCATCATCTCACCCCCGAGACCCCCTCCAGTCTCGGGGTGAGGTCACTACATCTCAACCCGAGACCCCCCTCCGATCTCGAGGTGCACAAGCATCATCTAACCCCCGAGATCCCCTCCGGTCTCGGGGTAAGGTTACTACATCTCAACCTCGAGACCCCCTCCGGTCTCGGGGTGCACAAGCATCATCAACATTTAGTACGTGAACCGGCCTTCAAACCAAACGACAACTTCGGGCCACCTGGCGCTCCCACGTGATCCACCGTGTGCCCGTAGCTGCTTGTGGCCATACCTCATAACGGCGTATAGTGCATTGCATGTGTCACTACGCATGACCATGCCCCGTTATGGAATACGATTCACTACCACTTGCAACTGTGTGCGGCCATATCAAGCAATGGTGCGCACCAAATGCAACCGTGGCTGCTAGACACCTGTAAAGCCATATTGATAGGTAACGCAGGATGCCTCCGGCGCGCACAGTGACGGTACAACAGTAATCTTCTGGAACAGAAAGATGAGACATTCAAACAGGTATAAAAGCATGCACCTGCGTTGCGAGTAGGATCCTTGAACTCTGGTTTTCTAGTTTCTTCCTACTAGCTAAAACCCTGACTGTTTTAGCTCCCTTCTGCTGAGCAGTTCTCGTCTGATCCCAAGTGACTAACTTGAGCGTCGGAGGGTCTCCATCGGAGCATCCGATCTCTGAAGACTTTCTTGCAGGAGTCCGAAGAGAAGGACGTCCGTCTTCCCTGATGCTCGAAGAAGGTGACTTGGCGTCATCAATAGCGATGTCTTTATTGTTTCTGCGCCAATAACTCATTAGATGTTGACACGTGCGCAAAGGAAGGGCTTAGTGAAGGAGCTGTTTAAACCGATGTCGTTCGTCATCGTTTGACACCGATTGACAAGAGTAGAATGGAAGGTAAAGATTTTACAAAAAAATAATATTAAAATAAAAACATTATTTTAAATAATATTTTTTATTTTTATTAATATTTTAATTTTATCAGCAAAAATGTTTCGATGAACATTAAACGAAGAATGAATCGAAAGTATCATTTGATGTTTTAAAAAATACTATTTTTAAAAATATTAAAATAAATTAATTCAAAAACGATGAGCAATAAAAGACTGCAATTTTTTTGACTAAAAAAGAGATAAAAATACTAGAAGCCTTTTTATTATTATTTTATTTAAATCTTCCGTGCAATATTTTTTTTTTCACGATAATGATGCTGATGATGCCCGATCACTGGTCCTGAACGTCGGGAGAAGGAAGCGGAATGATTAGCGGATCTTCGCTCCATCGAGTTGCCTGCAAAAAGTGTTGGGAATTGTATCATAAAGTCAATCATTTGATGATTGTGCTAATATAAATTGTATATAAATTGATATATTAATAAAAGTTATTTGGCAGTTTATTCATTACAAGAACATCTTCTTAATACTCCTGATTGTAATGAAGCCCTTAGGATCTTCCTTCACGATAAAGGAGGATTTATCTTTGAAGGTCCTCAAAAAGGTTCGCGACCATATGATATACTATGACAGGGCCATAGTACTATCAATTATAGGATATTGTATATCATATTTGTTGGTTGTCCTCTTAACCAAGGAGTGTAGAGACACTAGTATGACATACAGGTGAAAGTGTAGGAGTACATTTCATCGAACGTGACTCATTTCTGGATACTCTACTGTCAAGAGTTAATCCGAGAAGATATAGGTATAAGTATCCTTCAGACCTGAAGATCACAACCAGTGGCTTACAAGCAACTCATTGTACTTAGGTGCCGGACCACCTGGATTTCTAATCCAGCTACGAAAGGTTACTGGGTGCAGTCAAGTACTTGTGGTAGTCAGTTGTGGATCAAGATAGAATTTGACCTATCCCGTTAAAAGGAGAAATGCTTGTGTTTCAATTTAGCAAGACCTTGGCCAAGGCACTTCATGTGAAAGTCACATGATCACTAAAATTGAAATCACTTTATGGATTTGCTATTTAGAGTTGACAGGCTCTTAAGCCATCCTTAGCATTTGTGGTCAAGAGGATGAATTATACGGTAACTATTTCTTAGGGTTCTTGGAGTTTGCTCGGCAACTCTTCGACCTATCCGGACGTCGGGTTCCATTGCTAGATGGGCACATCGATTAGTATAGAAAGTTGTTTCTATGCTACCGGCTTAGGTTCGAACCTAGAGAGTCACACGCATAGAAGTTTCCTAGGATGATCTATTTGCTGATCAACGATTGAGAATCGTATATGATTTAATTAATCAATTTGATTGATTGAATTATCTCAATTGGGTTAAGTACAATTGAATAAGATTCAATTTGGTTTAAGTCTATTAGAAGGACTAGTCAATTTCAAATATTGATTTAAAATTAGACTTGATTTGGATTTAAATAGATTCAGGACTAGCCAAATTTGATTTGGGCTAGGACCATGATCTATGTGGGTTCAGTCCAATAAATTCAGATTAGCTTAAACCAAAAACTAAACCCAAACCTCTCGCATAAGTCTGAGAGATTAAATTCACATATAGAATTTAATGTCTTGCATTAATTTCTTCAAACAATTCCATCGGAATTCTAAAGTGTTAGAATAAATGCGCCTCTTTGTATTAACCAAGCGCCATGGTTCACGACTCTTTGGTTTTTACGAATGTTGGAATTAACCAAGCGCTACGGTTCGACGACTCTTTGGTTCTTTACCGAACATTGGAATTAAGCGCTACGGTTCGGCATCTCTTTGGTTTTCGCCAAGCGGCAGAATTCTAAATGTTAGAATTTAATAGGCTGGCTAAAAAGACTATAATAGAGGGCATCCCTCATCAGATTATACAAAAGAAAGAAGAAAGAAAAAAACAACACAAGATATGTTGTGAATTGATTTTCTAAAGAATTAGAATAGAAAATCCTGGTGATTCTGGTGCTAACAGAAGTGTGGAGGATCCTAGAAGAAGAATTCAAGTGGAAGGATTCAAGATCAGCAAAGTTATTTTTCGAGCTAGCACTCCCGGGAATCCGATCATTCGGGGCTTCGCGTGGACGATACTAGAGGCCGGACGATTGAACGGCTGCAGAGCATAAAAGGATTTACCAATTGCCTTAAGGTAAGTGATTTGATCCCTAGATCTTAAGGCATGCTTCAAGATAAGAAGTATGACTTCTTCCTTGAAGATCAAGATATGATCTTGATAGTTTTATTTATATGCATATTTAGATCAATCGATCCTATATACAAGGCAAAGATATGATCTTGATGCATGTTAGATAGATTAGTATGTAATCTTTAAATTTCCGCATTGATAATTGTTATCAATAATTTAAAACATGCATGCCTCGGAGATTGTTTCTCCCTTCAAATGGTATCAGAGCGATGGTTTATTGATCTAATTTATTGCATGTAAATTAATGCTCCTATTAATTGTGTAATCAAGGCTAAAACAAATCATAGGTCTATTCGGTCACAGATGGATTGAAAATCTAAATTACCATTCAACGAGGTATTCTGTGACATATTGCCATGATAATTTAAATTGATCTTTGGCTTCAAAACACTGATTACACACACTCTCAAAATGTTTTATATTTGATACATATTGATGTTGTATAAAAACATGATATTTGCATGTTTAGTATAAAACATAGATATGATATATGATGGCATGATGTCTATGTTATGAAACATACAAATATTTATGAGAGTCTAATTTGAATGTCAAATGTTAATTCATAATCTCTTTAGATATGATCTAAATATAGGAATTATGAGTAGTAACATAATACATGTGATGCTTGATTGAAATATATGACATGTAAACATGAAATATATTTAATCCTTTGGGTTAGCTAAATCGGGTCCATAAAGGGTTAGACCCTAAGGTTTAAATCAACTGGACTATAAGAGTATTTGATCAAATCTAATTAGATTAGGTTAAGAATGCTCTAAATCAAACAATAGTTGTAGTTGATCATGTCCTTCTCTTTGATTAAACCAAATGGAAGTAGATTAGGCTCCGTGGTTGAGCATGAATCTCTTAGATGGTCAAATCAGAATTGGTTAACCATATGATGTCAAGGTGAGTTGGCAAGTTGCTCTAGGATCAACGATCGAATGGTTTTTAATTGGGAGCTACTCGTATTGATGCATCTTTAACGAGTTAATGGCATATCCCTCCCATCGATCTCACTCACCTGGTCAATGTGGTGAACCATTTATGATTCAGATCATTTACCTGATTCGGGTTGACCCATGCCTGTAAGGAAATCAGTCTGACTGATTTAGGTGCCACTTAACCTGACTTAATCTTGTTTCATTCTACCGATTTCATAGATTCAGTGGGAGAACTTGATTAGTCAATTTATCTTCAGATTATTAAATCCTCTAAAATTATTAGGTCCTTAAAATGAAATAGTTATATGATAACTAAATCATAGCCTCCCATTAAGGTGGGTGATAATGAGTCCGATGTCTTGATAATCATTGGAGGCACTCCATGCCTGGTGCTTGTCAACCATCAAAATTATCATTCATTATATGATAAGTCAGCGTAACTATTAAATAGACAGTCAGGTGAGCCGAGCTTCACTCGGGCTTGGTTGTCTATTGATAGGTTACACTGATTATATCATTTAATGGTTGGACCTAACCAGAACTTTCAGTGGAGGCACTTCATGCCTGCTGAAGAGGTACATGGGGCAAAACTGAACACTAAGAATTGTTTGGGGAAACAATTGGTTTTGAACCTACTCTTAGATGCATATGGGTTAGCCAAGCTTCACTTGGGCCTGTATGTAGTTTATGTAGATCTTAGTGCCCGCTAAAGAATTAAGAATAATTCTTCGAATTGGGGTGTAGAGGCTGCCAATTTGAACAAAATAGTGGGAGAATCTTTAGACTAAAGTCCAAGTCTTTAGACTGAATCAATTTATATACTAATAAACTTTAGTTTTTCCTTATGCAGAACATGGCCACTAATTTATCATTAAGGTCCCTATTGGATAGTGACAAGTTGAATGGTTCCAATTTCAATAGCTGGTTCAGAAAACTTAAGATCGTCCTTGAGCATGAGAGGATTCTATATATTCTGAATAATCCTGCACCAAAGATACCTGATGCAAACACCCAAAGTTCTGAGAGAGACACTTATCAGAAGTGGCTCAATGATAGAACTAGCGTGTTGTATCATGCTAGCAGCAATGAACGATGAATTCGGTCGCCGGTTCGAGAATGCTCAGCCAGAAGAAATCATTCAAGCGTTGAATGAATCTTTCGGCACACCCGACGATGTTGAAAGGCACAAGACTAGTTGTGCTATTTTCAATGCTCGAATGAGGGATGGATCTCCTGTCACTGATCATGTATTGTACATGATCGAGAAGATAGAACTCCTAAGCAAGCTCGGCTTTCCCTTACATGAGCAGTTGGGAAAAGATGCGATCCTGAATTCCTTGCCTCCATCCTTCCGACCTTTCCTTACTCATTTTTGAATGACAAAGCCTGCAGTCAACTACCACGGTTTGTTGGGGTTGTTACAGAACTTTGAGAAGGATAACCAGCTCTCTAAGGGTTTGGTTAATGTGGTTGAAGGATCTAAGGTAGGGCGTAAACCCTTTGGAAAGGAAAGAAGAAAAAGAATAATAAAAGGTGCAACATGCTAGGACATCTATAAGGGGTCAGATGCAGAAGAAGAAAGTTGATAAAAGTCAAGCTGAATGCTTTCACTGCAAGATGCAAGGGCACTGGAAGAGGAACTGTCCTCTTTACATTGCCACACTTGATCAAAACAGGCCAAAGAAGAAAAAGGAGCAAGATGTTGCTCAACAAGGTATTTATATGATAACACCTTGTAATTTTTCTGTATATGATAATCAGACCTGGGTATTGGATACCGGGAGTCCTTTTAACATTTGCAATTCATTGCAGGGACTACAGGTCACCAGAAGATTTGAGGACAATGAAAGATTCCTTAATGTCGGCGATGGAAGATTAGTTCCAGTTCTGGCATTAGGAGTTCTTGAAATAGTTTTCAATAGAAATGTCATTATACTAAATGATTGTCATTTTTGCCCAACGTTCTTGTTGAACATAATTTCTGTAGGCCTTCTGGCCAAAAGTCATATGAAATTTCAATAAAGGATGTTACTTTGAATATCATTATGAATGGAGTCACTGTAATGACTGGGCATTTATCTAATGGCATTTATATATTATCACAGCCTGTGAATGTAGTGTACAATTCAAGTAAGCGCCCTAGAACAACTGATGTCACAGACATTTATCTTTGGCACCATCGGCTGGGTCATATCAATAAGAACAGATTAAACAGGTTAACTCAGGAGGGCATCCTTCGAGTTGATGATTGTGAATCATTAACTACCTATGAATCCTGTCTTCTTGGTAAAATGACCAAGTCATCTTTTACTGAAAAGGTGAAAGAGCCAAAGAGCTATTGAGTCTAGTACATACTGATGTATGTGGACCAATGAGCACTTGTGCCAAAGGTGGATATTACTACTTCATTACTTTACAGACGACCTTTCTAGGTTTGGTTATGTCTATCTTATGAGACATAAATCTGAGTCGTTTGAAATGTTCAAACTATATCATAAAGAAGTAGAAAAACAAAGGAAAATATATTAAGACCCTTCGATCAGATCGAGGAGGCGAATACCTTTCCAATGAATTTGTGACATATTTAAGAGAGAATGGGATTCTCTCCAATGGACTCCTCCTGGAACACCGCAGCATAACGGTGTGTCAGAAAGAAGGAATCGAACTCTGTTAGACATGGTTCGGTCCATGATGGGTTTTGCGAGCTTGCCAATATCATTTTGGGGATACGCATTAGAATCAGCTTGTCATATTCTTAATAAGGTTCCAAGTAAGTCTGTTTCTAAAACTCCACATGAGATGTGGTATGGACATAAACCGGTTATTACCTATCTGAAAGTCTGGGGGTGTTCGGCTTATGTGAAACGTGCAAAATCAGACAAACTTGAACCCAAATCTAACAAATATTTTTTTATCGGCTATCCGAAAGAGACCAAAGGATATTACTTCTACAATACTGAAGAACAAAAGTTGTTCATTAGTAATAGAGCCGTTTTTCTTAAAAAGGAGTTTCTTAGTGAAGGAACAAATAGCTCTAATGTTGAACTTGAGAAAGTTCATCAAGTAGAAGGAACAACACAAACCAATGAACCCTTAGAATCTGAGTTGATTAGATCAAACTCAAAATCCATTTTAGATACACCATTAAGGTGATTTGGTAGAGTACCACATCAACCGGACAGATACTTAGGTTTCTTGGTCCAGAATGATGATCCTATTGAACTCGATGAGAACAACGAGGATCCGATAACCTATATGGACGCTATGCAAAGGACTGACTCTAATAAATGGCTTGAGGCCATGAAATCCGAACTTGACTCCATGAAGGACAATAATGTATGGACATTAGTTGACCCACTCGAAGGGATAAAACCCATAGGGTGTAAGTGGGTTTTCAAGAAGAAAAGAGGCACAGACGGAAAGGTTGAGACCTATAAAGCACGTCTGGTTGCTAAGGGGTATCATCAACGTTATGGTATTGACTATGACGAAACGTTTTCTCCTATGGCAATGCTGAAATCCATTCGGATTATGCTAGCTATAGCAGCACACTTCGATTATGAGATTTGGCAGATGGATGTTAAAACCACTTTTCTAAATGGTGATTTAGAAGAACAGGTGTATATGATACAGCCTGAAGGTTTTATATCTGAAGATGAGTCTAAAGTATGCAGGCTACAGAAGTCCATTTATGGACTTAAGCAAGCATCTAGGAGTTGGAACATATGATTTTATAAAGTGATCAAATCTTATGGCTTTATTAAAAATAAAGAAGAACCTTGCATTTATAAATGGGCTAATGATTCCGTTATTGTATTTCTTGTATTATATGTGGATGATATTCTCTTAATCGGGAATGATGTCCCTGCATTACAAGGAATAAAGACATGGTTATCATCATAATTCTCCATGAAAGATCTGGGAGAAGCATCATACATCCTAGGGATGAAGATCTATAGAGATAGATCTAAGAGGATGCTTGGTTTATCCCAATCTACGTATATTGACACAGTACTAAAGAGGTTTAGCATGGAGAATTCCAAGAAAGACTATCTTCCGATAGGCCATGGAATTCATCTTTCTAAGAAGGATTGTCCGACAACTCCTAATGAAAGAGAACGTATGAGTCAAATTTCATATGCTTCGGCATCGATTATGTACACCATGACATGTACAAGACCAGATGTGGCATACTCACTAGGAGTAGTGAGTAGATACCAATCTGATCCAGGAGAAAAACACTGGCAAGTTGTTAAGATAATCCTTAAGTATTTGAGAAATACTAAGGACCAGTGGTTAGTCTATGGAGAGTCTGATTTGAAACTTGTTGGATATACTGATTCCAGTTTTCAATCAGATCATGATGATAGCAAAAGTGTATCAGATTTCGTGTTTATCCTGAATGGTGGAGCTGTTTGCTGAAAAAGTTTCAAGCAACATACAGTGGTAGATTCGGTGTGTGAGGCAGAGTACATCGCTGCATCAGATACTGCAAAAGAAGCTGTGTGGCTGCAAAAGTTCATCTCCGAGCTTGGAGTGACACCTTCCATAGATGGACCAATCCTTTTGTACAGTAACAGCACTGGTGCCATAGCTCAAGCAAAGGAACCACGAGCACATCAGCGCACCAAGCACATACTGCGCCGGTTTTATCTTACTCGAGAGATTGTAGATCGAGGTGACATAAATCTTCAGAAGATTGATGGAAAGAAAAACCTAGGTGACCCATTTACTAAAGCACTCAGCATCAAGGAGTTTGACAACTATAAGTTGAAGATGGGTATTAGATACTGTAATGAGTGGCTTTAGGCTAAGTGGAAGTTTGTTGGGAATTGTATCCTAAAGCTAATCATTTGATGATTGTGCTAATATAAATTGTATATAAATTAATATATTAATAAAAGTTATTTGGCAGTTTATTCATTATAACAACATCTTCTTAATACTCCTGATTATGAAGCCCTTAGGATCTTCCTTCATGATAAAGGAGGATTTATCTTTGAAGGTCCTCAAAAAGGTTCGCGACCATATGATATACTATAACAGGGCCATAGTACTATCAATTATAGGACGTTGTATATCATATTTGTTGGTTGTCCTCTTAACCAAGGAGTGTAGAGACACTGGTATGACATACAGGTGAAAGTGTAGGAGTACATTTCACCGAACGTGACTCATTTCTGGATACTCTACTGTCAAGAGTTAATCCGAGAAGATATAGGTATAAGTATCCTTCAGACCAGAAGATCACAACCAGTGGCTTACAAGCAACTCATTGTACTTAGGTGCCGGACCACCTGGATTTCTAATCCAGCTACAAAGGTTACTGGGTGCAGTCAAGTACTTGTGGTAGTTAATTGTGGATCAAGATGGAATTTGATCTATCCCGTTAAAAGGAGAAATGCTTGTGTTTCAATTTAGCAAGACCTTGGCCAAGGCACTTCATGTGAAAGTCACATGATCACTAAATTGAAATCACTTTATGGATTTGCTATTTAGAGTTGACATGCTCTTAAGCCATCCTTAGCATTTGTGGTCAAGAGGATGAATTATATGGTAACTGTTTCTTAGGGTTCTTGGAGTTTGCTCGGCAACTCTTCGACCTATCCAAACATTGGGTTCCATTGCTAGATGGGCACATCGATTAGTATAGAAAGTTATTTCTATGCTACCGGCTTAGGTTCGAACCTAGAGAGTCACACGCATAGAAGTTTCCTAGGATGATCTATTTGCTGATCAATGATTGAGAATCATATATAATTTAATTAATCAATTTGATTGATTGAATTATCTCAATTGGGTTAAGTACAATTGAATAAGATTCAATTTGGTTTAAGTCTATTAGAAGGACTAGCCAATTTCAAATATTGATTTAAAATTATACTTGATTGGATTTAAATAGATTCAGGACTAGCCAAATTTGATTTGGGCTAGGACCATGATCTATGTGGGTTCAGTGCAATAAATTCAGATTAGCTTAAACCAAAACTAAACCCAAACCTCTTGCATAAGTTTGAGAGATTAAATTCACATATAGAATTTAATGTCTTGCATTAATCTTCTCCAAACAATTCCATCAGAATTCTAAAGTGTTAGAATAAATGTGCCTCTTTGTATTAACCAAGCGCCACAGTTCGACGACTCTTTGGTTTTTATCGAACGTCAGAATTAACCAAGCGCTACGGTTCGACGACTCTTTAGTTCTTTACCGAACGTCAGAATTAATCAAGCGCTATGGTTCGACGTCTCTTTAGTTTTCGCCAAGCGGCGGAATTCTAAATGTTAGAATTTAATGGGCTGGCTAAAAAGAGACTATAAATAGAGGACATCCCTCACCAGATTACATAGAAGAAAGAAGAAAGAAAAAAATAACACACGATATGTCGTGAATTGATTTCTAAAGAATTAGAATAGAAAATCCTGGTGATTCTGGTGCTAACGGAAGTGTGAAGGATCCTAGAAGAAGAATTCAAGTGGGAGGATTCAAGATCATTCGGGGCTTCGCGTGGATGATACTAGAGGCCGAACGATTGAACGACTGCAGAGCATAAAAGGATTTACCAATTGCCTTCATGGTAAGTGATATGATCCCTAAATCTTAAGGCATGCTTCAATATAAGAAGTATGACTTCTGCCTTGAAGATTAAGACATGATCTTGATAGTTTTATTTATATGCATATTTTGGATCAATCGATCCTATATACAAGGCAAAGATATGATCTTGATGCATGTTAGATAGATTAGTATGTAATCTTTAAATTTTTGCATTGATAATTGTTATCAATAATTTAAAACATGCATGCCTCGGAGATTGTTTCTCCCTTTAAAAAGTCCCAGGATCGGAGGGATTCTCCGATGGGACCCTCCGACGCTCAAGTTAGCAATCAAGGTCACAGCTAAGGAAGAGCTCGAGTGAGCTCTTTTTAGATGAAAGTGTTCTTAGGGAGGAGGGATTCCCCTCCGAGTGTTGAGATAGCGATTCCTTGAGTTTTTTGCTTGTACCTGATTATTGAGTGAATTTACCTTTTATAGGGGTTGACACTTGCATGATTACGTGGGATTCCGTGAAAAAGGAATATCCGCGAAGTTCTTTGGAGTTGCATGAATCTGGGCCAGTGGGTGGGTCCTGTCCCATCGGAGAGGGAGAACAACGGCGTTTGGTGGGCTACATCCCATCAGCCAGCGGGGCTATTGGGTAGTTGGGTCCAGTCCCATCAGCGGCGTGGCCAGTGGGTAGTTGGATCTGGCATTGTCAGGCAGCGTGGGTCAGGAAGGTGGCATCCTGAACCACCAGGGCCATGCTGGGGCTGATTTTGGAGGAAACAGGGGCATCTCGACTCTCCCGATGGAGCCGAGGCTGAGCTGGGTCGACCAGGGATGGCTGGGGCCAACCTCACCGACCAAGAAGTGCCAGGACGGGGCTGACCAAGAATGGTTAGGGCCGACTCGGCGGGCCTGGAGACGCCGGGACCGAGCGGGGCCGACCAGGAATGGTCGGGGCCGACTCGGCGGACTTGGAGACACCGGGGCCGAGCGGGGCCGACAAGGAATGGTCGGGGCCAACTCGGCGGACCTGGAGCTGCCAGAGTCATACGGGGCCGACCAGGAATGGTTGGGGCCGACTCGGCGGGCCTGGAGATGCCAGGGCCGAGTGGGGCTGACCAGGGATGTTCAGAGACGACTTGGCGGGCTTGGAGACGCCGGGGCTGAGTAGGGCCGACCGAGAATGGTTAGGGCCGACTCGGCGGGCTTGAAGATGCCTGGGCTGAGCGGGGCCGACTCGGTGGGCTTGGAGATGCCGGGGCCGAGCAGGGCCGACCAGGAATGGTCGGGACCCACTCGGTGGGCCTGGAGATGCTGGGGCCGAGCGGGCTGACCAGGGATGGTCAGGGCCAACTCGGCGGGCTTGGAGACGCCGGGACCGAGTAGGGCTGACCAGGAATGGTCGGGGCCGACTCGGTAGGCTTGGAGACACCGGGCCGAGCGGGGCCGACCAGGAATGGTCGGGGCCGACTCGACGAGCCTGGAGCTGCCGGGGTCGTGCGGGGCCGACCAGGAATGGTCGGGACCGACTCGGCGGGCCTGGAGACACCGGAGCCGAGCGGGGCAGACCAGGGATGGTCAAGGCCGACTCGGCGGGCCTGGAGCTGTCGGGGCTGAGCGGGTCCGAGCAGGAATGGTCGGGGCCGACTCGGCGGGCCTGGAGCTGCCAGGGTCATGTGGGGCCAACCAGGAATGGTCGGGGCCGACTCGGCGGGCCTAGAGCTGCCGGGGCCGAGCGGGGCCGATCAGGAATGGTCGGGACTGACTCGGAGGACCTGGAGATGCCGGGGCCGAGCAGGGCCGACCAGGAATGGTCGGGGCTGACTCGGCGGGCTTGGAGACATCGGGGTGTACTAATGTTTTGGTTTTGCTGAAATTGCCCTTGTGGCTATACCAGTCATATCAGATGCCCCTCCCCCCCCCCCCTGAGCGCTAAGGACCACATGCCTACAATCCTTTGGGCGAAAGGGGCGCAAAAATTCAAAAAAATGATTGCCTCCTTAGTGCACTTTAAATAGCTTGATGAGCTAGCGCTCTGTTCCGAGGCAGTGTCACTTCGAAGATCTCCCGTAATCATGTGTTAGGTGGGGCTAACATTGGCGCCGGACGCTCCGGGGAGGGAGCTTATTGGAGAATGAAAAAGGCAAGGACCATCATTGCTCCTTTATTTTCTATGCCCCGTGATTGGCCAGGGATCATGCCCCTTGGGGTGAATTAAGGCGGGCTTGGCTCGGGGCAGGCGAGTTTTCCGGCTGACAGCTCGTGGCACCCTAGAGGTTTGCCACGTGGCGGGATCTCGAGCGTTGCTGATGGAAGGTGGAGGGTATAAAAGCGCTTCAAGAGCCTGGGGAAAACTTTTATTCTGCTATTGCTTTCTTCCACCTTCTTCTTCCTTGAGCTTCTTCTGCGACCTGAGCCCTTGTAACTCCCAGGTTAGTTTCATCCTTTTCTCATGGACCGTAGTGCCATTAGGGAGGGTAAGAGACCCGTAAAAAGTCTTCCCAATCCAGCAGTGAAAAACAGGCCCCTGTAGTTAGCCAAATGCCTCGACCGGTGGGTGGCGTCACTATCCGCGACGGATCAAGGACGATAGGACCTCCGTCTACCTCCGGCTTTCCCATTAGGGAAGTCCCTGTGTCCTCTCGCCATCCGGTGCTTCCTCCGGCGGTGAGTTCTGATCCAATAGCTTCAGCGAGGGTGGCCTCAACCATGACCTCTAAAGACGTAGAGGCCGTTAGGGTTAGATACCTTGTCCCTGACTTCATTGGCCTGTCCGTGCCGGGGCCCGAAGATAGGGTGACTTCTGACTACCGGGTCGGGCGCTATATATAAGGAGTTCTTTCAGTGCGGGCTGCGCCTTCCTTTCCATCCTTTTCTTCTAAACCTCTTAGATAGGTATAGGTTAGTGCCGGTGCAGTTGACTCCGAATTCGATTCGGATCATCTGTGCCTTTGTCATTCTTTGCCATTTCGAGGGGGCCGCCCACGGTTGTCTTTGTTCCGAGCTTTCTACAAGCTCTACCGTCAAGGCGAGGGGGCCTAGTGGGCATTTACCATCAGGCCGGGTAGAGCTTTCCCTTTAGGCCTCCCGTCCAAAATTAGGGGGTGGAAGTCTAGATTTCTTTTTGCCCACATCGAGGGGGTAAGGGCCGCTTGGAGGGAGCCAGGCGCTAGTTCCAACGACGATTCCTCTGTAAGGGATAGGGATAATGAACTATTCACCCAATTGTCTAACTACCAAATCCCAGGCTACAAGGAACTCCAGTTTGAGGAGAACCTGGTAGAGGCCGAGTTAGCCCCGGCGGCCAGTGAGCTTGACGCCTGACTCCTTCTGTCCCGACTTTCGGTTTGTTGTACACTGTCGCCAATGCATGTTATCTTTTTCTATTCAGCAATGAAGATTTCCGCCAGTGATTTCGAGGCCGTCTTGAAGCAGAAAAGGCAGATGACCGGAGAGTCATCCAAGCCGGCGAAGAGAATTCGAAGAAGGGAGCTGGCTAGGCCGGCTGAAGCCCTTACGGCCCCAACGCCTACGGAGGAGCCGGCTGAGAAGAAGCCGGTCGTAGGAGTGGCCCCGGAGCCGGTCAGGGCCAAAATTGAAGAGGGGGAGATCCCGGCCACCACCGAACCAACGGTTGTGGTTTTGGATGAGGAGGAAGCCTCCGCCGCCGCCGATGTGCCCGAGGCGGGGCGGGTTACCATCACCGTCGGCCCCTCGGCTGCTGTAGAGTTGGGGATGGAGAGTGCTCCCCTAACTGCTGGTGAGGGGAGCGAGTCGCCAGGAAGGCCCAGGATGGGGCAGAGGCGACCGAGAAGCAGAGGGGTGATCCGAGGAGCTCATCCCGTCAACCAGCCCGCTGCCCGGCCTGCCCCCAAGTTGAAGGTCCGCAGGAAGGACAGACACGGCTAGTCACCACACTCGGCACGATGGCGGACGCCGCACAAGCCTCCCGCCTCCTATCGGGAGTTCGGACCGCCAAGTTCGAGGAGGAGATGTGGGGATTGAGTCACTCCGCACTCCTTGATATGGTCATGGTTGCCATTGTCCAGGTAATTTTTGAATACTCCTCATTTTTTTCATGTTTCTCCTTCCTACGGCTAATATGTTTCCTCTGTCACAGATGGCCAATGGCGCAATTGGTCTTCGCGAGGCGCTGGCCCACTCTTCGAGCACTATGACCAAGGCCCTGGCGTGGGCCGATAAGTACAAGAAAGAGAGCTTGGCGCAGGCTGAAAGCCTTGCTCGTCTTCACCAAGAGGCCTCAGCCCAGGAGGAGACTGCGGCTGGTCGCCTAAGGAAGATGGAGAGCCGGGCGAAGCCGAGAGCGGCCGGGCCTCCGCAGCCGAGGCCAAGATGGAACTGGCCTCAGAAAGGTTGAAGGCCACCGCGGCGCAGAATGAAGAGCTGACCCGGCGGCTCTATCGTGCCGAGGAGGAGGCCCGGGTTGCTACTGAGAGAGCAGCTGCCGCAGAGAAGGCGGCAGTGGAGGCGGGCTCAGAGAAGGCTGGGGCAGTGGCCTGTGCCGATGAGGCCAGTGCCCATGCCGAAGAGGCTGAGAATAGGGCCTAGGAGGCCGAGGCGAGCCAAGGAGGCTGAGGCCAAAGCACAGCGAGCTGAAGCCGAGGCGGGGCAGGCCGTTTCCAACTATAAGGCCTCGCCAAAGTTCAAGCACGAAGTCATCGAGGCCAGCCTCGATGCCTATGTTCAAGGCTTCGAAATGTGCAAGGTCAAGGTATCTGCGGCCCTCGAGATCGATATCTCTGAACTTGAAGATATTCGGCATGGGGATACCGACGAGGAGCCAGCAGAGAAAGAAGACGAGAAGAAACCTAGCCCAAGCGAACCTTGAGGGCCCGCCGCTTGTTTTTTTCTTTTCTTCAACTTGTGTAACCGGCCTCAAGCCCAATTTTGTACTTCCCCTTAATTGTTAATAAAGAAACTTTTTTGTCAAAACTTCTTTGTGCTTTGATCCTTCTGTTCTTTCTTCTTTTGAGAAAAGCACCTTATTGTGTCTTACATTCCGTGGCCAAATCGCATATGTTGGCAATGCCATAACCGAATCGCAGTCTTGGACTTAGCTAATACTCGAATGCGTCTCTGGGATGTGGGCTGGCCATATGAACGGTTACCTAAGATGCCACATGTTGTTGTAGACTGTTTGAAGGGAGACTCATCTACACACGAATTCTCTAAAGGATTGGAATAACCCGCGGGCGACTTAGTGCCAAGATTAATCTTGAAGGCGTTGGTAACGACCAGAGATGGTCAGGGCTGTCTCGGTCGTCTTGGGAATGTCAAGGCCGAGTGGGGTTGACCGGTGGAAGCCCACACCGATTCGGTCAATGCTGGAGATGCTTGGGCCAGTCGAGGCCTACTAGGAAAGACTGTGACCGAGCCAGCCGGCTCAGAATCTGTAAGGGCCACACGGAGCCTTTTGGAGCTATCTCCATGGTCTGGATTCCATATGAGGGGCGACCCGGCCAGGTATGCAGCTATTAAGGACCTAACCGACTTGGGGGCGTCATCGCAGCGGAACCAAGTGGTACCCTGTTAGCTGCGGTGCTGGCAATCTTTTTGAACCGCTTCAGGGTTTGTGTGCTGCCTGAGGGGCGACTCAATCGAGTACGGAGCTGCTAAGGTCTTAACCGACTCGAGGGCGCCGCCGTGCAAGGGCCGAGTAGTGTCCCATTAGCCACGATGCCGGTGAGCTTCTTTTGAACCACCTCAGGGGTTTGTGTGCTGCTTGAGGGGTGACTTAACCGGGTATGGAGCTGCTAGGGTCTTAACCGATTCGAGGGCACCGCCGTGCCAGGGCTGAGTGGTGTCTCGTTAGCCGCGATACCGGTGAGCTCCTTTTGAACCACCTTAGGGATTTGTATGCTGCCTGAGGGGCGACTCAACCGGGTATGGAGCTGCTAGGGTCTTAACCGACTCGAGGGCACTGCCATGCCGGGGCCGAGTGGTGTCTCATTAGCCGCGATACTGGTGAGCTCCTTTTGAACCACCTCAGGGGTTTGTGTGCCACCTGAGGGGCGACTCAACCAGGTACGGAGCTGCTAGAGTCTTAACCGACTCGGGGGCACTGCCGTGCCGGGGCCGAGTGGTGTCCCGTTAGCCGCGATGCCGGTGAGCTCCTTTTGAACCACCTCAGGGGTTTGTGTGCCACCTGAGGGGTGACTCAAATGGGTACGGAGCTGCTAGGATCTTAATCGACTCGGGGGCACCGCCATGCCGGGGCCGAGTGGTGTCCTGTTAGCTGCGATGCCGGTGAGCTCCTTTTGAACTACCTCAAAGGTTTGTATGCCGCCTGAGGGGCGACTCAACCGGGTATGGAGCTTCTAGGGTCTTAACTGACTCGGGGGCGCCGCCGTGCTAGGGCTGAGTGGTGTCCCGTTAGCCGTGATACCGGTGAGCTCCTTTTGAACCACCTCAGGGGTTTGTGTGCCGTCTGAGAGGCGACTCAACTGGGTATGGAGCTGCTAGGGTCTTAACCGACTCGGGGGCACCGCCGTGCCGGGCCGAGTGGTGTTCCATTAGCCGCGATGCCGGTGAGCTCCTTTTGAACTACCTCAGGGATTTGTGTGCCGCCTGAGGGGCGACTCAACCAGGTACAGAGCTGTTAGGGTCTTAACCGACTCGGGGGCACCACCGTGTCGGAGCCGAGTGGTGTCCCGTTAGCCGCGATGCCGGTGATCTCCTTTTGAACCACCTCAGGGGTTTGTGTGCTGTCTGAGGGGTGACTCAATCGGGTATGGAGCTGCTAGGGTCTTAATAGACTCGGGGGCACTGCCGTGCCAGGGCCGAGTGGTGTCCCGTTAGCCGCGATGCCAGTGAGCTCCTTTTGAACCACTTCAGGGGTTTGTGTGCCGCCTGAGGGGTAACTCGATCGGGTACGGAGCTGTTAGGGTCTTAACCGACTCGGGGGCACCGTCGTGTCGAGGCCGAGTGGTGTCCCATTAGCCGCGATGCTGGTGAGCTCCTTTTGAGAGACCTAGTCCTTGGATGCAAGGGAGAGTAGGCTGTGGCGTCAGAAAGGACCTCCTTTATTGCTTATGCCCTGGGGGAATACATCATTGATAATATTGGCAGAGGTTATCCGCATTCCAGGTACGCGAAATGGGTTGCCCGTTGAGTTCTTCTAGTCTGTATGCCCTCGGTGGAGCGTCTCGGCGACACGATAAGGACCCTCCCAGTTGGGGGATAGCTTGCCCCCCTCTGTAGGCTTGGAAACCTCAGCCTTCCTCAAAACTAAGTCTCCGCGGCAAAAAACCTTGAGACGAACTCGGGCATTATAGTACTTGGCCGCTCGCTGACGAAAAGTCGCTATGCGCAGCCTCGCTCGATCATGCGCCTTGTCGATAAAGTCCAAATTAGCCCGAATCAGCGTGGAGTTGTTTTCCTCATTGAAGGACTCCACACGCGGACTGGGCAGCCCAATTTCGACGGGAATGACGGCTTCGGATCCGAAGGTAAGACTGAAGGGAGTCTCGCCCGTCGGGGCCCTGGGGGTCGTGTGGTAAGCCCATATCACACTGGGGAGCTCCTCCACCCATCGACCCTTGGACCCATCTAGCCGGATCCTGAGTCCTCTGAGGATGGTGCGGTTCATGACCTCGGCCTCTCCGTTGGTTTGGGGGTGGCCGACAGAGGTGAATCGGTGATGAATGCCTAGCTCGTCAGAAAGCCTTAAATGCTGCATTATTAAATTGGCGACCGTTGTCGGTGACGAGGGTATGAGGTAGACCGAAATGGCATATGATCGACTTCCAGAAGAAAGCCTTGACCTTACTTTCAGTGATCTTAGCCAGTGCCTCGACCTTGACCCATTTGGTAAAGTAGTCGATGGCGACTAGCAAGAATCTCCGTTGCCTTGAAGTTGGGGGGAATGGCCCGAGGATGTCCATTCCCCATTGAGAAAGGCCATGGGGCTGAGAGAGGATTCAGCGGGGTAGACGGTTGATGTTGGATATGTGCGTGGTGCTTGCAACCATCGCACTTTTGAACTAGTCTAGCCGTATCCTCCCTCATAGTGAGCTAGAAGTATCCCTGACAGAGAGCCTTTTGGGCTAAGGATCTGTCCCCCAGATGATTTCCACAGATGCCTCGTGGATCTCTCTGAGGATGTAGCAGGCATCGGCGGGTCCTACACACTTGAGTAGGGGATAGGAGAACGACCTTCTGTACAGACGTTCGTCAAGGAGGATGAATTTGGAGGCCCTCCACTTGAGCAGTTTGGCTTCATTGTGGTCGTCAGGGAGAGTGCCATCAGTGAGATAGCGGACGTAGGCATCCATCCATGTGGGCTCTTGGGTGAGTGGGAGGACTTCCTCGCTATCTTCTATGCTGGGCCTTTCTAAATATTCAATGTAAGCATCCCTTGCCCCCGTCGGTAGAGGTAGCCAGACGAGAAAGGATGTCGGCCTTGGCATTCTCACTCCAGGGAATGTAACTAATGCTGAAATAAGCTAGTGGGGAGGTCAAGAGCCGAACCTTGCCCAAGTACTAAGTTATAACAGGTCACGCGCCTTGTACTCTCCGCTGATTTGCCTGGAGACGAGTTGCGAGTCTGTGAAAGCCCTGAGACGCCTTATTCCGAACTCCTGGGCTAGCCTTAATTCGGCCAGCAGGGCTTCGTACTCAGCTTGATTATTGGTAGCTTCGAATAGAAACCGCAGGGCACATTCCGTCCTCTCTCCACCCGGCCTGGCAAGAATGAGGCCGGTGCCGCTTCCCTGAGAGTTTGATGGCCGTCCACATGAAGGATCCAAGTTTCTCCATCGCCGTTTGGTTTAGGCTCGCACTGTTCCTTGGTAACTTCATCAGTCGTCTCCTCCGCCCAAGTGCATTCAACTAGGAAGTCAGCTAAAACTTGGGACTTCAGGGCCAGTCATGCCTGGAAGGAGAGGTCGAACTTTCCTAGCTTGATGGCCCACTTGGCGAGTCATCCCGCGGTATCCGGACGAGCCAGGATGGCTCAAAGGGGCTGGTCCGTGAGCACCATGATAGGATGGGCTTGAAAGTATGGGTGGAGGTACCGAGCAGCAACTATCAGGGTGAAAATAACTTTCTCTGTCTTGGAGTACCTAACTTCTGTGTTATGGAGGACCTTGCTCACATAATATACGGGTCTCTAGGTTCCGTCGGCGTCGAGATGCACCAAGACTGAGCTAACGGCTTCCAAGAAGCAGCTAAGTAGAGGAAGAGACTTTCCCCATCTCTTGGCTTGGACAGGAGCGAGGGGGAAGATAGGAATGCCTTTAGGCCGTCAAGGGCTCTCTGGCAGTCGTCCGTCCACTCGAAATTGTTCACCTTCCGCAAGGCCTTGAAGAAGGGAAAGTATCTCTCGGCCGATTTGGAGAGGAAACGACTTAGAGCCGCTATCCTTCCTATTAGCCGCTGCACTTCCTTCTTGCTGGATGGTGGCCTCATGTCGAGTATGGCACTGATCTTCTCTGGGTTCGCTTCGATCCCCCGCTGGGTCACCATGAAACCCAGGAACTTGCCCTCCGTGTCCCCGAAAACACATTTCTTGGGGTTCAGCTTGACTTAAAAATGACGGAGGTTGTTGAAGGTTTCCTCTAAGTCGGAGACGTGATTGGAGGCGCGGGTGCTCTTTGTCAGCATGTCATCCACATAGACTTCCATATTCCCCTAGCTGATCTTGGAACACTCTGTTCATCAACCTCTGGTAAGTTGACCCTGCATTCTTGAGGCCAAAGGGCATCACTTTGTAGCAATAAATGCCTTTCTCCATCACAAAGGATGTGTGCTCTTCGTCGCTGGGGTCCATCCTTATCTGATTATATCCAGAGAAGGCATCCATGAAGCTGAAGAGTTCGTGCCCGAAAGTAGAATCCACCAGCTGATCTATCCTTGGCAGGGGAAAGCTATCTTTTGGACACGCCTTGTTGAGGTCGGTGAAGTCAATGCAAATTCTCCAGCTCCCATTTGCCTTTCGCACCATGACCACATTAGCCAGCCAGCTAGGGTAGTGTGCCTCTCAGATGTGGCCGGCACTGAGCAGCTTGTTGACTTCCTCGTCAATAGCTTTTTGCCAATTAGGAGTGAAGCTTCACTTCCTTTAGCGGATTGAACGGTGCCATGGGTCAATGTTGAGCTTGTGGGTGATCACCTCCGGAGGGATGCCGGGCATATCAGATGCCGACCAAGCGAAGACGTCCGAGTTAGCCCGCAAAAAAGCTAAGAGGCGCTCCCGGTCCTCCGGGGGAAGGAGTCCGCCGACGCGGATGGTCTCGCTGGGTCGTCTCCAAGAGGGAATGTTAAGAGGTGCTCGACTGGTTCTCCTCCCTTGCTGGAGTCCCTGGGGTCGGGTGCTTCTAAAGTTGATTCAGCTTCTAGAGGACTTGATGCCACGTGATAACAAGGCAGGACTGGGTTGGTCTCCCCGCGCATCTCTCCGACTCCTTCACTAGTGGGGAACTGCACCAGTAAACGCTAGTGGAGATAGCTGCATCCAAAAGGTTAAGACCTGGATGCCCGAGAATAGCGTTGTAAGCCAAGGGGACCCTTACGATCAGGAATTTCATGATCACTGTACTTTGGCATGGCAGTGTTTCGGCTGTCGCAGGAAAAGATATCTCGCCTTCAACCCTTACTGAATCCCCGGTGAACCCGACCAATGGGGCCGCCGCAGGCTAAAGGGAGTCTAGAAATAATCCATCCAAACAAAAGCATCGTAAGTAAGGATGTCAGCTGAGCTGCCACTATCAACTAATATCCTTTTTACAGGGTGCGTGGCGATCGTCATAGAGACGACGATGCCTTCATTGTTTACATTTTCAACAACAGCAGATCCTCCCCAAGAGATTACATTATCCGGCGCCTCCTCCCTCTCGGCCGCTTAGATGCGGAGGCCGCTCCCCAAGACACCATTTCGACTGTCCGTTCTGTGGGGGTGTTGTCGGCCGTGGCCTGAGCGAGTGGGGGCCCCATGAGTGCTGGCAGCGGCTGTGATGCCTTTTGAACATACTTGCCGAGGTAGCCTCGCTGGATGAGCTCCTTGATGGCCTACTTCAAACTGTAGCAGTGTCGGTGTCATGGTCAAAATTCCGGTGGAATCGGCAGTAACGGCTTTTGTCGCGGGGAAGACCTTTCTTCATGGGAGGAGGACGCTGGAGATAAGGCTCGCCCTCAATCTCCATAAGGATATGGGATCGAGGGGCAAGGAGAGGTGTGAGCTTGCTCTCATCGGGGACGGGGCTTCGACGCCTGTTGTCAGATCGGCGAGGCGGGTCGGACCACCGGTGTCGGGGGGGTCCACTCGGCTCGGGGCGAGCGGGCTTGTGGTTGGAGCTCTTCGAGGATTCTCGGTGGGTGAAGTCCGAAGGAGGAGGTCGGAATAGGAACCGGGGGCTTCTTATCCAAGGAAAAGGTGAAGCGGGATGAGAGGAGCCCTCGCTTCAGCGCTAGCATTGCCACCGCATCATCGAGATGGTAAACTTCGAGGTAGCAGCCTTAAATTGGGACACAAAGTCCCGCAGCGACTCCCCCTCCTTCTGGCGCACAGAGAAGAGGCTGTCCGCCACTCTTGAATTCGTCGGCATGCATCAAAATGTGCCAGAAAGGTCCTTTCCAGCTCTCGAAAGGAGTCGATGCTGTGGGGGGATAGGCGCGAGTGCCACGCACGAGCGGCCTTCGTAGAGTGGCGGGAAAGGGTTTGCAGAGAAGGGCCTCCGAAGCGCCTTGGACTTGCATCATGGCTTTATAACTCTCGAGATGGTCGAGAGGATCTGTCGTACGTCGTACGGGTCTATCTGGGGAAAGCAAAATCTGGAGGGGATAGGCTCCTCTAATATTCGGCGGTGTAAGGAGGATGGGTGTCAAACTCTTCCTCCGGCTGATGATTGATTTTCCTGGCAGCTCATCCAGTCGCCTATTGTACTCGTCCAGGCGCTCCTCCGCCTGGCGGTTGATTGTTGGGGCCCTCCGAGATAGCTTGGAGGAGGAAGAAGAAGAAGAAGAGGAGAAGGATGCGGGAGCCGGGACTTCCGCTTTGGTTCCTCCTGATGATGCGGCTCGGGAGGAAACTTACTGGGGCCACAACCAGGGACCATGGTCGTTTAGAGGGCTCACGGCGAGGCTTCCTAGGGGAAACCTGACGATGATCGGGTTTTTCTGGGGAGAGCCTCCCCTCGCCGACTGCTGACTGGCGGGGGGAGCGGTCTGGTACTGGGTGGCCATGGACTACTGCTGCTGGAGTCCATGGACCATAGCGGTGAGAGTTTGGACTTGTTGGGTGAGAGTCACTAATTGCTCCGTAGTTTTGATAGCTGCATCTGGCGATGGATGGGTGATGGGAGGATCGGCGGCAGGGGGATCGGCCTCCTGCTGGCTAGCTAGCGGGGGAAGCCCCGCTGGACAGCTGACAGAAGCATCCTGAGCTCGCATCACCACCATGGCTTGGTGAATAAGAGAGGGGGGAGTAAAGTTCGTTGATACGTAGCACGGGAATCCTGAGCTACCTGCTGCTTTGCCCGTGATCACCCCTACCTGGTGCACCAATCTGATAACGCCCGATCACTGGTCCTGAACGTCGGGAGAAGGAAGCGGAATGATTAGCGGATCTTCTCTCCACCGAGTTGCCTGCAAAAAGTCCCAGGACTGGAGGGATTTTCCGGTGGGACCTTCTGACGCTCAAGTTAGCAATCGAGGTCACAGCTGAGGAAGAGCTCGAGTGAGCTCTTTTTAGATGAAAGTGTTCTCAGTGAGGAGGGATTCCCCTCCGAGTGTTGAGATAGCAATTCCTTGAGTTTTTTGCTCGTACCTGATTATTGAGTGGATTCACCTTTTTAGGGGTTGACACTTGCATGATCACGTGGATTCCGTGAAAAAGGAATGTCTGCGGAGTTCTTGGGAGTTGCATGAATCTGGGCCGATGGGTGGGTCCCGTCCCATCGGAGAGAGAGAAAACGGCGGTTGGTGGGCTACGTCCCATCAGCCAGCGGGGCTATTGGGTAGTTGGGTCCAGTCCCATCAGCGGCGTGGCCAGTGGGTAGTTGGATCTGGCGTTGTCAGGCGGCGTGGGTCAGGAAGGTGGCGTCCTGAACCACCAGGGCCGTGCTGGGCTGATTTTGGAGGAAACGGGGGCGTCTCGACTCTCCCGAGGGAGCCGAGGCTGAGCTGGGTCGACAGGGATGGCCGGGGCCAACCTCGCCGACCAGGAAGTGCCGGAGCGGGGCTGACCAAGAATGGTCGGGGCCGACTCGATGGGCCTGGAGATGCCGGGGCCGAGCGAGGCCGACCAGGAATGGCCGAGGCCGACTCGGTGGACTTGGAGATGCCGGGACCGAGCAGGGCCGACCAGGAATGGTCGAGGCCGACTCGGTGGGCCTGGAGCTGCCGGGTCATGCGGGGCCGACCAGGAATGGTCGGGGCCGACTCGGCAGGCCTGGAGATGTCGGGGCCGAGCGGGGCTGACCAGGGATGGTCGGGGATGACTTGGCAGGCTTGGAGACGCCGGGGCCGAGCGGGGCCGACCAGGGATGGTCGGGGCCGACTCGGCGGGCTTGGAGACGCCGGGGCCGAGCGGGGCTGACTCGGCGGCCTTGGAGATGCCGGGGCCGAACGGGGCCGACCAAAAATGGTCGGGGCCGATTCGGCGAGCTTTGAGATGCCGGGGCCAAGCGGGGCCGACCAGAAATGGTCGGGGCCGACTCGGTGGGCTTGGAGACGCCGGACCGAGCGGGGCCGACCAGGAATGGTCGGGGCCGACTTGGCAGGCCTAGAGCTGCCGGGGTTGTGCGGGTCCGACCAGGAATGGTCGGGGCCGACTCAGCGGGCCTAGAGACGCTAGGGCCGAGCGGGGCTGACCAGGGATGGTTGAGGTCGACTCGGTGGGCCTGGAGTTGCCAGGGTCGTGCGGGGCCGACCAGGAATGATCGGGGCCGACTCCGCGGGCCTGAAGCTGCCGGGGTCATGCAGGGCCGACCAAGAATGGTCGGGGCCGACTTCGCGGGCCTAGCTGCCGGGGCCAAGCGGGGCCGATCAGGAATGGTCGGGGCCAACTCGGAGGACCTGGAGACTTCGGAGCCGAGCGGGGCCGACCAGGAATGGTCGGGGCCGACTCGACGGGCTTTGAGACGTCGGGTGCACTAATGTTTTAGTTTTGCCGAAATTGCCCTTATGGCTATACCAGCCACAGATACTTTAGCATCGAGCATATGATATTATTATTGAATATTAAAGATAAATAAAAGTATCATTCCAAATCCTGAGAGATTTGAAAGCTAACATTTTTTTTATTTAAGAAGAAATTTTATCAACAAGCAAGTTAACATATTTTCAATGATCCTTTTCACGGTTCCCTTTAACGGTGGAAAAAAAATTTAGGTATTATTTTCACAATTCTCTGATAATCCAAAAGGTTGTAATAGTGGAAGAGGAAAAATAAAATCAATAAGATGGGCATAGGAGAAATCTTTTGCTTCCGTGAAAAATAAACTTCACTCCCATAAAAAAACATCCTAAGTCACTTGAAATGCTGCTTGATGCTTCTGCACACCTTTATCATGCCAATAGAAACGTTTTTTTTTTTTTTTTTTTTTTTTTTTTTGTTACAAATGAGCGATCATATCACACTACAAGAAATTTAAAATATTGCGACGCCAAAATGCGTCGCTATTGCTCGCTATACGATGTTTAGCGACGCAATAGCGACGCAATGATGGCGTCGCTCAACTCCCCGTCGNTTCTATTTGATTATATTGTTATATTTGCTTATTTTTAGAGCTTTATTTCTGTTGTAATCAAACTCATATTATTTTTGTTAGTTGATTCAATTAGGGGATTGAATCAAAAGGGTAGTTTGGCCTTATGCAAACCAGGAAGCTTGTGAGAGGTTTTGTGTTGATGACATGTGAAAACTAGCTGAGTTTGTTGTGATTCCAGGCAAAACAACAAGTTTGAGTTGTGAGCTTGTAAAATAACTCCACTGTAATAAGGGAGATTATAGTAAAGGCCCAAGAGTTTCTTGAGAGTGAACGTAGTGTGACTAACACCGAACCACTATAAAATCTTTGTGTTTATCGTGCTTGACTCTTTCCTCTCATTTCACCTTTTCATTATCTGCTAGCAACATCTTTCCTTGCACTCACACTGCACATTAGCATTACTTATTTAAATTTATTTAAATGTTTAAGAATCCAATTCACCCTCCTCTTGGGTTATCATCTGGGCCAACAATGTGCCTTCATTTCAAGATACTCACTTTACTTACAAAATATACTTACAAAATTTCAACTTATTAATGTCCAAATACCAAAAAAGATCCACGTATAGTTTTAAAAATATATTTTGTTTTGTTAAATTTTATGATATAATTTTGATATATTTTAAAGTCAAAAAGTAGTTTCAAATTTAACATGCATTTATATGAGGTAAACTTAGTTATACTCAAATGTAACCAAGCTTAGATCTAATCATTTTTTCTACCCTTAAATCTACAGAGTTCATGAATTTTAAAAATAAAAAAAGTAAAAAAAAGATGGGTGGTTATGAGATTGTTATGGATCTAAAGATGAAAAAAGTGATCAAATCATGTAGATCTAAATATGAAAAAGTGATCAAATCATGTACTTGGCTACATTATGTTGCCAAGTCTACCTCCATATATATATATAGAGGTATACTTGGCTATATTTGAATGTAGCCAAATTCAAAATCCGATCGCTTTCCTCATCCTTAAATCCATGTGGATCTTGTAGCACTCTACCTTTTTAATTTTTTCTGTCTTTAAAATTTATAAACTATGTCGATCCAAGGATTGAGGAGATGATCAAATTTACGCTTGGCTACATTCGAATATAGTCAAGTACATGATTCGATTCCTTCTCCATTCTTGAATTTATGCCGATCTCGAAACCATCCCAACTTTTAAGCTTGTTTATATTTGAATGTAGCAAAATGTAGGATTTGGTCATCTTTAGATTCACATGGATCTCGGAGCCACCCAATCTTTTTAATTTTTTTCATCTTTAGGATTTATGAATTATGTAAATCTAAGGATGGAAAAGGTAATTAGATCTATGCTTTTTTTTTTGTTACAAGCGGAGATCACACCACTCTAGCGTGAGTCAAGCCCGAAAGATCTGAGTACAAAATATGCTGCAAAAGAACAGGGCAGGGGACCCCAGGATGCAAAACCCACTGACCGGGATAATAGGCAACAGTGGACGCAACCCAATCAGCGGCAGCATTGGCTTCACGAAAAATATGATGAATCTCAAAAACACAAGTAGTCTGAAGACAAGCAATGATATCTCTAATCAAGGGATTCAGAGCGAAGAAGAATCCCTTCCTGCCTAATCCACCGGATAATCGTAATCGAATCTCCCTCGACAATCAACCGACGATAGCCCAAGTGACGAACAACGTAACTGATAGCAGCCCAAGCAGCCTGGAGTTCAGCCATAGGGACCGAAACGTCAATGGAGCTGTGACCTCCAGCCGCAAGTAATTGACCCTCAGGCCCACGGATGACAAACCCTAAGCCAGCCAATGATCGAAACAGAACCATCAAAATTCACTTTGACAAAACCCGGGTGGGGGCTCCTAAGAGACAAATACCGTAGAACGGAGCGCTGCCGAAGCAGCATAGGAGTCCCAAGGCCAGGCCCAACATTGTGAATACCAAAATAACAGCGAGAGTACTCCTTAGCATGAAAGAGAGCACGGCGGATAATCACCTGAGGTGAGGCTACCTCCTCAGCAAAAAAATCTGATTCCGAGCCAGCCAGATATAATAAGCCAAGTAGGCAGAAGATACACCCTGAAAGCAGGTCCCATGGCAGGTGACCGACCGGATAGACTGCAGGAAAGACAACCGGATAGATCCCTCCTCCGATAGCCAAGGGGTAAAATGAAACAGCTGCCAAGTCTGAGAAGCACGAGGACACAGGAATATAACATGCTCAACAAATTCGACCTGCATACCACATATCGGACAGAGAGGCAATATAGCGAGACCACGTTCAGCCAGAAGGGAACAGGTAGGCAGACGATCCCACTTGAGCTTCCATAAAAAGAGCTAAATTCTGGGGTGAACAGGCAAATGCCAAATCCAAGCAGTATCACCAAGGCTGGAAGTCCGAGGATGGATACAGGCCACCAGATCCCTAGTGGAGGCAAGAGGAAGACAGGATCGACGCCAGAGTCTAATATCCAGGCCCGCTGAATGGGGAAGGGGTGTAGTGAGAATCCTACGAGCCAACTTAGTCCCAAATAGTTGAGAAACCACAGGAGCATTCCAACCAACACTCTCCCGGCAGATCAATGAAGAAACAAGCAAAGAGGGCTCACTTTCCATGCTGATAAAAGTGGCCAACGAGCTAAAGGAAGATCAGCAAGCCATGTATCCTGAATGACCTGAATAGAAGTCTCATCCCCAATTGTACAATGGATATCAGACATAACAGCAGGGGCAGCCAGACAGATCGCACCAGAGATAGGAACATCCACGAGGGATACTGACAGATGAGCCAGCAGTCCAGCCACCATATCTGCCGTGCATAACTAAACTCCAAAAACAGTGAGGATCCATCAGGAATCTGGAAGCATGCCTCGCAATAATAGCCTCATGACGGAGGACCAAAGACTGGATCCCGAGACCACCCTCCGTCGTAGGCAAGCAGACCATATCCCAAGCCAGAAGGTGGAGGCCGTGGCCCCCCTGCATAGATGCCCAGAGAAAGTCCCGCATACGTCTCTCAATCCGGCGAAGGCAAATAGACGGGATCAAAGCATTGGACAACAGATATAGAGGAAGCGATGTCAGGATAGAACGGATAAGGGTAATACGCCCCATCATAGAAAGACCCGAAACCTGCCATCGATCCAAATGGGCCGCAATCCAATGATCAAGGACACCAAAGTCCTGCTGCCTGGGACGCCGACCCAAAATAGGGGTACCAAGGTAGACTAGGCGATCAGTGACAGAAGAGATACCAAGCAGCTGGGAGATAGCATCACGACAGCGAGGAGGAGTCGCAGGGCTAAAGCAGAGGATAGATTTATCCAGATTGACCAGTTGACCCGAGGCCTGACAATAAGCCAGAATGATATCAGAATAGGCGGCTGCATTCTGAACAGAAGCAGGACTAAGCAGAATGCAATCGTCAGCAAAGAGAAGATGAGTGAGAGGAGGTCCTTGAGGCCATGGCATATAAGGCTGCAAAAGAGAAGCTCCAACCGCCTGGTTAAGAGCATGAGAGAGACCGTCAGCATAAAGAACAAACAGAAACGGAGATAACGGGCAACCCTGATGGAGACCAACAACAGAGGAGAAATACTCCGTAGGACTACCATTAATAATAATAGAGAAGGTGGGCCTTTGGACACAAACCATAACCCACTCAATGAAAGGATCAGCAAAACCAAACTCCCGCAGAGTGCAGTGAAGAAACACCCAACTCATCCGATCATAAGCTCGTTCCATATCTAACTGGACAGCCATAAGGGCCCGACGACAAGTGGCACGCTGGAGGTCATGCAAAACTCCTGGGCAATAAGAGCATTATCAGAGATACTACGCCCCCGGATGAAAGCCCCCTGCTCCTAAGAAATCAGTCGGGAATCACCCCCTGCAACCGGGTGATCAGAATACGGGCACAAACTTTATATAGAGTAGTGCACAGACTGATCGGCCTATAGTGCTGAGGAAGCAGAGCATTCTCCCTTTTAGGAACCAAAGCAAGAAAGGTCCTCTGCCAGCCAGGCGGCATAGATCGAGCAGAGAAAACAGACTGAATGGCCAGAATAACATCCTGCCCAACAATATCCCAAAAGTAGCGAAAAAAGAAAGGCGGAAAACCATTAGGACCCGGAGCTTTATCAGGTCCTAGAGTCCAGATCGCAGCACGAATCTCCTCCGCAAAAACCATCCGGGTCAAACGACCATTTTCTCTATCTGAAACCCTAGCATCCCTAACAGTAGTAATTATAGGGGAGACAGAGCCAGAATCCTCTGACCAATGGGACTGAAAGAACTGAAAATCTGCTCCCGAATAGCCCCCTCATCCTCGAAGATATTACCATCAGCATCACTAATACGCCAAATCCGGTTGGCCGCCTGTCTAGCCACAGTGGCCTGGTGATAGAACCTGGTGTTACGATCACCATCCTGAAGCCACTGAACCCAGGAATGCTAACGCCAGAAGGTCTCCTGATTCCGGAGCAAGGAATGGTGTAGGGACAGGCAACTCCTCAAAGTCCGGAGATCACTCTGATAGCAAACCCTCCTCATCCTCCTTTGCCTAAAGAGAAGAGATATTAGCTTCCACAGCCTGTACTTGTTGTAACAGATCACCCACCTCAGTCCTATGCCATCGTAAGAAACGCCTCTTAGTGAGCTCTAATCGGCGAGAGAGACGATAAGTAGGACTCCCTCTAACTGGCATGCGCCACACCTGTCTGATTAAGTACCGGGACATAGAATAATGCATCCAAAACTGCTCAAAACGGAAAGGCCCTCGCCTATGCGAAGATAGCTCAGTAGAGATAAGGAGGGGACAATGGTCAGATGCAATCCGCGAGAGATGGGAAGCGGTAGCATAAGAAAAGGACTGCATCCAAGAAGAGGAGGCCAAAGCCCGGTCCAACCGCTCCCAAACCCGAGCAGACCCACTCCGGTTATTACACCAAGTAAACTTCGGCCCCGAAAATCCCAGATCAAAAAGACATGCCAAAGAGATGAAGGAGCGAAACTCCGTGGAGCTCGGAGAATCCACAAATCGATGTCCCCCACACTTCTCTGAAGCATCCAAAATACAATTAAAATCACCCGCAACCAGAGTAGGAAAACCCTTGTCTAAGAAAGTGAGGATCTCCGACCAAAGACAGCGCCGCTGACGAATATCAGTGCTAGCATAAACACCCAACAACAGCCAGGGCGGAGATAGACCCTCAGAAATAACCAGAGCCACTTGCTGCTGATTATGATGAAAAGCGTCAATGCGGATAGCGGGGTTCTGCCAAAGAGACAAAATACCACCAGATAGACCATTAGCTTCAACAACATAAGAAGACCAAATATGGGAGATACGCCGCCGAAACCTCAGAAGAGAAGGACCCAACATGCGAGTTTCCAACAAAACACAAATATCAAAGTGATGAATCTGCAAAAGCCTACCAAAAGAGGAGCTGAAAGAAGGTTTCAAAGCTCCTCGAACATTCCATATAAGGATCTTCATAAAATAAGAGAAACAAAGAAACTTAGACTCCACCATGGTCACCCAGATCAGAAGCCTGATCCGGCAACTGACAGTCTACCGAATCATGAATAACCGGCAGCTGTACTGAATCCATGGGAACAACATCATTCTGAGCCAAAGAAGGGGGTCCGACATCTAGCGAACCAGAGGGGGACGCTTCTATAGCATCTTTCAAAGCA
>UESW01001719.1:357618-374337 GCA_900491605.1 Calamus simplicifolius | reverse complement strand
CTTCTCCAAGCACGGATTCCACTTCGTCATCTTCAACCCCCAGTGCTTCTCCTGCTGCTACTACTTCCCAGGTAGATCGTTTAGCAGATAGAATCATAACAACGGGTAGAAAGGTGGATTTTGAACTCTTTGAAGCAGAAGGATTTTTATTGGGGAGACAATTGATAGAAATGGGATGGGAGAAGATATGTTCACTGGATTGCCCTACCTATCCCTCTCTAGTTAAAGAGTTTTATAAGAATTTGTCAAGAGGAGATCATGGTCTCATTAGCACAGTGAGAGGAATAGGATCTCTGTAACTGTTGAGCTTCTTTCTAGACTTTTGGATCTACCCTTATCTGGCACTGCCACTTTTTCTTCAGAAGACCGTAGTCCCACTCTTGCTAGATTATTAAATCGGGATGTTGTCGGATTTGAAGAGGTTTTTGCCAACCAACTTTCATTAGAACTGAGATTATTACATAACATTTGCAGTAGGATACTCTTTCCAAAGATAGAAAGATTTGATTATGTATCGGAAAGAGATATCTTTGTGATGGATGCCATTGTCACGGGCAAACCTATAAACCTTCCCAGTATGATACTTTGGTACATTGCAGACTGTGGAGGAAAAAGAAAGTCTAGCCTGCCCTATGGAATGATTCTCACCAAGATTTTTCTGAGTCAGGGAGTTGTGATTTCTGACAATGAGCCAATGAGGAATCTGAGACATACAGACTTTTATAGCTTGGCCACCATTCATCGAATGGGTTTTATCAAGAAAAATGGTATATGGGAGAGGAAAGGACAGATAGAAGAGAGAGCTACAGATGTTGAGGCTACAGGACCTTCAGTCAGACATCCTTCACCTGCACCTCCGAGCCCTTCTACTTCTACCCCTGCTCCAGCCCCCGCTCCATTATTTGATCAAGCTTCATCATCTTATGTCGGTTTCTCAGATCTACAACTAAAGCAACTCAAAGTTCTATTGATGATCAATCTGAAAAACTTAAATCAGAATTTGAGAATAAGTTCATGAATTTGAAGGAGACTCTATATTCATTGGATGATTGTATCACTAAGATGGAGTCTACTCTCAGCTCTTCTTCGGTATCTTTAAGTGGAGATCTCAAAAATATATTTGAAGAACTTAAAGATATTTGCGGAGATGGCGAGACCTACTCTAGATGCAATGCGGAGCTTCAAGACAAGATTTTGACTGCTTGCACTTTTGTAGATGAAAGATTAAAAGATTATGTAAAAATCCAATCTGATGGAATGAAGAACATAGTAGATCATTTAACTAGGATTGTAAGAACTCATTTCTGATATATTAGACTTTCAATCCTTGCTATGTACTGAAATTAATGTAATGTTTACATTTTGATATCAATGTATTAGATTTTGATGTATTAGACTCTTTGGTGAAATGAAATATCAATTTTGATTACTCAATGTATCTCTTTCTATCAACGAATGTATGAATGTTTATACTTCTCTACCTTTTTGTTGATAACAAAAAAGGGGGAGAGTTTTATAGTTTTATGATTGTAAATGCATATGAGAAAATCAAGTTAATCAATGAGATAAACAATGGGATATTTATTTAAGTTTCATAGGGGGAGCTACCTCATTCAGGGGGAGCCTAAGCCTAACTATGAAAGCAAAATAAATTCACTAATCAATCATGCATAAACTCAATGTTTTTGTCATCATCAAAAAGGAGGAGATTGTTGGAAGATTATTGAAAAATTATACCCCAATCCTTTTGATTTTGATGATTACTAAAAGCCATTGAGTACATTAAAAGATGTAATGAGTTTATTTAAATGAGCAATAAATTTATTTTGAACAATCAATGAGAATGTTAAAGTTTGACTTTAATCATTTTTTTAAAGTAACTTTAAGCTCAATGTTTAAACTTTCAAAAAGAAATTTTATAATTCATGTTTTAATCAATGAGTTTTTGGAATACTTCTTGAATTAATTCTTAATGTCAATCTTATTGATTTCAAGTCAAAATATGAATTAAAATAAATCTGGAATGATTTTAATGTCAATCAGAAAAGTTTCTGATTTTTATACGTTCCGGAGCCGACTCTTGAGTTTCAGAGTCGACTCCACTAAGAGAACAGAAATGTCTATCTGTCTCGAGTCGACCCACGTAATTTCATGAGTCGACCCCCGATTTAGTCGAGCCGACTCCATGACTGTGCGAGTCGACTCCGCTCAGACACCAGAAGAGTGTTTTTCTGAGCACTTCGCGAGTCGACCCCAACCTTTCATGAGTCGACCCCCGACTTTCAGAGTCGACACTTTACTTTTGGTGAGTCGACCCCATGACTTTCTAAACATTTCTATTTTTAGTAAGATGAGCTCGAGCCGACTCGGAAAAAGCATGAGTCGACTCCAGCAAATCTGGGCAAAATTTTTACGGATGCCAACTCAGCTCCAACGGTAAGTTTTTTGATTAATGGCTATTTTTCTTTGTCTCTAACGGCTATATTCTTGCAGAATCTATAAATAGAGAAGATGTTTTCAAATCAAAGAGGGACATAGAGAGAATTTATTTCAAAGAAAAAGAAAGGAAAAATCGGAAAAACAGAGCGTTAGCTCAAAAAATCCGTGATTCAAAATAGAGTGAAAGAAAGAGTGTGAAATCAAAGGAAGCTCCATCTGTGCTCAAGCTCTACTATCCAAGGAAGCTTCAGAAGAAATCCAAGTGCATCTCAAGTGATTTTCACCACTCAAAGAAAAGAGGAAAAGCCCAAATCAACTCCAACACTCATTCCGTGGAGAATCCGTGCTGAGGCCGATTCTACACCTCAAAGAGTTGAAGAAAGAAGAAAAGCTCAAAGCCAACCAACTGCAAATCAGGCTTATCTAAACTCTATTCTTACTTTTGTTAATCTTCTCATTAAGGAGCATTGTAACTAAACAAACACATTTCTATTATTTGTGTCTAGTTCAATCTGGGGGATTGAACTAGTGGAGGTAGTCTTACCTCGGTACAAGCTTGGTATAGCTTGTGTTAGGGTTTTTGTGCTGGTGAGCCCGAAAATCGACTGGGTTCGTTTTGGTCCCAGGAAAACAACAAGTTTGAGTTGTGAGCTTGTAAAACAACTCGGCTGTAATCAAGGAAGATTATAGTGTGGACCCAAGTGAATCTTGGGAGTGGATGTAGGTGTGGATTGCACCGAACCACTATAAAACCTTATGTTTGCCGTGCTCATTTGTCTCTCACTCTATCTCTCTTATATTTCTGTTTGTGTATTGCTTTTAAGTTAATTTCTCTCACTTGCACATCTTGAGTTAATTTATTTAAAACATTTCAAAAAGTCTTAAATTTTTAAGAACCCAATTCACCCCCCCTCTTGGGTTGCCATCTGGGCCAACACCAAGCCATGATCTCGTTCGACGACGATCGATCTCGGACCGTTGCGATCAATCCGATCGGCGATGATCCAACGGTTGCGGTCGATCCAAGCCATGATCCCGATCGGCGACGATCGATCTCGGACCGTGCGATCAATCCGATCGGCGACGATCCGACAGGTTGCGATCGATCCAAGCCATGATCCGATCGGCGACGATCGATCTCGGACCGGCGACGTTTGCGATCGATCCAAGCCATGATCCCGATCGGCGACGATTGATCTCGGACCATTGCGATCAATCCGATCGGTGACGATCCGACAGTTGCGATCGATCCAAGCCATGATCCCGATAGGCGACGATCCGATGGTTGCGATCGATCCAAGCCATGATTCCGATCGGCGACGATCGATCTCGGACTGTTTCGATCAATCTGATCGTCGATGATCCGACGGTTGCGATCGATCCAAGCCATGATCCCGATCGGCGGCGATCGATTCGGACCGTTGCGATCAATCCGATCGTCGACGATCAGACGGTTGCGATCGATCCAAGCCTTGATCCCGATCGGAGACGATCGATCTCGGACTGTTGCGATCAATCCGATCGTCGACGATCCGACAGTTGTGATCGATCCAAGCCTTGATCCCGCTCGGAGACGATCGATCTCGGACTATTGCGATCTATCGGATCGGTGACTATCCGGTGGTTGCGATCAATCCAAGCCATGATCCCGATTGGCGATGATCAATCTTGGACCGTTGCGATCAATCCGATCGGCGACAATCCGACGGTTGCGATCGATCCAAGCCATGATCTCATTCGATGACGATCAATCTCGGACCGTTGCGATCAATCTGATTGGCGGCGATCCGACAGTTGCGGTCGATCCAAGCCATGATCCCGATCGGCTATGATCGATCTCGGACTAGTGTGATCAATCTGATCGGCGACGATCCGACAGTTGCGATCGATCCAAGCCATGATTTCGATCGGTGACGATCGATCTCGGACCGGCGATCATCCATTCGTGATGATCCGACGGTTGCGATCGATCCAAGCCATGATCCCGATCGGCAACGATCGATCTCGATCCGTTGGAATCAATCCGATCGGCGACGATCGGACGGTTGCGGTCGATCCAAGCCATGATCCCGATCGGCGATGATCATTTCGGATCAATTGCGATCAATCCGATCGGTGATGATCCAACGGTTGCGATGGATCCAAGCCATGATCCCGATCGGCGATCGATCTCGGACCGACGATCAATCGATCGACGACGATCTGACGGTTGCGATCGATCCAAGCCATGATCCCGATCGGCGATGATCGATCTTGGACCGATGCAATAAATCCGATCGGCGATGATCATACGGTTGTGATCGATACAATCCAAGCCATGATCCCGATCGGCGACGATCGATCTCGAACCGGTGCGATCAATCTGATCGGCAACTATCCGACGGTTGCGATCGATCCAAGCCATGATCCCGATCGGCGACGATCGATCTCGGACCGATGCGATCAATCCGATAGGCGACATTCTAATGGTTGCGATCGATCCAAGCCATGATCCCATCGGCGACGATCGATCTTGGACCGGTGCGATCAATCCGATCGGCGATGATCCGACGGTTGCGATCGATCCAAGCCATTACCCGTTCGGCGACGATCAATCTCAAATCGGTGCGATCAATCCGATCGGCGATGATCCGATGGTTGCGATCGATCCAAGCCATGATCCCGATCGGCGATGATCGATCTCGGACCATTGCAATCTTCCGATCGACGATGATCGATCTCGGACCATTGCGATCAATCCAATCGGCGACGATCGAACAGTTGCGATCGATCCAAGCCATGATCCCGATCGGCGATGATCGATCTTGGACCGTTGCTATCAATCTGATTGGCGACGATCCGACCATTGCGATCGATCCAAGCCATAAACCCGATCGGCAACGATCGATCTCGGACCGTTGCGATCTATTCGATCGGCGATGATCCAAGGGTTGTGGTCGATCCAAGCCATGATCCCGATCGGCGACGATCGATCTCGGAATGGTGCAATCAATCCGATCAGCAACGATCCGACGGTTGCGATCGATCCAAGCCATGATCCCTATCGGCGATGATTGATCTCGGACCGGTGCGATCAATCCGATCAGCGACGATCCGACGGTTGCGATCGATCCAAGCCATAATCCTGATCGGCGATGATCGTTCTCAGACCGGTGCGATCGATCTGATCGGCGACGATCTGACGGTTGTGATCGATCCAAGCCATGATCTCGATCGGCGACGATCGATTTCGGACCATTGCGATCAATCCGATCGGTGATGATCCGACGGTGGGGATCGATCCAAGCCATGATCCTAATTGGTGATGATCGATCTCGGACCGGGGCGATAAATCCGATCGGCGACAATCAGACGGTTGCTATCGATCCAAGCCATGATCCCGATCGGCGACGATCGATCTCGAACCGATGCGATCAATCTGATCGATGATGATCCGACGATTTCGATCAATCAAGACCATGATTCCAATCGGCGACGATCGATCTCGGACCGTTGCGATCAATCCGATCGGCGATGATCTGACTATTGCGGTCGATCCAAGCCATGATCTCGATCAGCAACGATCGATCTCGGACCGATGCGATCAATCCGATCGGCGATGATCCGACGGTTGCGATCGATCCAAGCCATGATCCCAATCGGCGATGATCGATCTCGAACCAGTGCGATCAATTCGATCGGCGACGATTCGACGGTTGCGATCGATCCAAGCCATGATCCCGATCGGCAACGATCGATCTCGGACCATTGTGATCTTCCAATCGGTGATGATCGATCTCGGATCGTTGCAATCAATCCGATCGGCGATGATCGAACGGTTACGATCGATCCAAGCCATGATCTCGATTGGCGACGATCGATCTCGAACCGTTGCTATCAATCCGGTCGGCGACGATCCGATTGTTGCGATCGATCCAAGCCATGATCCCGATTGGCGGCGATCGATCTCGGCTCGTTGCGATCAATCCGATTGGCGACGATCCGAATCCAATGCCATGATCCCGATCGGGCGACGATCGATCTCGGCACCGATTGCGATCAATCCGATCGACGACGATCGATCGATCAATCCGATTGATCTGATCGATCGATCCAAGCCATGATCCCGATCGATCTGACGCGATCGATCGATCTCGGAAATCAATCGATCGATCGGCGGTTGCGATCGATCCATGATCCGATGATCGGCGATCGATCTCGGACCGTCGCGATCGATCATCCGATCGGCGATCGATCCGACCGATCGATCCAAGCCATGATCCCGATTGGATCAACCGATCGATCGACGATCGATCGATCGATTGATGATCTCGATCTTGGATCGATCAATCCGATTGGCGACGATCGACGGTTGCGGTCGATCCAAGCCATGATCCCGATTCGATCGACCGATCGATCAATCCGATCGGCGATCCGATTGCGATCGATCATCATTGCCGATCTCCATCCATTCGAAGATCACGATCCGATTGCGATCGATGGGCATCATGATGAATGTCACCTGCTGAGATGGGCATAAGATGTTAAGACTAATGGATGATTGAAAATGAATAAAAAACTCATATTATTTGCCTTATCCCACCTTCTATATTTACATGAATTATGTTTCAAGTTAATATAAATTTTCTTAAAATTAGAATTAATTTTTAATTCTAACAATCTTGTTCTTTAATAGTAAAAATTAGTTTATTTTAACAATTTTATATTTCAATGGCAAAGATTAGTTTTTAATCCTATTAAGTTTTTGGCTTAGTATTGTTCTTAATATGCATTTTTTTTCTTTCTTTTCTTTTCATTATTATTATTTATTCTATATTAGGATTGCTTATATCCAATGCATTTGATCTAAATTGAAAACTTGTTATTCTATATATAATCTCCCATCATCATTTTTTAGCTTTTATTGCTACCATCTCAATGCTTTATAGCATCATCTTAAAAATTTTCTTATCTACCATGCCAATTAGGATAGTTCATCAAATTATCCTTAACTACCATTAAAAATGTATTGAGTTGCCATACATACTATCATCTTAGCATTTTTTTCCTATCCATCAGGCGAATTATAGTTTTCTATGAAGTCATTATATATATTCAAATAAAAATTTTAAATAAGTTCATTTGTTTCTTTATAATATAATTATCCTATTAGAAATTGATCCTCACATCCGTTGTTATGTCTCATGTAAGCGAGATTCCAAAGATTGGCTCTATTTACTTGTTCATCACTCAAGTATAATCGGACTATCCATGAATTGTATTGTATCTCACCATGAAGTCTTGTTGTATCGCCTGTGCTGCACCACGCTCGATGATTGGAAGATCGATCCGACCCAAAAGGTGATGATCATCCGATCATTGTGATGCATCCGAACGAAAACGATCCAACGGTTGCGATCGATCCGACCCATGATCCGAATCAGTGATGATCGATCGGACCGTTGCGATCCATCCGATCGGCGAGGATCCGACGGTTGCGATCGAACCAAGCCATGATCCCGATCGGCGACGATCGATCGGACCGTTGCAATCCTTCCGATCGGCGACGATCCAATGGTTGCGATCGATCCAAGCCATGATTCCGATCGACGATGATCGATCGGACCGTTGCGATGCATCCGATCAGAGATGATCCGATGGTTGCCATCAATTCGAGCCATGATCCTGCTCGATGATGATCGATCCGACCGTTGCGATGCATCCGATCGGAGACGATCTGATGGTTGCGATCGATCGGAGAAATGATCCGAAAAGGTGATGATCGATCTGACCATTGCGATGCATCCAATCGAAGATGATCCGATGGTTGCGATCGATCCGACCCATGATTCAGATCGGCGATGATCGATCGTACCGTTGCGATGCATCCAATCGAAGATGATCCAACGGTTGCGATCGATCCAAGCCATGATCTTGATCGGCGATGATCGATCGAATGGACCGTTGCGATGCATCCGATCGGAGACGATCCGATGGTTACGATCGATCCAAGCCATGATCAGGATCAGCGATGATCGATTGGACCGTTGCGATCCATCCGATCGGCGATGATCTGATGGTTGTGATCGATCCAAGCCATGATCCCGATCGGCAACGATCGATCTCAGACCATTGCGATCAATCCGATCGGCGACGATCCGACGGTTGTGATCGATCCAAGCCATGATCCCGATCGGCGATGATCGATCTCGGACCGTTGCTATCAATCCGATCATCGATGATCCAATGGTTGTGATCGATCCAAGCCATGATCCCGATCGGCGACGATCGATCTTGTCCCGTTGCGATCAATCCGATTGGCGATGATCCGACAGTTGCGATCGATCCAAGCCATGATCCCGATTGGCGACGATTGATCTCAGACCGTTGCGATTCAATTCGGCGATGTTCCGACGGTTGCGATCGATCCAAGCCATTATCCCGATCGATGATGATCGATCTTGGACAGGTGCGATCAATCCGATCGGTGATGATCCGATGTTGCGATCGATCCAAGCCATGATCCCGATCGGCGACGATTGATCTCGGACCGTTGCGATCAATCCGATCGGTGATGATCCGATGGTTGCGATCGATCAAAGCCATGATCCCGATAGGCAATGATCCGACGATTGCGATCGATCAAAGCCATGATCCCGATCGGCGACGATCGATCTCGGACCGTTGCGATCAATCCGATCGTCGACGATCCGATGGTTGCGATCGATCCAAGCCTTGATCCCGATCGGAGACGATCGATCTCGAACTGTTGCGATCTATCGGATCGGCGACTATTCGGTGGTTGCGATCGATCCAAGCCATGATCCCAATTGGCGATGATCAATCTCGGACCATTGCGATCAATCCGATCGGCGACGATCCGACGGTTGCGATCGATCCAAGCCATGATCTTGATCAACGATGATCGATCTCGGACCGTTGCGATCAATCCGATCGGCGACGATCCGACGGTTGCGATCGATCCAAGCCATGATCCCGATCGGCGACGATCGATCTCGGACCAGTTGCGATCAATCCGATCAGCGACGATCCGATAGTTGCGATCGATCCAAGCCATGATTTCGATCGACGACGATCGATCTCGGACCGTTGCGATCATTCCGATCGGCGACGATCCGATGGTTACGATCTATCCAAGCCATGATCCCGATCGGCGATGATCGATCTCGGACCGGAGACGTTTGCGATCGATCCAAGCCATGATCCCGATCGGCGACGATCGATCTCGGACCATTGCGATCAATCTGATCGGTGACGATCCGACGGTTGCGATCGATCCAAGCCATGATCCCAATAGGCGACGATCCGATGGTTGCGATCGATCCAAGCCATGATCCGATCGGCGACGATCGATCTCGGACCGTTGCGATCAATCCGATCGTCGATGATCCGACGGTTGCGATCGATCCAAGCCATGATCCCGATCGGCGATGATCGATCTCGAACCATTGCGATCAATCCGATCATCGACGATCCGATGGTTGCGATCGATCCAAGCCTTGATCCGATCGGAGATGATCGATCTCGGACTGTTACGATCAATCCGATCGTCAATGATCCGACGATTGCGATCGATCCAAGCCATGATCCCGATAGGCGATGATCGATCTCGGACCATTGCGATCAATTCGATCGGTGACAATCCGATGGTTGCATCGATCCAAGCCATGATCCCGATTGGTGACGATCAATCTGATCGGCGACGATCAGACGGTTGCGATCGATCCAAGCCATGATCCTAATCGGCGATGATCGATCTCAGACCGATTGCGATCAATCCGATCGGTGACCATCCAACGGTCACGATCGATCCAAGCCATGATCCCGATCGGTGACGATTGATCTCAGACCGTTGCAATCAATCGGATCGCGACGGTTTGATAGTTGCGATCGATCCAAGCCATGATCCCGATCGGCGACGATCGATCTCGGACCGATGTGATTAATCCGTTCATCGATGATCAACTGTTGCGATCGATCCAAGCCATGATCCCGATCGGCGATGATTGATCTCGGACCGTTGCGATCAATCCGATCGGCGATGATCCGACGGTGGCGATCGATCCAAGCCACGATCTCGATTGGCGACGATCGATCTCGGACCATTGCGATCAATCTGATCGGCGACGATCCGACGGTTGCGATTGATCCAAGCCTTGATCTTGATCGGCGATGATCCATCTCGAACCGTTGCGATCTATCTAATCGGCGACTATCCGACGGTTGCAATCGATCCAAGCCATGATCCCGATCGGCGACGATCGATCTTGGACCGTTGCGATCAATCGATCAGCAATGATCGGATGGTTGCGATCGATCCAAGCCATGATCCCGATCGGATGATCGATCTCGATCAATCCGATCGGCGACGATCCGATGGTTGCGATCGATCCAAGCCATGATCCGATCGGCGACGATCGATCTCGGACCATTGCGATCAATCCGATCGGCGACGATCCGACGGTTGATCGATCCAAGCCATGATCCCGATCGGCGACGATCGATCTCGGACCGTTGCGATCAATCCGATCGGATGATCCGACGGTTGCGATCGATCCAAGCCATGATCCCGATCGGCGACGATCGATCTCGGACCGTTGCGATCAATCCGATCGGCGACGATCCGACGGTTGCGATCGATCCAAGCCATGATCCCGATCGGCGACGATCGATCTCGGACCGTTGCGATCAATCGATCGGCGATGATCGACGGTTGCGATCGATCCAAGCCATGATCGATCGCGATGATCGATCCGATCAATCCGATCGGTGATGATCCGATGGTTGCGATCGATCCAAGCCATGATCCCGATCGGCGATGATCGATCTCGGACCGTTGCGATCAATCCGATCGGCGAATCGATGGTTGCGATCGATCGATCCAAGCCATGATCCCGATCGCGATGATCGATCTCGGACCGTTGCGATCAATCCGATCGGCGACGATCCGACGGTTGCGATCGATCCAAGCCATGATCCCGATCGGACGATCGATCTCGGACGCGATCAATCGATCGGCGATGATCCGATCGATCCGCCATGATCGGCGATGATCGATCGATCCGACGGTTGCGATCGATCCAAGCCATGATCCCGATCGGCGACGATCGATCTCGGACCGTTGCGATCAATCCGATCGGCGACGATCCGACGGTTGCGATCGATCCAAGCCATGATCCCGATCGGCGACGATCGATCTCGGACCGTTGCGATCAATCCGATCGGCGACGATCCGACGGTTGCGATCGATCCAAGCCATGATCCCGATCGGCGACGATCGATCTCGGACCGTTGCGATCGATCGGCGATGATCCGAATCGATCCAAGATGATCCGATCGGCGATGATCGATCTCGATGATTTGCGATCGATCCAAGCCATGATCCCGATCGGCGACGATCGATCTCGGACCGTTGCGATCAATCCGATCGGCGACGATCCGATGGTTGCGATCGATCCAAGCCATGATCCCGATCGATCGATCCGAATCGATCCAAGCCATGATCCGATCGGCGACGATCGATCTCGGACCGTTGCGATCAATCCGATCGGCGACGATCCGACGGTTGCGATCGATCCAAGCCATGATCCGATCGGCGATCGATCTCGGACCGTTGCGATCAATCCGATCGGCGACGATCCGACGGTTGCGATCGATCCAAGCCATGATCCCGATCGGCGACGATCGATCTCGGACCGTTGCGATCAATCCGATCGGCGACGATCCGACGGTTGCGATCGATCCAAGCCATGATCCCGATCGGCGACGATCGATCTCGGACCGTTGCGATCATCCGATCGGTGACGATCCGACGGTTGCGATCGATCCAAGCCATGATCCCGATCGGCGACGATCGATCTCGGACCGTTGCGATCAATCCGATCGGCGACGATCCGACGGTTGCGATCGATCCAAGCCATGATCCATCGACGACGATCGATCTCGGACCGTTGCGATCAATCCGATCGGCGACGATCCGACGGTTGCGATCGATCCAAGCCATGATCCCGATCGGCGATGATCGATCTTGGACCGTTGCGATCAATCCGATCGACGATGATCCGACGAATCGATCCAAGCCATGATCCCGATCGGCGACGATCGATCTCGGACCGTTGCGATCAATCCGATCGCGATGATCCGACGGTTGCGATCGATCCAAGCCATGATCCCGATCGGCGACGATCGATCTCGGACCGTTGCGATCAATCCGATCGGCGACGATCCGACGGTTGCGATCGATCCAAGCCATGATCCGATCGGCGATGATCGATCTCGGACCGTTGCGATCAATCCGATCGGATGATCCGACGGTTGCGATCGATCCAAGCCATGATCCCGATCGGCGACGATCGATCTCGGACCGTGATCAATCGATCGGCGACGATCTGACGGTTGCGATCGATCCAAGCCATGATCCCGATCGGCGATGATCGATCTCGGACCGTTGCAATCAATCCGATCGGCGATGATCGGTTGCGATCGATCCAAGCCATGATCCCGATCGGCGACGATCGATCTCGGACCGTGCGATCAATCCGATCGGCAAGGTTGCGATCGATCCAAGCCATGATCCCGATCGGCGACGATCGATCTCGGACCGTTGCGATCAATCCGATCGGCGACGATCCGGTTGCGATCGATCCAAGCCATGATCCATCGGCGACGATCGATCTTGGACCGTTGCGATCAATCCGATCGGCGATGATCCGACGGTTGCGATCGATCCAAGCCATGATCCCGATCGGCGACGATCGATCTCGGACCGTTGCGATCAATCCGATCGGCGATGATCCGACGGTTGCGATCGATCCAAGCCATGATCCCGATCGGCGATGATCGATCTCGGATCCCGATTGCGATCTCGGACCATTGCGATCATCCGATCGGCGACGATCGACGGTTGCGATCGATCCAAGCCATAATCCCGATCGGCGATGATCGATCGGACCATTGCGATTGGCGACGATTTGCGATCGATCCAAGCCATGATCCCGATCGGCGACGATCGATCTCGGACCATTGCGATCATCGATCGGCGACGATCGAGGGTTGTGATCGATCCAAGCCATGATCCCGATCGGCGACGATCGATCTCGGACGGTTCAATCCGATCGGCGATGATCCGACGACGATCGATCCAAGCCATGATCCCTATCGGCGACGATCGATCTCGGACCGTGCGATCAATCCGATCGGCGACGATCCGATGATTGCGATCGATCCAAGCCATGATCCCGATCGGCGATGATCGATCTCGACCGGTGCGATCGATCTGATCGGCGACGATTTGACGGTTACGATCGATCCAAGCCATGATCTCGATCGGCGACGATCGATCTCGGACCGTTGTGATCAATCCGATCGGTGACGATCCGACGGTTGCGATCGATCCAAGCCATGATCCTGATTGGCGATGATCGATCTCGGACCGTTGCGATAATCCGATCGGCGATGATCAGACGGTTGCGATCGATCCAAGCCATGATCCCGATCGGTGACGATCGATCTCGGACCGTTGCGATCAATCCGATCGGCGATGATCCGATGGTTGCGATCAATCAAAGCCATGATCCGATCGGCGACGATCGATCTCGGACCGTTGCGATCAATCCGATCGGCGACGATCTGACTGGTTGCGATCGATCCAAGCCATGATCCGATCGGCAACGATCGATCTCGGACCGTTGCGATCAATCCGATCGGCGACGATCCGACGGTTGCGATCGATCCAAGCCATGATCCCGATCGCGACGATCGATCTTGGACCGTTGCGATCAATCCGATCGATGATGATCCGATGGTTGCGATCGATCCAAGCCATGATCCCGATCGGCAACGATCGATCTCGGACCATTGCGATCTTCCGATCGGCGATGATCGATCTCGGATCGTTGCAATCAATCCGATCGGCGATGATCGACGGTTACGATCGATCCAAGCCATGATCCCGATCGGCGACGATCGATCTCGGACCGTTGCGATCAATCAGATCGGCGACGATCCGACAGGTTGCGATCGATCCAAGCCATGATCCCGATCGCGACAATCGATCTCGGACCATTGCCATCAATCCGATCGGCGATGATCCGACGGTTGCGATCGATCCAAGCCATGATCCCGATCGGCGACAATCGATCTCGGACCGTTGCGATCAATCCGATCGTCGATGATCCGATGGTTGTGATCGATCCAAGCCATGATCCCGATCGGCGACGATCGATCTTGGACCGTTGCGATGAATCCGATCGGCGACGATCCGACGGTTGCGATCAATCCAAGCCATGATCCGATCGGCGATGATCGATCTTGGGTGTTGCGATCAATCGATCGGCGATGATCTGACTGTTGCGATCGATCCAAGCCATGATCCCGATCGACGATGATCTGACGGTTGCGATCGATCCAAGCCAAGATAACGATCGGCGATGATCGATCTCGAACCATTGCAATCAATCCGATCGGCGACGATCCGATGGTTGCGATCAATCTAAGCCATGATCCCGATCGGCGATGATTGATCTCGGACCGGTGCAATAAATCCGATCGACGACGATCGATCTCGAGTTGCGATCAATCCGATCGGCGACGATCGATCTCGGACCGATGCGATCAATCCGATCGGTGATGATCCGATGGTTGCGATGGATCCAAGCCATGATCCCGATCGGCGAAGATCGATCTCGGACTGGTATGATCAATCGATCGGCGATGATCCGACGGTTGCGATCGATCCAAGCCATGATCCCGATCGGCGACGATCGATCTCGGACCGTGTGATAAATCCGATCGGCGACGATCAGATGGTTGCGATCGATCCAAGCATGATCCCGATCGGCATGATCGATCTCGAACCAGTTGCGATCAATCCGATCGGCGATGATCGACGGTTGCGATCGATCCAAGCCATGATCCCGATCGGCAACGATCGATCTCGGACCGTTGCGATCAATCCGATCGGCGATGATCCGACGGTTGCGATCGATCCAAGCCATGATTTCGATCGGCGACGATCGATCTCGGACGATGCGATCAATCCGATCGGCGACGATCCGACAGGTTGCGATCGATCCAAGCCATGATCCCAATCGGCGACGATTGATCTCGGACCAGTGCGATCAATCCGATCGGCGACGATCCAACGGTTGCGATCGATCCAAGCCATGATCCATCGGCAACGATCGATCTCGGACCGTTGCGATCAATCCGATCGGCGACGATCCGATGGTTGCGATCGATCCAAGCCATGATCCCGATTGGCAACGATCGATCATGGACCCTTGCGATCTTCCGATCAGCGATGATCGATCTGGACCGTTGCGATCAATCCGATCGGCGACATGGCTCAGACTCATCGTGCCGCTCATGGGCCATGCTCGATTCGGCATGATTGGATCATGTTGGCACAGCGCACCAAAAAATTTTAACATGATGAATGTACAAAAATGCTGAGATGGGCATAAGATGTTAAGACTAATGGATGATTGAAAATGAATAAAAACTCATATTATTTGCCTTATCCCACCTTCTATATTTACATGAATTATGTTTCAAGTTATATAAATTTTCTTAAAATTAGAATTAATTTTTAATTCTAACAATCTTGTTCTTTAATAGTAAAAATTAGTTTATTTTAACAAATTTTATATTTCAATGGAAAAGATTAGTTTTTAATCCTATTAAGTTTTTGGCTTAGTATTGTTCTTAATATGCATTTTTTTTCTTTCTTTTCTTTTCATTATTATTATTTATTCTATATTAGGATTGCTTATATCCAATGCATTTGATCTAAATTGAAAACGTGTTATTCTATATATAATCTCCCATCATCATTTTTTAGCTTTTTTGCTACCATCTCAATGCTTTATAGCACCATCTTAAAATTTTTTTCTTATCTACCATGCCAATTAGGATAGTTCATCAAATTATCCTTAACTACCATTAAAAATGTATTTGAGTTGCCATACATACTATCATCTTAGCATTTTTTTTCCTATCCATCAGGCGAATTATAGTTTTCTATGAAGTCATTATATATATCAAATGAAAATTTTAAATAAGTTCATTTGTTTCTTTATAATATAATTATCCTATTAGAAATTGATCCTCACATCCGTTGTTGTGTCTCATGTAAGCGAGATTCCAAAGATTGGCTCTATTTACTTGTTCATCACTCAAGTGTAATCGGACTATCCATGAATTGTATTGTATCTCACCATGAAGTCTTGTTGTATCGCCTGTGCTGCACCACGCTCGATGATTGGAAGATCGATCCGACCC
>UESW01001719.1:340214-357498 GCA_900491605.1 Calamus simplicifolius | reverse complement strand
AGGCTTTCCATTGCGACTTTTTCTAGTTACTTCAGATGATTCAGGTGGCTTGAAGGTATTTATAATTGTGTTTTTGGACTCATCCGCAGTGCTTTCTAAATCACATTTGTCTTTTTTGCCCGTGCAAGATTCTGTTCCCTTTCGTTATCTATTGTCATGTGATAGATATCATGTGAATAAAAGTTAAACTTTTGGACTCATCAGTAACGCATTATAGATAAGGATGCTGAACATGTTAGCCATTTTCCTCTTTCAACGGAGGGGAACATGTGGCTGCACATGGCCGAATGTTGTGTCACTTCACCTGAAAATGAAGCAGAAGTTGTCTCACGACCCGCATGCCACGTGTTTTGCCGGTAGGGGATTGAAGCTGAAAACACGTATGTCTGTTTAGCACCTTTCCCGTAGTTACTGCATGTCCGGCGTGGCTTAACGCGATACATGCTCTCGTGACCTCCGGATCATAAAACATCAAAGGAGGCAAATTAACATAAATGATGATATTAATAGCTTTTTTTTGAAATGGTTAGTTTTGACTAACCTGACTTATCTTTTGCCTAATATTATTCATGCTTTATTTTCTGACCATATAACAGAGACATCATAGCTAAACTTATTGGATTCTCTCTACATCGACGAAGAAGCCGATAGAAGATGAATACGCAAAACAAACGCGCAAAATAAAAAACTACAAAACTACAAAAGGCTTCCGATCGGCCAACTTCACTCCATTACAAACATCTAATGATCACTCGCACGACAGTCGATTGGGGACCGATTCCATCAATCACTTCACATTGGAGCAGGCCAATCTTTCCTCCCACTGCCCTAATTCTTTTAAAATATTGCAATAACCGACTTCTCTGACCATGAGCGTTAACCACCAGCAACTTCACATGGGCAAAGTGTTTGTTGGTGTTGGAAGATGGTGGCTACCTAATGAATCATACTGAGGCTAGAGTTTCACTCTATGTCCTTAAGATAATTTTGTCCCGTAATGGTGCTCACGATCAATATGACGATTGTCTCCCGAGATACAACAGTCTCCTTTTGATGAAAGCAGCACTACAATTCACCAAAACTTTTGAACAAGAATGCTACTCTCTTTTCAATGCACTATTGCTATACTATCCTTAGGAAAGTATGCAAATGCCTAAGAGAGGAGAAGACTAGAATTGATTCAGATTGAACTCAATTCGGAATGGCTTGGGATGAATGAAATGAGAGGGTCTAGGGTCCTATTTATATGTTTTTAGGTGCCCCTTGGAAGCAACCCTACGAATTTAATTTAATTTAAATTCTAAAATCAAAGGATGTGAGGGTTAAGGGCTTATCACCCTTGATATGCCCTTTAGCATTGCGATCTTCAAATCAGGCGATCGGATAAGCCTTTTCATGGCTGTGATCTAAAGATCAGCTGATCAGATAAGCCTATCCTTATCCTGATATGCCTTCTCACCATCGTGATCTGATGATCATGTTATTAGATAGGTCTTTTGATATGCCTTTTCATGATCAGACCGTTGACTTATTTCCAACCAACGATCGAATGGGTGCCTTATCACCAACCGATGATCGGACAGATGCCTTATCACCAACCATCCTATTGACTGGTCAACCAACAGTCCTGTTGACTGGTCAACCGATAGGTGTCAGCCATTGGATCGCGATCGCGATCATGATTTGATCGCCACATCTCGACCCTTCATCCGATCGATCAACGATCAATTGATCTCAGCCCCTTATCTTGATCCGATCAGTCTCACCGCAGATCATCATGATCTAGAAAAAATTTAAAGCCCCTCAAGCTTCTCGCGATGATGCGCATGTGCAAAGTGCGCCTACAAAGCGCCCATTGCGCCCTTCGCACACGCGTATGCGCGTGCGCTTCAAGGAAGTCGTTTCCATATAAGTGAACCTTCATTTCTTATTCTTTTCGATGTGGGACTAAATGTTCCCCACAATTTTCATTCACAAACTAAAGGGCGGTGATGGGCTTTCAAGGCCCATTAGGGTATTTAGGCCTATTTTGGCCCATTACCCAACAATCCCCCACATGAATGGAAATTGGACTTAGATCAAAGATCAGCAAAGGCAAACCCCCACATAAAAGGATTTTAATGCAAATGAATATGCAGACACACTAAAGAGAGTATAATGGGATGAAGTTGTATCGAGATAGGTAGCTTGTGGCTTTGAACCTTCCTTAGTGAGTTGTTATCGAGTTTACTTGCTAAAAGGTGAACATGATGTCTTGAACCTTTCAGCTTTTGTATAAACTAAGACAATAACAATCACGTAACTTCTTCCCGAGCATTCTTTTGGTTCTTATGGTTGTGTTCATTTTGGCCCTAACAACTCCTGGTCTCATGAGTGCTTCAGAGAATTAAACCTTTAAAAATTCTCATAGAATTGGCCCAGTTCACACTCACATAGGTGATTCTTATTAAGAGTATCCTGCTATACCTCACATGATGTTCATGTCATAAGAATCATTAAAAGCAATGCTTATCTTATTACCTTTCGCAGGTAGCACCAATTATTATAGGAATGAATAGGATTGGACATCCTTAGTGCTATCAAGCCTCTTCATAATTTAGTTGTCCCTTTTGAACATAGATCTTGGGATCTCCAGTCAGCTAGGTTGGGTATCCACTATGAAGATTTTTTAGTTATAGGTTTTAAACCCATTCCCCTCGATAAACAGTTTACTTGATCTTTTGGCAACCCCTTAGTTAATGGATCAGCTAGGTTTTTCTTTGCTGAACATAGTCAATAGAAATTACACCAATTTCAAGTAACTGCTTAATGCTATTATGTCTGCGACGTATATGTCTAGACTTACCATTATACATTTTATTCTGTGCTCTGCACATTGCTGATTGACTATCACAATGTATGTATATTGCAGACATAGGCTTTAGCCAATATGGAATATCTTCTAAAAGGTTTCAAGCCATTCTGCTTCTTCAGCTGCCTTTTCTAAGGCAATAAACTCAGATTTCATATAGTGGATCGAGCTATACATGTTTGCTTAAAAGATTTTTATGACACAGCACCTCCTTCTAAGGTGAATACATATCCACTTATGGATTTTGTATCTTCTGTGTTAGATATCCAATTTGCATCACTGTATCCTTCTAGTACAGCTAGATATCTTGAATAATGTAATCCATAACTTAGGGTATATTAAAGATATCTTAATACCCTTATTAGAGCTATCCAATGATTTGGACCTGGATTACTTGTGAATCTACTCAACTTATTGACAGCATATGCTATGTCAGGACGAGTGCAATTCATGACATACATTAAACTGCCAATTATACGTGAGTATTCCAATTGAGATATGGGTTCTCCAGTATACTTAGCCAATTGTAGATTAACATCTACAGGTGTTTTCATCGAGCTAGTATCATACTTTTTATATTTAATATTTTCTCAATATAATGAGATTAAGATAATATTATTTCTTCAGATGTTCTAGTGATTCGAATCCCTAGTATAACATCTGCAACACCCATATTTTTCATATCAAAATCTTTGATTAACATTTTCTTTGTATGTTTAATCATTTCAGTATTACTATCAATGATTAACAGGTCATCTATATATAAGCAGATTATCACATACCATTCAAGCAGGGTTTTGGCATATATACATTTGTCACATTCATTTATTTTGAATCCATTTGATAACATGACATTATCAAATTTTATATGCCATTGCTTAGGTGCTTGCTTTAATCCATATAAGGATTTAACAAGTCTACACACCTTCTTTTCTTGTCCTGGAACAATAAATCCCTCAGGTTGTTCCATGTATATTTCTTCATCTAATTCACCATTCAGAAAAGTAGTTTTAACATCCATTTGATGAATTTCAAGATTGTTAATGGCTGCAAAAGCGATTAACATTCTTATAGATGTTATTCTACTTACTGGTGAATAGGTATCAAAGAAGTCTATATCTTCTTTTTGTTTGAAGCCCGCCACTAATCTGGCTTTATACTTGTCAATTGATCCATCAGCCTTTAGCTTTTTCTTAAAAATCCACTTGCACCCTAAAGGTTTCATACCATATGGTAAGTCTACCAACTTCCAGGTATGATTATGCATAATGGACTCAATTTCACTATTGACGGCTTCTTTCCAAAAGGGTGCTTCTGGATTAGACATTGCCTCCTTGAATGTTCGAGGTTCATCTTGTAACATATAAGTTACATAATCAGGACCAAAAGACTTAACAACTCTTGGTCTCTTACTGCATCTGGGTTCATCTTCAGGATATTCTTCCTGATGACTACTACTAGTAGTATTATCATAAGTTCTTTTATTTGAACTTATTTCTAACTTCCTTTTACTTGGAAATATATCTTCAAAGAATATTGCATTCCTTGATTCCATGATTGTATTTATCTGTATATCAGATATATCTAATTTATACACAAGAAAGCGATATGCACTACTATTATGTGCATAACCGATAAATATACAATCAATAGTTTTAGGTATTGATTTTCAACTTCATTCTTATAACATTTAAACATTTATAAAGCCTCATCTTTAGACTTTAGCAGATACACATAGCAGTATCTTGTTGAATCATTAATAAATGTTATAAAATACTTTTTACCTTATCTAGTTTGAATTGACTTTAAGTCACATATATCACTGTGAATTAAGTCAAGAGGTTCAGTATTTCTTTCAACTGATGGAAATGGTGTTTTTACTAATTTAGCTTCAACACACACTTCACACTTGTAATGTGGATCGATTTCATGATTAGGTAATAATTCTAATTTCATTAATTTTTGTAATGAATTAAAATTTACATATCCTAATCTATCATGCCATAGACAAGAAGAGTCAACCATATAAGCAGAAGAAGAAGCTTTATTTATTTCAAGGTTTTTGTGTACAGTCATTACATTCACCTTGAATAATCCATTATTCAAGTAACCCCTACCAATAAATATCCCCCCTTAGTGAGTACAAATTTATCAGACTCAAAGACCATCCTAAAGCCATGCTTGCTTGGAGGGAGCCTGATATGAGATTCTTCCGGATGTCAGGGACATGTAGCACATCATTCAGTAGAAGCTCCTTGCCAGATGTCATCTTCATAACGATGCAGCCAAGTCCTTCTATCTTGGATGTAGCGGAGTTACTCATGACCAAATTTCTACCATTGATAGGAGTATATGATGAAAACATACTCTTATCATAGCAGACATGTCTGGTAGCTCCAGTGTCGATGTACCACTCATTTTCTTTGTTAACCATGTTTGCTTCAAATACAACAACTGACAGCATCATCTCGGATACCTCTTTGGATAGGGTTTCAGTCATGTTGACCTCTTTCTTTTCTTTGTCCTTGAAACGACAGTCCTTGGATTTGTGTCCTTGTTTTCGACAAACAAAGCACTTTTCCTTGAATTTATATTTCTTAGGATTGCCTTCTTCTGTTTAAAGCCTTCGCCTGAAAACTTGCATTTTTTCTTTCTTTCTATGAGGTTGGCCTTTGGCTTAGCAGGTTGTCCTCCTGTCTTCTTGTCTTGGCTCTTATTGTCCTCCTTGATCCTCAGGCGGACAATTAGGTCTTCAAGTCCCATCTCCTTTCGCTTGTGCTTAAGGTAGTTCTTGAAGTCCTTCCATAGTGGTGGTAGCTTCTCTATGATGGCATCTACCTGGAATGACTCGCTGAGAGACATTCTCTCTGCATGTATCTCATGCAGGATGATCTGGAGCTCTTGGACTTGCTCCATAACTATTTTATGGCCGACCATCTTGTAGTCTAAGAACCTTCCAACCACAAACTTCTTGTGTCCAGCATCCTCGATCTTATACTTTTTATCCAGGGATGCCCATAACTCCTTGGCAGTAGCAATACTACTGTACACATTATACAGGGTATTGTCCAGACCATTCAGGATGTAGTTCTTGCAAAGGAAGTCTGAGTGCTTCCATGCTTCCACCACAGCAATGACTTGCTTGTCGGTCTCCCCTTCCTTCAGGATAGGTGGATCTTCATTCAGCACTCTGACCAGGTTTAGAGTTGTGAGGTAGAACAGCATCTTCTGTTGCCACCTCTTGAAGTCTGTGCCAGAGAATTTCTCCGATCTCTCGGCTTGAATGGATGTCATCATAGTAGGCATCTGCAGCAGCACTTCCATGGTAGCAGGAAGATTGTCTTAAGATTATTTGTTTGTGTTGGCAGATGGTGGCTACCTAATGAATCGGATTGAGGCTAGAGTTTCACTTTATGTCCTTAAGACAATTTCATCCCGCAATGGTGCTCACGGTCAATATGACGATTGTCTCCCAGGATACAACAGTCTCCTTTTGATGAAAGTAGCACTACAATTCACCAAAACTTTCGAACTAAGAATGCTACTCTCTTTTCAATGCACTATTGCTATACTATCCTTAGAAAAGTATGCAAATGCCTAAGAGAGGAGAAGACTAGAATTGATTCAGATTGAACTCAATTCGGAATGGCTTGGGATGAATGAAATGAGAGGGTCTAGGTCCTATTTATATGTTTTTAGGTGCCCCTTGGAAGCAACCCTACGAATTTAATTTAATTTAATTTCTAAAATCAAAGGATGTGAGGGTTAAGTGTTGAGAAATTTGAGAGATTGTAATTATTTAATTACCCCAACTTTATTGATTTTGATGATTTCCAAAAGCCATGAGTATTTTAAAAGAAATAATGAGTTTATTTATTGAAAACCTTGAGCTTATTCAAAATGAAAACAATGGACTCTAAATGTTTAAATTCACTGAGTTTTGAATCAATTTGAAAAAGAGTTTTAAGCTCTATATTGAAGATTTCAAAAAAGGAATTTTTACACATTATATTTCAATCAATGATTTCTTGAAACATGACTTGAATTCATGCTTAATGTCATATTTATTGTATTCAAGTCAAAATATTAATTAAGATTATTCTGGGATGAATTTCAAAGTCAATCAGAAAAAAATTCTGATTTTTGATACGTTCCGGAGCTGACTCTAGAGTTTCAGAGTCGACTCCAGTAAGTAACGGAGATTTCTGATTTTCTCGAGTCGACCCTTGGATTTCAAGAGTCGACCCCTGACTCTGTGCGAGCCGACTCCGGATGTGCGAGTCGACTCCGCTCAAACAACAGAAAGCATGTTTTTTGAGCGCTTCTCGAGTCGACTCCCCATTTTCTTCGAGTCGACCCCCGATTGTCAGGAGTCGACACTTTGGTTTTTTGTGAGTCGACCCTCTAACATTTTAAATGTTTCTATTTTTAGTAATCGACTTCGAGCCGACTCCCACAGTGCTCGAGTCGACTCCGCAAAATTCTGGACGCAATTTTTCACGATGACACGTCACTCCAACGGTAATATTTTCAAATAACGGCTATATTTCTGTGTTTCTAACGGATATATTTTTGCAGAATCTATAAATAGAGGAGCTCTTTTCAAATCAAAACAACAATAGAGTGGTGAAAAAGAGAGAAAAGAAAATCTTTCAAAAAGAGGGAAAAACAGAGCTTCATTGGAAAAATCATTTGAGTCAAGAAAAGAGATTCAAAAGGAGTGAAATCAAAGAGAGAGATTCGTGTGCTCCAGTTCTATAATCTACAAAAAGTCCAAGAGGAGATCCCAAAGCTACCAAGAGCAATATTAAGATCTTCCAACCTAGAAGAAAAAGAAGAAAAGCTTCAACCAACGTCCAAAAGCCCCAAAGCTAGGAGAATCTGTGCTGAGGCCTGATTCCACACTTCAAAGGAGTTGGAGAAGAGAAGCAAAGAAGCCAAGCCTGCATTCAAGCTTATTTAATCAGGCTTTTCTAAACCTAAAGCTTTATTTTGATTATTCTGCTCAAGAGGAGCTGCTTGTATTCAAACTTTTATTTATTTTCTTGTGTACTAATTCAATCAGTGGATTGAATCAGTGGAGGTAGCTGTACCTCATTGTAAGCTTGGGATAGCTTATGTTTTGGGTTTGTTGTGATCCCGTTAAAAACAACGAGTTGGGTTTTGTGCTGGTGAGCCCATGTAAAACCGGCTGGGTTCGTTGTGCGCCCGAGAAAACAACAAGTTTGAGTTGTGAGCTTGTAAAACAACTCGGCTGTAATCTAAGAAGATTATAGTGGTGACCCAAGTGAATCTTGGGAGTGGACGTAGGTGCTGGTTGCACCGAACCACTATAAAAATATCTTGTGTTTGCTGTGCTCATTTGTCTCTCACTCTATCTCTCTTATATTTGTGTTTGTGCATTGCTTATAAGTTAATTTCTCTCACGTGCACATCTTGAGTTAATTTGTTTAAAACATTTCTAAAAGTCTTAAATTTTTAAGAACCCAATTCACCCCCCCCCCCCTCTTGGGTTGCCATCTGGGCCAACAATTGGTATCAGAGCAAGTGCTCATTTAGAATTTGATCTCACGATCAAGGGCTAAAGATCCTTATGGCAATACAAAGTAGTTCATGTTTTGCTGAAGGTCATTCTACGAATAGACCTCCTTTATTTAATGGAACCAACTATTCATATTGGAAAGCTAGAATGAGAATATTCATTCAAGCTTCTAACTATGAATTGTGGGGAGTAATAATGAATGGACCTAGTACATCCACACACGTAGTTGATGGCACTATTGTTCCTAAGCCCGAAAGGGATTGGAATGATAATGATAGGAGAATGGCACAATTAAATGCTAAAGCCATTAACATTTTGTATTGCTCCTTAGACTCTAATGAATTCAACCGAATCTCAACATGTAATTCCGCAAAAGAAATTTGGGATAGGTTGGAAATAACACATGAAGGAACAAACCAAGTAAAAGAATCAAAGATAAATATTTTGGTTCATAAATATGAATTATTTACCATGGAACAAAATGAAACCATCACATGCATGTTCACTAGATTCACTGATATTGTGAATGGTTTGAAAAGTCTTGGAAAAGTATATACTAACTTTGAGCTTGTTCGCAAAATTCTCAGGTCACTTCCAAGGACTTGGGAAGCCAAGGTGACAGCCATACAAGAAGCCAAAGATCTGAATATCCTACCATTGGAAGAGCTTCTTGGTTCGCTAATGACTCATGAGCTTCAAGTTAAACAACATGTCAATGAGGATGAGTCGAGAAAGAAGAAGACCATCGCCCTCAAGGCTGCAAAAGTTGAAGATAGCAGCAGCGATGATGAAGAGGATGATGATGATGAGACAGCCCTCCTTGCACGAAAATTCAAGAAATTTATGCAAAGAAGGAGGCCCTTCCACAAGAAGAGATTTGGATCAAAAATGGAAGGAGAAAGAGAAAAGGATAAGAAAAAGAAAAAGGACAAGGACAAAGAGAAAGAGCCCTTAGTATGTTATGAATGTAAAAAGCTAGGGCATTTTAGATATGACTGTCCTTTACTTAAGAAGGACTATAAGAAAAAGAAAAAGGCCTACATGGCAACTTGGACTGACAGTGAAGAGTCTTCTTCCGAAGAAGAAAAACAAAAAGAAGTTGCAAATGTTTGCTTCATGGCGGACGACAACGAAGAGGTAAGTACCGAAACCCCCGATGATGAATTTACTTTTGATGAAATGTTTGAAGCATTTAATGAATTGATGATTGATTTCAAGATGTCAAAAAAGAAACACAAATCTTTGAAAACTGAAAACTTAAATTTAATTAAAGAGAAAAATGAATTAAATCTTGTAGTTAAAGATTCAAAAGATAAAATGGAAACACTTCTTAATGAAAAGAATGATTGTGTTCATAAGATTGATTTGATAAAATCTGAAAATAAAAATCTAATTAAAGAAAAAGAATCAATCTCTAATGAAAATGATTTTCTAAAGAAAGATGTTAAAAAGTATAAAGACATTGTTGAGAAATTTACTCTAAGCTCAACCAAACTAAATATGATTTTAGATAGTCAAAAACAGTTTTTGACAAAGCAGGTTTAGGGTATAACACATTTAGAAAACAAAAATTATTGAAAAATATTTTTGTGAAAGCTAACCAAAGTAATATTACTTGTTTTAAATGTAATCAAAAAGGATATAAATCTTTTGAGTGCAAAACAATAAGTAATAATGAAAAATTAAACACTAAAGGAAGGAAAATTTGGGTTCCAAAAGGAACAATTTTTATTGCTACTAACCATGAAGGACCCAAGAAAGCTTGGGTACCTAAACATAAAGTTTAAATTATGTTGCAGGAATGTCTTGTAGCCAAAAGATCAAAGAAAAAGTGGTACCTTGATAGTGGCTGCTCAAGACATATGACGGGTGACAAGGATGAATTCATCTCCCTGGAAGAAAAGAAAGGTGGAGTTGTTACGTTTGGCGATAATGGTAAAGGTCAAATTATGGGCCTTGGTAAAGTTCGTATAACTCCATCTACATTTATTGATAATGTACTTTATGTTGATGGTTTGAAGCATAATCTAATTAGTATAAGCCAATTATGTGATAAAAACTTTAATGTTTCATTTAAATCTTCAATATGCACGGTAACTAATTCTATTGATAATAGCATTGTATTTACTGGTTATAGACATGGCAATGTTTACTTGGTTGATCTAGAAAAATTATCTTTGAGTGATCATTGCTTGATTGCTGACAATGCTAATATAAATGAAATTAGTTGGTTGTGGCATCGTAGATTAGGTCATGCAAGCACACACCTTATTTCAAAATTAATTAAAATGGATTTAGTTAAAGGCTTACCTAAACTAGATTTTGAAAACAACAAAATATGTGATGCATGTCAATTTGGAAAACAAACAAGAAGTTCTTTCAAATCTAAAAATGTTGTTTCAACTTCTAGGCCATTAGAACTACTTCACATGGACCTTTTTGGACCAACTAGAACCACAAGTCTAGGAGGAAAGAAATATGGTCTAGTGATTGTAGATGATTATTCTAGATATACTTGGGTACTATTTTTGGCTCACAAAGATGAGACTTTCTTGATATTCCTAAAATTCTTCAAGAAAGTCACAAATGAAAAAAATACTACCATAGTATCTCTAAGAAGTGATCATGGAACTGAATTTGAAAATTACTTATTTGAAAGTTTCTGCACTGAAAATGGTATTAATCATAATTTTTCAGCCCCTAGGACTCCACAGCAAAATGGTGTAGTTGAAAGGAAAAATAGGACTTTAGAAGACATGGCTCGTACCATGCTATGCGAAAGCAACCTACCAAAGTACTTTTGGGCGGAAACTATTAACACAGCATGCTACATCTTAAATCGAGCCCTAATAAGACCAATCTTAAAGAAAACACCTTATGAATTATGGAATGAAAGAAAACCCAATATAAAATACTTTCATGCATTTGGATGTAAATGTTTTATTCATAATAATGGTAAAAACAATTTAGAAAATTTGATGCTAAATCTGATGAAGGAATCTTTTTAGGATATTCAACAACTAGTAAAGCTTATAGAGTATTTAACAAGAAAACCTTAGTAGTTGAAGAATCCATTCATATAGTTTTCGATGAGTCTTTAGCATCTAATTCTGAAAAGCTTGATGATGAGGAAGATACAAACATAATTGAAAAAGATCTTGAAAAACTTAATATTGAAGTATCTTCAGATCATGAGCAAGAAGCTAAAGATGATGATTCACATAAGGATGATGATACTAATGCTAATCATAATGATGTAGATCTACCTAGGGATTGGAGATATGCTTATAGTCATCCTAAGGAATTGATTATAGGTGATCCATCTCAAGGAATAAGAACTAGATCATATATGAGAAACATTAGTGATCATCTTGCATTTGTATCACAAATTGAACCTAAAACTATTGAAGAAGCTGAAAAAGATAATAATTGGATGTTAGCTATGCAAGAGGAATTAAATCAATTCACAAGAAATAATGTATGGACTTTAGTGGAAAGACCTAAAAATCATTCAGTAATAGGATCAAAATGGGTTTTTAGAAATAAACTAGATGAAAATGGCATAGTAATTAGAAACAAAGCTAGATTAGTTACAAAAGGATATAATCAAGAGGAAGGTATTAATTTTGATGAAACCTTTGCACCAGTAGCTAGATTAGAAGCCATTAGACTTTTACTTGCATTTGTATGTCATATGAACTTTAACTTATTTCAAATGGATGTTAAAAGCGCATTTTTAAATGGTTTTATAAATGAAGAAGTTTATGTTGAACAACCACCAGGTTTTGAAGATCACGAATTTTCAAATCACGTCTTTAAATTGCACAAAGCTTTATATGGTTTGAAACAAGCACCTAGAGCTTGGTATGATAGGCTAAGTAAATTTTAATTGAAAATGATTTCACAAGAGGAAATATAGATAAAACATTATTTTTGAAAAGAAAAAGTAAAGATTTACTTGTAGTACAAATATACGTTGATGACATTATTTTTGGTGCTACTAACGATTCTCTATGTCAAGAATTTGCTAAGTTGATGCAGGGAGAATTCGAGATGAGCATGATGGGAGAACTCAATTTCTTCCTTGGACTCCAAATCAAACAAAGCAAAGAGGGGATCTTCATCAACCAAACAAAGTACACAAGAGAATTACTCAAAAGTTTGGTATGGAATCAATGAAACCCCTTGGAACACCAATGAGTCCTTCATGCAAGCTGGACAAAGATGAAGAAGGTAAGAAGGTTGACCAGAAGTATTATCGAGGTATTATCGGATCCCTTCTTTATTTAACCGCAAGTAGACCAGATATTATGTTTTCTGTATGTTTATGTGCTAGATTTCAATCAGAACCTAAAGAATCACACTTAATAGCTGTTAAAATAATACTAAGATATGTAAATGGAACAAAAAATGTAGGTTTATGGTATTCTAGATACTCAACATTAAACCTAATTGCATACTCAGATTCTGATTACGCTGGATGCAAATTAGATAGAAAAAGCACAAGTGGTGTATACCAATTCTTAGGAAGTAACTTAATCTCATGGTTTAGCAAAAAGCAAAATTCAGTTGCATTATCAACTACTGAAGCTGAATATGTAGCGGCTGAAAGTTGCTATGCGCAAATCCTATGGATTAAGCGACAACTTGAAGACTATGGTATCACACTTAATAAGACACCCATAAAATGTGATAATACAAGCGCAATCAATTTAACTAAAAATCAAATTCAACATTCAAGGACAAAACACATAGAAATTAGATATCACTTTATAAGAGAACATGTAACTAATGAAGAAATTTGTCTTGAATATGTTAACACTGAAGAACAATTAGCTGATATTTTTACAAAACCTTTAAGCGAAGAAAGATTTTGTTATCTTAGAGGAGAATTAGGGATTTGTGATCCTTTGGAATAGATTTTGAAACCCCTAAGGAAATGTATCTAGAGTTCTTTCAATTTCTCAAAATCTTAAGGAAATTTTATCTAGAACTCATATCATTTTGATCTCTTAAAATCCATGATTTTTAATCATACTCGAAGATAAAATTCCGGACTCATTTCAGATTCTCTAAATCTTTATCTTTTTTTTTTCTCTGAAATGGTCTCGGAGCCGACTCGGACAGTATCAGAGTCGACCCCTGTTTCTGTTGAAACTCGGGAGCCGACCCCCGCTCTGCACGAATCGACTCGATTTCGGGTCCATGCTCTGTGACTACTCGGGAGCCGACTCCCCGCTTTGCGTGAGTCGACTCGACGTGGTCCCAGTTTGATTATCTAGGGCACGAGTCGACCCCACGGACATTTCAATCATTTTCAATCATTCCAAACTCTTTCCAAAGCTTTCCCAAACCCTACAAAACTCCAAAAACCTCTGATTATTCACTCCATCTAGATCTATGGCACCTAAAACTCGTGGAGCTAGCAGTAGCGGCGCCGGATTGAAGAGGAAACGAACCGTTTGATGACCCATTCGCGAGCCATCTCCGGATTCGTCTTCTACATCTTCTCCGAGTGGTTCACCTGTTCCAGCTTCCACTCCTTAGGTAGATCTTCTTGCCAGTAGAGTTGTCACAACCGGTAGGAAGGTGGACTTCGAGTTATTTGAGAATGAAGGTTTTATTATTGGAAGACAATTGATTGAGATGGGACTTGAGAAGATATGTTCACTAGATTGTCCCACATACCCTGCACTAGTTAAGGAGTTTTACAAGAATTTGACTAGAGGAGATGATGGTTTAGTGAGTGTGGTGAGAGGCATTGGACTAAATGTCACTGCCACTATTCTATCTAGATTGTTAAATTTACCCCTGTCTGGACCATCCACTTATGCCCCAGAGGATAGATCGCCAGCCCTCACAAGATTATTGAACAGAAATTTTGAGGGATTTGAAGAAGTATTAGCAAGTCAGTTGCCCTTGGAGCTGAGGCTACTTCATAATATCTGTAGTAGGGTATTGTTTCCCAAGACTGGCAGATTTGATTATGTGTCTGAGAGAGACATTTTTATTATGGATGCCGTAGTTTTTGGGAAGCCCATTAATTTGCCTCGGATGATCATTTGGTACATTACTGAGTGTGGAGGGAAGAAGAAGTCAAGTTTACCCTATGGCATGGTTCTAACGAAGTTATTTCAAAGCCAAGGGATTGCATTTGGTGAGAGTGAGCCAAAGAAGGAATTAAGGTATACTGATTATTACACTTTGGCTACTATTCATCGAATGGGTTTTGTTAAGAGGAATGGAAGATGGGAGAGAAGGAACATTGCTGAGGACAGAGCTATGGATGCTGAGGCCCCCAGACCATCTGTGAGACATTCTTCACCTGAGCCTCCTCAGAGCTCTTCAGTTCCAGATTTTGCTCCTGCCCCTATTTCTGCTCCTATTCCTGCTCCAGCTCAGAAATCTACTTTATCATCTGTTAGCTTTTCTGATGTTCAGTTAGATCAGCTTAGATCCTTATTAAATCTGAGATTAGTGAGCATGAAAATAGATTGAAAAATGAATTTGATGAAAAATTATGAATTTGAAAGAAGCTTGTATTCACTTAGTGATCGGGTTGCAACTATTGAATCTACTTTAGTTCATCCACCAGCTCCTTAAGTGAAGACTTGAAAAATATTTTTGGAGAGCTTAAGGATATCTGTGGTGACTCAGAGACCTATTCCCAGTGCAACGCCGAGCTTCAGGAGAAGATTTTGAATGCTTGTGCTTTTGTAGATAATAAGCTTAAGGATTATGTTAATCTACAATGTGAAGGAATGAAGAAATAGTTGATCATTTGAATAGGATTACAAGAAGAAACTTTTGATAATTTTAATGTAATCTCATTTCAATATACTGAGTTATCTCATTTTGATGTAATGAAGTCAAGTTTACTTTCAATGTAATGAGTATGTTTACATTTTCATGTATCATTTTGAAGTAATGAGAAAGTCTGATGCATTACTTATATACATTTCAATTGTAAGTATCTTTGAATATATTGAATGATTATCAATTGATAATTTGAATGGTAAGCAGTTAATCGATTTAATATATTGAGCTTCCTAACCTTTTTGTTGATTACAAAAAAGGGGGAGAGATTTTATTTAATCATATATGCTTTCAATATACTTTCAATTGCAATCAAATTTTAAATTTGAAAGAAGGAGAGATAATTTGAATATTAAAGAGGGAGAGTTAATCAAAGTAAAAGGGAGAGATAACAAGTTATCATTATGCTTAAATTTGAAAAGGAAAAAAATTATTTGCTTGAACATTAACAATTGAAAATTTTGAATGAATTATTTGAGTTTCATAGGGGGAGCTACCTCATTTAGGGGAGCCTCTCAATGAACATAAAAATTGAATAAATTTTTCAATACAAACATGCATATACTCAATGTTTTTGTCATCATCAAAAAGGGAGATTGTTGAGAAATTTGGGAGATTGTAATTATTTAATTACCCCAACTTTATTGATTTTGATGATTTCCAAAAGCCATGAGTATTTTAAAGGAATAATGAGTTTATTTATGAAAACCTTGAGCTTATTCAAATGAAAACAATGGACTCTAAATGTTTAAATTCACTGAGTTTTGAATCAATTTGAAAAAGAGTTTCAAGCTCTATATTAAGATTTCAAAAAGGAATTTTTACACTTATATTTCAATCAATGATTTCTTGAAACATGTCTTGAATTCATGCTTAATGTCATATTTATTGTATTCAAGTCAAAATATTATTTAAATTATTCTGGGACGAATTTCAAAGTCAATCAGAAAATTTCTGATTTTTGATACGTTCCGGAGCCGACTCTAGAGTTTCAGAGTCGACTCCAGTAAGTAACAGAGATTTCTGATTTTCTCGAGTCGACCCTTGGATTTCAAGAGTCGACCCCTGACTCTGTGCGAGCCGACTCCGGACTGTGCGAGTCGACTCCGCTCAAACAACAGAAAGCATATTTTTTGAGCGCTTCTCGAGTCGACTCCCCATTTTCTTCGAGTCGACCCCCGACTGTTAGGAGTCGACACTTTGGTTTTTCGCGAGTCGACCCTCTAACGTTTTAAATGTTTCTATTTTTAGTAATCGACTTCGAGCCGACTCCCACAGTGCTCGAGTCGACTCCACAAATTCTGGCGATTTTTCGATGACACGTCAGCTCCAACGGTAATATTTTCAAATAACGGCTATATTTTGTGTTTCTAACGGATATATTTTTGCAGAATCTATAAATAGAGGAGCTCTTTTCAAATCAAAAACAAAATAGAGTGGTGAAAAAGAGAGAAAAGAAAATCTTTCAAAAAGAGGGAAAAACAGAGCTTCATTGGAAAAATCATTTGAGTCAAGAAAAGAGATTCAAAAGGAGTGAAATCAAAGAGAGAGATTCGTGTGCTCCAGTTCTACAATCTACAAAAAGTTCAAGAGGAGATCCCAAAGCAACCAAGAGCAAATCAAGATCTTCCAACCTAGAAGAAAAAGAAGAAAAGCTTCAACCAACATCCAAAAGCCCCAAAGCTAGGAGAATCTGTGCTGAGGCCTGATTCCACACTTAAAGGAGTTGGAGAAGAGAAGCAAAGAAGCCAAGCCTGCATTCAAGCTTATTTAATCAGGCTTTTCTAAACCTAAGCTTTATTTTGATTATTCTGCTCAAGAGGAGCTGCTTGTATTAAACTTTTATTTATTTTCTTGTGTACTGGTTCAATCAGTGGATTGAATCAGTGGAGGTAGTTGTACCTCATTGTAAGCTTGGGATAGCTTACGTTTTGGGTTCGTTGTGATCCCGTTAAAAACAACGAGTTGGGTTTTGTACTGGTGAGCCCGTGTAAAACCGGCTGGGTTCGTTGTGCCCGGGAAAACAACAAGTTTGAGTTGTGAGCTTGTAAAACAACTCGGCTGTAATCTAAGAA
>UESW01001719.1:294867-339052 GCA_900491605.1 Calamus simplicifolius | reverse complement strand
CGCGATCGGGATCATGCTTGGATTCGATCGCAACCGTGGATCATGCCGATCGGATGGATCGCAATGGCCGATCGATCATCGCCGATTAGGATCATGGCTCGGATCGATCATCATCGGATCATCTCCGATAGGATGATCGCAACATTCCGATCGATCATCGGATCGGATCATGACTTGGATGATCGCAAACCGTTGGATCATCGCCAATCGGATGGATCGCAATGGCTCGATCGATATCGCCGATTGGGATCATGGCTTGGATCAATCACAACCATCGGATCGTCGCCGATAGGATGGATCGCATGGTCGATCGCATCGCCGATCCGGATCATGGCTCGATCGATCGCAACCATGGATCGTCTCCGATCGGATGGATCGCAATGGTTCGATCGATCATCGCTGATCATTATTATGGATCGGATCGATCGCAACCGTTAGATCGTCTCGATCGAATACATCGCAATGGTCCGATCGATCATCGCCGATCGAAGGATTGCAATGGTCCATCGATCATCGCCGATCGGATCAAGGCTCGTATCGATCGCAACTATCGGATATCTCCGATTCGGATGCATCGCAACGGTCCGATCGATCATTGCCGATCGGGATCATGGCTCGGATCGATCGTAACCATCAGATCATCTCCGATCGGATGGATCACAACGGTCCGATCGATCATCGCCGATCAGGATCATGGCTCGGATCGATACAACCGTTGGATCATCTTCGGTCGAATGGATCGCAACGGTATGATCGATCATCACTGATAAGGATCATGGCTCGGATCGATCGCAACCATCGGATCGTCTCCGATCGGATGCATCGCAACGGTTTCATCGATCATCGCCGATCGGGATCATGCTTGGATCGATCACAACTATCGGATCATCGCCTATCGGATGGATTGCAATGGTTCCGATCGATCATCGCCGATCCGGTCATGGCTCCGATCGATCGTAACCATCGGATCGTCTCTGATCGGATGGATCGCAATGGTTCGATCGATCATCGCCTATTAGGATAATGGCTTGGATCGATCGCAACAGCGGATCATCTCCGATCATGCATCGTAATGGTCCGATTGATCATCGCCGATCGGGATCATGGCTTGGATCTATCGCAACCGTCATCACCAATCGGAGGATCGCAACGGTTCGATCTCATCGTCGATCCGGATCATGGCACCGATCGATCGCAACCGTCGGATCATCTCTGATCGGATGCATCACAATGGTCGATCGATCATCGCCAATCGGATCATGGCTTCGATGATCACAACGTCGGATCGTCGCCGATCGTATGGATGCAATGGTCCGATTGATCATCGCCGATCCAGATCATTGCTCGGATCGATCGCAACCATCGGATCGTCTCCGATCGGATGCATTGCAATGTTCCGATCGATCATTGCTGATCGGGATCATGGCTTGGATCGATCGCAACCGTCGGATCATCGTGATAGGATGGATTGCAATGGTCCGATAGATCATCGCCGATCGGATCATGGCTTGGATCGATCGCATCCTATCTGATCATCGCCGATCGGATGGATCACAATGGTCCGATCGATCATCACCGATCAAGATCATGGCTCAGATCGATCGCAATCGTCGATCATTTTCGATTGGACGCATCGCAACGGTCCGATCGATCATCACCGATCGGGATCATGGCTTGCATCGATCGCAACCGTTGGATCATCGCCGATCGAATGGATCGCAACGGTCCAATTGATCATCACTGATACGGATCATGGCTCTGATCGATCGCAACCATCGGATCGTATCCGATCGGATGGATCGCAACGGTCCGATCGATCATCACCGATCAGGATCATTACTCAGATCGACCGCAACCAACGGATCATCTTCGATCGAATGCATCGCAATGGTCCGATCGATCATCGCAGATCAGGATCATGGCTTAGATCGATCGCAACCGTCGATCATCGCCGATCGGATGGATCACAATGTTCCGATTGATAATCACTGATCTAGATCATGGCTCCGATCGATCACAACCATCGGATCATATCCGATCGGATGGTTTGCAATGGTCCGATCGATCATCGCCGATCGGGATCGTGGCTCGGATCGATCGCAACCATCAGATCATCTTTGATCGAATGCATCGCAACGGTCCGATCGATCATCGCCGATCAGGATCATGGCTTGGATCGATCGCAACCATTGGATCATCGCTGATCCGATGGATCACAACGGTCCGATTGATCATCGCCGATCGGGCTCATGGCTCGGATCGATCGCAACCATCGGATTATCGCCGATCGAAAGGATCGCAATGGTCCGATCGATCATCGCCGATTTGGATCAAGGCTTGGATCGATCGCAACCATTGGATCATCTCCGATCAGATGCATTGCAACGGTCCGATCGATCATCGCTGATCGGGATCATGGCTCGGATCGATCGCAACCATCAGATCGTCTCTGATCGGATGGATCGCAACGGTTTGATCAATCATCGCCTATTAGGATCACGGATCGGATCGATCGCAACCGTCTGATCGTCTCCGATCGAATGGATTGCAACGGTTCGATCGATCATCGCCAATAAGGATCATGGCTCGGATCGATCGCAACCGTTGGATCGTCTCCGATCGGATGCATCGAAATGGTTGATCGATCATCGCCGATTGGGATCATGGCTTGGATCGATCGCAATCGTCGGATCATCGCCGATCGGATGGATCGCAATGGTCCGATCGATCATCGTCGATCCGGATCATGGCTCTGATCGATCGCAACCGTCGGATCATCGCGATCGGATGGATCGCAATGGTCTGATTGATCATCAATGATAGGATCATGGCTCAGATCGATCGCAATCGTCGGATCATCTCCGATCGGATGCTTCACAACGATCAGATCGATCATCGACGATCGAGATCATGGCTTGGATCAATTGCAACCGTTGGATCATCGCTAATCGGATGGATCACAATGGTCCGATCGATCATTGTCGATCCGGATCAATGCTTCGATCGATCACAACCGTCGGATCATCTTTGATCGGATGCATGCAACGGTCCGATCGATCATCGCCGATCGGGATCATGGCTTTGATCGATCGCAACCGTCGGATTATCGCTGATCGGATGGATCGCAATGGTCCGATCGATCATCGCCAATCCGGATCATTGCTCGGATCGATCGCAACCGTTGGATCATCTTTGATCGGATGCATCGCAATGGTCCTATCGATCATCGCCGATCGAGATCATGGCTTTGATCGATCGCAACTGTTGGATCGTCGCCGATCGGATGGATCGCAACGGTCTAATCGATCATCGCCGATCGAGATCATGGTTTGGATCGATCACAACTGGTCTGATCATCACCGATCGGATGGATCGCAACGGTCCGATCGATCATCGCCGATCAGGATCATGGCTCGGATCGATCGCAATCGTCGGATCATCTCCGATTGGATGCATCGCAATGGTCCGATCGATCATCGTCGATTGAGATCATGGCTTGGATCGATCGCAACCATCGAATCATCGCCGATCAAATGGATCGCAACGATCCGGTTTATTATTGCCAATCCGGATCATGGCTCCGATCGATCACAACCGTTGGATCGTATCCGATCGGATGCATCGCAATGGTCCGATCGATCATCACCGATCAGTATCATTGCTCGGATCGATCGCAACCGTCGAATCGTCTCCGATCGGATGCATCGCAACGGTCCAATCGATCATCGTCGATCAGATCATGGCTTGGATCGATCGCAACCGTCGGATCATCGCCGATTGGATGGATCGCAATGGTCCGATCGATCATCGCCGATCCGGATCTTGGCTCAATTATTAAACTAGCTAGGAAAGATCTATGCGTAACATGTGGTGGAGGTAAAAGGCCTGGCGTGCCATTGGGGAGGTCCTGATCACGTGCATTTCTGGTGCAAGAGGGAACAAAGCTACAACACCCGTGGATGGATAGGCCTTATCATAACCGACCAATGGGGCATCAACACGTGGAAAGGTCGATTGCAAGACTGTACTTTGCCTTTCAACACAGCGCATGACTTTTTTCTGATTAAAGCTCGCTCTTTCCCCACATCTCAACACGTCGTTTACTCTGGCTAAAGCTTAAAGCGCCTAGTGACTCTTACCTGTTTGATATGATGAGACCCTCGACGTTGTTGCAGCTAAATGTCGAAACCCAGGCCAAATTCCGACCATAAGAGAAAATAAAAACCAGCAAAAAACTAACACTGAATTCTTATAATATACATCTTAGCAAAGCCGATGCCTCAATTATTTGAGCCTCGATTATTAAACTAGCTAAAAAAGATCTATGCGCAACATGTGGTGGAGGTAAAGGCCTGGCATGCCATTGGGGAGGTCCTGATCACGTGCATTTATGGTGCAAGAGGGAACAAAGCTACGGCACAAGTGGATGGATAAGCCTCATCCGTGACGGACATGAATTAATTCTGTGTGTAACCGGCCAATGGGGCATCAACACGTGGAAAGGTCGGTTGCAAGACTGTACTTTGCCTTTCAACACGGCGCATAACTTTTTTCGATTAAAGATCTCGTCTCTTTCCCCACATCTCAACACGTCATTTACTCTGGCTAAAGCTTAAAGCACTCTTACCTGTTTGATATGATGAGACCCTCGACATTGTTGCAGTTGAAACGTCGAATCCCAGGCCAAATTCCGGCCACAAGAGAAAACAAAAATAAGCTAAAAACTAACACTGAATTCTTATAATATACATCTTAGCAAAGCCAATGCCTCAATTATTTGAGCCTCAATTATTAAACTAGCTAGGAAAGATCTATGCGACCTAATCACGTGTGTTTCTGGTGCAAGAGGCCTACAAGAAAATATTGAAATAGCGACTTCATTTTAGCGACGCATATTTGCATTTCTAAATTGCGACCAAATTGTGACGCCTCAGCGATAAAAACAATAGCGACGTAATTAACGACGCAGAAAAAATGCGTCGCTAAATAGCGACGCATTAGCAATGCAAAAACCCAAAAAAATTAAAAAAAACGTTAATTTAACGATGCAATTATTGCGTCGCTATTTAGCGATGCATTTATCAAAAAATTAATTTTTAATTTAGCGACGCTAATAATGCGTCGCTATTTAGCGACGCAAGAAATTTAAAAAATTTTAAAAAATCGTTAATTTAGCGATGCAATTAATGCATCGCTATTTAAACACGCATTTACCAAAAAAATAAAAAAAAATTTTAATTTAAAAAAATTAAAAAATCATTAATTTAGCGACGCAAGAAAATGTGTCACTAAATAGCGACACATTAGCGACGCAAAAATTCAGAAAATTTTAAAAAATCGTTAATTTAGCGATGCAATTAATGCGTCGCTATTTAGCGACGCATTTACCAAAAAAATTTAAAAAAATAATTTTTATTTTTAAAAAAAATTAAAAAATAGTTAAATTAGCGATGCAAGAAAATGCGTCGCTAAATAGAGACGCATTAGCGACGCAAAAATTCAAAATTTTTTAAAAATTGTTAATTTAGCGACGCAATTAATGTGTTTCTATTTAGCGACGCATTAACCAAAAAATTTTAAAAAATTTTAAAAAATATTTTTAATTTTAAAAAATTTTAAAAAGTCATTAATTTAAAGGCGCAAGAAAATGCATCGCTAAATAGCGACGCATTAGCGATGTAAAAATTAAAAAATTTTAAAAAATCATTAATTTAGCGACGCAATCTATGTATCGCTATAGCGACGCATTAGCGACACATTTACCAAAAAATAAATAAAATTAATTTTTAATTTTAAAAAATTTTAAAAAATTATTAATTTAGCGACGCAAGAAAATGCGTCACTAAATAGGGATGCAAAAATTCAAAAAAAATTTAAAAATTATTATTTAGCGATGCAGTTATTGCATCGCTATTTAGCGACGCATTTAACAAACAATTTTAAAAAATTAATTTTTAATTTTAAAAATTGTTAAAAAATTTTAAAAAATTTTAAATTTTTTTTTAAAATCATTAATTTAGCGATGCAAGAAAATGCATCGCTAAATAGCGACCCATTAGCGAAGTAAAAATTTAAAAATTTTAAAAAATTGTTAATTGAGTGACACAGTTATTGCATCACTACTTAGCGACGCATTTACCAAAAATTTTTTAAAAAAATTAATTTTTAATTTTTAAAAAATTTAAAAATCATGAATTTAGCGACGCAAGAAAATGCGTCGCTAAATAGAGACGCATTAGCGACGCAAAAATTCAGAAAATTTTTAAAAATCATTAATTTAGCGATGCAATTAATGCATTACTATTTAGCGATGCATTTACCAAAAAATTTTTTAAAAGATTAGTTTTTAATTTTAAAAAATTTAAAAAATCGTTAATTTAGAGATGCAAGAAAATGCATCGCAAAATAGCAATGCATTAGCGAAGCAAAAAATTTGAAAATTTTAGAAAATTGTTAATTTAGCGACGCAATCAATGCGTCGCTATTTAACGATGCATTAGCGACGCATTTACCAAAAATAGTAAACAAAATTAATTTTTAATTTTAAAATTTTTTAAAATTTGTTAATTTAGCGACGCAAGAAAGTGCGTCACTAAATAGAGACGCAAAAATTCAAAAAAAATTTAAAATCATTAATTTAGCGATAGTTATTGCATCGCTATTTATCGATGTATTTACCAAAAAAAAATTTTAAAAATAATTTTTAATTTTAAAAAATGTTAAAAAATTTTAAAAAATTATTAATTTAGCGATGCAAGAAAATACATTGCTAAATAGCGATGAAAAAATTTAAAAAATCTTAAAAAATCATTAATTAGTGACACAGTTATTGCATCGCTACTTAGCGATACATTAGCGACGCATTTAATAAAAAAAATTAAAAAATTAATTTTTAATTTTAAAAAATTTAAAAAATTATTAATTTAGCGATGAAAGAAAATGCATCGCTAAGGTAGTGTTGATAAAAAAATGCTATACTAAATTATATGTTATTTCAAATTCTAAATTATCTTCTATTTCTCCATTTCTATGTTTGAAACTATAACATTTATATGCTCTTTCAAAATTTATATGTATTTTCACTTGTATTCATTCAATTTTTTTTTTTGATAAATATTTTTCTTACTAACTATAATTTAAATAACTTTATTATATACTCTTTCAAGATCTACATTATATTTTTTTTATGTCTATTCAACTCTCTTTTATAAATATTTTTCTCACTAAAATTATTTAAATAACTTATATTTTTTATATGTCTATTCAAATCTCTTATGTATTTACTAAAAATTATTTAAATAACTTCATTAATGTCCTCTCAAATTAAAGCTTTGCTTTTAGCATTATTTTATATGAAGAGTATAAGCACTAATAATAATAATGAACTCCTTTTCTAACACTAATTTAAGCAAAATTATTTTTTCTATTTGTTGGGGGGTAAAATCGTCATTGCATCAATATCCGTGCGAGGCGGCTAAGGCCGACCTCCTCCCTTCGTCTTTTTCGGACTTCCGTAGCTCGGCCCCTCCGGGCTTCCATAGCTCGGCCCCTCCGGGCTTCCATAGCTCGGCCCTCCCGGGCTTCCGTAGCTCGGCCCTTCCGGGCTTCCTAGCTCGGCCCCTCCGGGCTTCCGTAGCTCGGCCCCTCCGGGCTTCCGTAGCTCGGCCCCTCCGGGCTTCCGTAGCTCGGCCCTTCCGGGCTTCCATAGCTCGGCCTTCCCGGGCTTCCATAGCTCGGCCCTCCGGGCTTCCGTAGCTCGGCCCCTCCGGGCTTCGTAGCTCGGCCCTCCTGGGCTTCCGTAGCTCGGCCTTCCCAGGCTTCTGTAGCTCGTTTCCCCCCGAGTTGCCATGGCTCGGCTTCGTTAAGCGACCCACAATCCAATACCCACCTCCGCGGAACCTGACGCGGGAGAGCCCAGGCTTACCATAACGACATCCTAGACAAGGAATCATGTCCAAACGTGGCCTAGAACCTATCATAACTACCCCAGGTCTACTCAGCCAGATCTCAGTCATCAAGAAGCTCTCCTGGCCGTCGATCCCCTAACAAACAGGATATGGATTCCAACGGCCCCACAACGGCCTGATTCTATCCACCTCCGTATCCTAACAACCTCTGAACCTTCCAGAAGGCGCTCAAGACACAGGTGACAGCCTATAACTACCACACTGGCAGATTCCCTCAGGTACGCGCGCTCTTGGATGCACACTCATACGTGCGCTCTCACTCTCCTGCCCTCACGCCGGTAGCTCGTCGGTGCTCTTGCCTTCTAGAGCTCCCGATTGGCCGCCCCCGGAGAGGCCTCCCGGAGAGATCCACCTCCCCGTTGTCTGGTTGATCGCGATTTCTTCTCCACTGACTTGAGCATCGGAGGGTCTTCCGCGGAGGGCCACCCCCAACGCCTCTCACGCGAGGACTTTTGTGCAGGTCCGCCCCCTCTTGTTTGGAGATCGACCACGCCCGAGTCGGAGGACGGATCCCGGCGGCAACAGATTGGCGCTAGAGGAAGGGCCCTCAAGTCCCATTAAAACTTGAAAAGAGGAGATAAGGATCTAAATCCGGAGCAGAACCTCTCTAATGGCCAACCGGAGAAGAGCAACCTCGGAAGCTCAAGATCAGGTCGCTTCCCAGAGGCCTGATCCGACGAGCGGTGTAGCACCGCAACCACCACCAGTCGAAACCCCGTCACCACCTGCCATCCTGGTGACCCAGGACCAGTTTGCTTCGCTGGTCCAACAAGTTCAAACTCTGACCCATCTGGTCCAGAGCGCCTTGCAGCTCCTCCTATTCCACACTTTCATAAGGAAGCGGCGGTTCCTTCTTCGCCGGCGACTTCCTCCTCCAGTCCGCACAAATCCGCGGACCCCCCACATCGACCTAGAGGGGACAAGCCAGTCCCGCGAGGTGGCCACAACGGAGATCCTCCCAGATCTCGCGAGCCCGATCTCTCTCACCGGTGACCTCCCACTATGATTCGACGCTGTCTCTGTGATCTTCTCGCCCAGCTCCTCCCCTGGCTGGCGAAGAGGAGATCCATCGTCAGATCCAGAAATGCGACAAGAACTGGATGCCGTAAAGCAGGCCCATCCGCCCCAGCCCAAGGCGGAGCAGGGCATCCCTTTCTCTAAAAGGATCATGGAGGAAGTGATTCCCTCCCATGTCAAGTTACCAGCCGTCGAACCCTATCACGGCTTCTCTGACCCGGATGACCATCTCAGCAGCTTCCGGTCGATTATGATGTTCCATGGAGCATCTGATGCGGTCCTCTGTCGCGCCTTCCCCTCCACCCTCAGAGGATCTGCCCGAACCTGGTTCAATGCTTTGAAGCCAGGTTCTATTGATTCATTCGTCGAGCTGAGCCGCCTTTTTATTAGCCAGTTCGTCAGCAGTCGCCGCCACCGACGAAGGTCCGACTCCCTCTCCGAAGTTAAGCAGAGAGAGGGGGAGTCCTTGAGGAATTACCTTGGCAATTTCAATAAGGCCATGTTGGAAGTGGACCACCTTAATCATGAGGTGGCCATGTCTACTTTGGCGGGGGAGTTTCGAAGGAAAGCGACTTCTACCTAGCTATGGAGGTCAGCTACCCCCCCGGCCTCTCTGATATGATGGCCCTGGTGGACAAGTACGCTAGGGTCGAAGAATCACGGAGGGTTGCCCGCGCTGAGCAGGCAAAAGAAGGAGCTCAAAGTCCCCGACAGGCATCCCGCCCAGCGACCAAGTCCGCCTCACCGCCAGAGAGTTCCCCCGCTGCCGCCAAGGAATCGCTCCCAGAGCCCTCCCAGGCGATTCAATCACTACACTCCGCTAACCGTGCCCCGGGCGCAAATCCTTATGGAAATAGAGCGCCAGCTCCCCCGGCCAGTGCCTCTCCGAGGGAACCCGACCCGAAGAGATCCCACCAAGTACTGCCGTTACCACCGGGAGCACGGCCATGACACTGAAGAATATTGGCAGCTGAAAAACGAAATTGAGAGACTGATCCAGCGGGGGCGACTGAATCAGTTCAGGAGGGCGCCCGAGCCACAACAAAGGGCGACCGCCAGCCCGAACTTCAACAACCTCCTCTCCACCGAATCCGCCTATAATCGGCCGTATTAATATGATTGAGAGGCCAGCGGATCGAGCCCTAGAGGCGACAGTGATGGATCAGTGCCAAAGAAGGCGTGGACGGGCGAACTCTCCTTCTCCGATGATGATCTCCTAGGGATACAGCTCCCCCATGATGATGCACTAGTTGTATCCCTTAATTTGAATAACTATGATGTAAGCCGAATCCTAGTTGATAGTGGAAGTTCGGTAAATGTTTTGTACCTCGATGTGTTTGCCAGGATAAATTACTTATGAAAAATCTTCGAGCCGTGGATTCCACCTTGATGGGATTCACAGGCGACGTCGTCGTCCCGGAAGGGGTCGTCACCCTGACGATCCGCGCGGGAACCTGGCCCCTTGTGACCATTGTTCAGACAGACTTCCTAGTGACCGACCTCAGATCCCCTACAACGCAATATTCGGCAGGCCCGGTCTGATGTCCCTCAAGGCAGTTGTCTCATCCCGCACCTATCCATGAAGTTTCCCACCGAGTGAGGAGTTGGAGTTGTTCGGGGAAGTCAGGCCATGGCTCGGCAGTGCTTTGTTACAAGCCTTCAGTCTAGAATGCCAAAGGTTGATAGGGCTAGATGCTCGCGAGGACTTCGCCGAACAAAGGGGAGAACCGGCAGAGGAATTGGAGGAGGTACCGCTGGATGAAGCTCGACCTGACCGAACCATCAAAATCGGGTCGCTGCTCAAAGGAGAGCCTCGGCACAGATTGATCGGGTTCCTCTGAAGCAACGCTGACATCTTCGCCTGGTCCTCCTCCGACATGCCAGGGATCAGCCCCGAGGTTCTCGTCCACAATCTCAATGTGGACGAAATGCACAGGCCGGTTAAGCAGAAGAGAGGAGCTTCGCCCCAGAATGACAAAAGGCCATTGAAGAAGAGGTAGACAAACTCATCAAGGCCAATTTCGTCCGAGAGGTAAATTACCCGAGCTGGCTGTCAAATGTCGTCATGGTGAAAAAGTCGAACGGTAAGTGGAGAATCTGCATCGACTTCACCGACCTCAACAAAGCCTGCCCAAAGGACAGCTTCCCCCTCCCTCGGATTGACCAGCTCGTGGACGCCACCTCAGGCCACCAGATGCTATCATTCATGGATGCTTATTCAGGCTACAACCAGATCCGAATGGCCCCTGAAGATGAAGAAAAGACCGCCTTCATAACCGACCGAGGTACTTACTATTACCGCGTTATGCCTTTTGGTCTTAAAAATGCAGGTGCCACCTACCAGAGGCTGGTCAACAAGGTATTCAAGGAGCAAATCGGTCGAATATGGAGGTGTACGTGGACGACATGCTGGTTAAAAGCAAGGAGGCTTCACGACATGTTGAGGGCCTCGCGAAGAGCTTCGCCACGCTGCGCAAGTACGGGATGAGACTCAACCCGACCAAATGTGCTTTCGGTGTTAACTCTGGGAAGTTTCTCGGCTTCATGGTCTCCCAGCGAGGTGTCGAAGCTAACCCCCATAAGATTCAAGCTCTCCAACAAATGGTGCCCCCTGCATCTGTCAAAGAGGTCCAGCGCCTAACCGGGAGAATAGCGGCCCTAAACCATTTCGTGGCACGGTCGGCCGAGAGATGCCTCCCCTTCTTCAAAACTCTCCGATCGGCCAAAAACTTTCAGTGGACTCCCGAATGCCAAAGGTCATTTCAAGATCTCAAGAAGTACCTCGGGTCGCCCCCACTCCTCAGCAGTCCGACCCCAGGAGAGACCCTATTCTTGTACCTGGCTATTTCGGAAGGTGCAGTCTGCTCGATGCTGATCAAAGAAGAAGGCAAAGTCCAAAAGCCGATCTACTATATCAGCAGGCTACTCCGCGATGCGAAGACAAGGTACAGTAGAATTGAAAAGATGGTGTTGGCCTTAATCACCTCGGTTCGGAAGCTGCGGCCATATTTCCAAGCACATTCTGTGACGGTCCTGACTGACCAACCCATCAGGGCGGTAGTCCACCGTCCCGAGACGTCGGGGAGAATGACCAAGTGGGCCGTCGAGCTAAGTGAGCATGACATACACTTCCAGCCTCGTCCAGCCATCAAGGCCCAAGTGCTAGCCGACTTCCTCCTCGAGTGTACTATTTCAGAGGATGGTTCTACCCCAGACTCCCCCAAAGAACCAAAAGCTGGAGCCCGGTGGCTCCTCCATGTCGACGGGTCATCTAATGCCCATCGCTCCGATGCGGGTCTGGTTCTTACCAGTTCGGAGGGAATAGCCTTTGAATATGGCGTCCGATTCTCCTTCCCGGCCTCCAACAATGAAGCCGAGTATGAAGCCCTGTTAGCCGGTCTCCGAATCGCCCGCAATCTGAAGGTGGAAAAGCTTAATGCCTTCACCGACTCTCAGCTAGTAGCCGGCCATGTACAGGGAGAGTTTGAAGCCCGGGAGCCGAACATGATTCGATATCTCCAGGAGGTACGAAGCCTGCTTCCCCATTTTGCCGAATTTGAAATTATTCAGATTCCCAGATCTGAGAACGCCCGCGCTGACCTACTCTCCCGATTGGCAACCACAGAGACAATGGATGCCGAGCAAAAGTTCCACTTGGAGACTCTGGAAAGGCCCAGCATCGCGGAAGCCGACCGAATAATGCAAGTTGGGGCCGAACCATCCTGGTTCGACCCTATCCTCAAATACCTCAAAGAAGGATCGCTTCTGTCCGACCGGAGAGAGGCTAGAAAACTGAAGCTGCAGGCCACTCACTACGTATTGATTGACAACCAGCTTTACAAACGATCTTTTTCCATGCCGCTGCTCAGATGCCTTCGCCCGTCCGAAGCAGATTATGCTCTGCGCAAGGTACATGAAGGGATTTGCGGCAACCATCTGGGAAGCCGGTCCCTGTGCCACAAAGTGCTATGACAAGGCTACTACTGGCCGACCATGCAGAAAGACGCAGACGACCTAGTCCGAGCCTGCGACCCCTGCCAGAGGCATTCGAGCATCCAAAGGCTCCCTTCCGCCGAGCTAATTCCCATATCCTCCGCTTGGCCCTTCGCCAAATGGGGGATGGACATCCTCGGCCCATTCCCGCTTGCCACAGGACAGCGGAAATTTCTATTTGTCGCCATCGACTACTTCACCAAATGGGTCGAAGCGGAAGCAGTTGCACAAATTACTTAGGCACGGGCCAGAGATTTTGTTTCGAGGTCTATCATCTGCCGATTCGGCCTCCCGCATACCATAATCACTGACAACGGCAAGCAGTTTGACAACTCTAAATTCCGCCAGTTCTGTGAGGAGCATGGAATCCGTCATCACCTCACTTCAGTCGGGCACTCGCAAGCCAACGGAGCAGCCGAGGTGACCAACAGGACCCTCCTTCAGGGAATCAAAGCCCGCCTCTCCAGAGCCCAAGGCAGGTGGGCGGAGGAGCTGCATCATGTCTTATGGGCATACCGCACAACCCCGAGAATCCCGACAGGTGAAACCCCATTCCGAATGGCTTTCGGTACAGAGGCTGTTATCCCTGTGGAAGTCGGCCTCCCATCATTGTGGGTGGAAAGCTACTCGGAGGAAGCTAGCAACGAACAACTCCGCACCAACCTCGACTTGGTGGAGGAAATTAGAGAGAAGGCCCGGATCAGAGTGGCTGCTTATCAACAGAGGGTGGCCCATTACCACGCTTCCAGAGTCAAAGGGAAGGCCTTCCTACCCGACGACCTTGTCCTCCGAAAGGCCTCTGTTTCCAAACCGCTGGAACAAGGAAAGCTGGCGCCAAACTGGATGGGAAATCCATTCCCCGGATGTGGAATTCGGACAATCTCCAAAAATATTATCAATAGGGTACGTCCTCTCCAAATTTATTTTCATATGCCTCATTATATCTTCCTGTCGGCACATTTTCTCAATGCAAATCATTATGCACTACATCGCCAAAGATTTCAGAAAGATATAGATGCTGCTTACCAATCCTCGGCACGACCGAGCTCCTTGTCTGGACAGGAATTCTCCGAACCTTGGCAGGGCCAAGTAAAAAATTCTCCGAACCTCGGCTGGGCCGAGCAACAAATTCTTCGAACCTTGGCAGGGCCAAGTAAAATATTCTCCAAACCTCAGCTGGGCCGAGCAACAAATTCTCCGAACCTTGGCAGGGCCAAGTAAAAAATTCTCCGAACCTCGGCTGGGCCGAGCAACAAATTCTCCGAACCTCGGCTGGGCCGAGCAACAAATTCTCCGAACCTTGGCAGGGCCAAGTAAAATATTCTCCGAACCTCGGCTAGGCCGAGCAATAAATTCTCCGAACCTTGGTAGGGCCAAGTAAAATATTCTCCGAACCTCGGCTGGGCCGAGCAACAAATTCTCCGAACCTTGGCAGGGCCAAGTAAAATATTCTCCGAACCTCGGCTGGGCCGAGCAACAAATTCTTCGAACCTCGGCTGGGCCGAGCAACAAATTCTCTGAACCTTGGCAGGGCCAAGTAAAAAATTCTCCGAACCTTGGCAGGGCCAAGTAAAATATTCTCCGAACCTCGGCCGGGCCGAGCAACAAATTCTCCGAACCTTAGTAAAATATTCTTCGAACCTCGGCTGGGCCAAGCAACAAATTCTCTGAACCTTGGCAGGGCCAAGTAAAATACTCTCCAAACCTCGGCGGGGCTGAGCAATGAAGTCTCCGAACCTTGGCAGTGCCGAGTAAAATATTCTCAGAACTTCGGCTGGGCCGAGCGACAAACTCAGGCTAAAATACCTGTAGAAAGCCGAAGTGCGCAGGCCCCGATTAAAGCCAGGTGACTTCCAAATAGTCCCCAAAAACTTCGTCCGGTTTGAAAATAAGCACGCTGAACAAAAACCATCGACGCACAAAAAGAAGGCACCTTCGGCAAACCCCTTTAAAGGGCCCATTAAGCCCTGCGTAATCGGCCAAAAGCCCCGAGCAGAGCCAGGGGATTCCCCTCTGCTACTAAAGATCTTTGGGTAACGCCCCTATAACCCGTTGATCAAAGCGTCTATGTCAACGCGTAAACCAATGGAGCCACGCCAACTCCCTAATTGTTACGCAGATAGTATGATCAAGGCTAAAACTCTTGAAAAAGAAGAGGGTTACGCAAAACAAATCCATTTTTCATTTATCAGAAAAAAGGATTACAAAAAAGATAGAAAAAACATAAACAAAAAGAGAAAGTAACAGAGGCCCCGAATTAAAGTTCGGAGTCGCTCCCCGAAGCCAACAGGTCTTCCAAACGCTCCGTGAGATCGGCCACCTGCTGACGAAGCGAAGCAATCTCCTCCCTCTGCCGGTCTACCACCCGGCGCAGGGCCTCCGCCTCCTTGGTCGACACGTCCATGTACTCCTCTACGACCCTCACGAGCTGCTGATTGCTCGCAAGGGTCGACGCCAATCCTAACCCGTCGACAGTGACGGTGGTATGCCTCCTCTCCGAGTGAAGCAAGCCATTGAGAGATGAACGTAATTCTCCAGAGGATCGCCCTCGAGAGGCCATGATCCAATATTTCTTCGAGACTTGAACAAAGGGATGACTGAGACCACACCCCTCGATCATATTTATACTCGCTGGGCAGATATCTCAATCGGTCACACCATAGTCACCGACCTATAAGAATCTGCCACGTGTCGTCGCTTCAATGCCTACAGAATCCGAAGTGTCGCGCCCCATCCCGAGCGAGATCGGTAAGCGCGAACTGACTGATCGGGAATCCCCTAGAACCGAATACCTTCCGATCTGCCGCCCCCCGTAATAAATGCTCTCGGCACTTCCCCAAGCCTCTTAAAGCTGGCCCCTTTTTCGGGAAGCGCAGAGGGAAGAAGTCTAGCATCCGACCAATGACTTGTTTCCTCAGAAAAGATAAGGTCATCAATAAGGAAGCGTGACAACATACCGCTCACTCCGCCCTGGCGCCCATCACCAAGCGCCGCATGGGCCTGACACTGCGGCTCACAGTGACAACTGAGTCGTTTTCTCGAGCCCGACTCTTCGAACCTTGGCAGGGCCAAGTAAAAATTCTCCGAACCTCGGCTGGGCCGAGCAAAAAATTCTCCGAACCTTGGCAGGGCCAAGTAAAATATTCTCCGAACCTCGGCTGGGCCGAGCAAAAAATTCTCCGAACCTTGGCAAGGCCAAGTAAAATATTCTTCGAACCTTGGTAGGGCCAAGTAAAAATTCTCCGAACCTCGGCTGGGCCGAGAGAAAAATTCTCCGAACCTTGGCAAGGCCAAGTATAGATTCTCCGAACCTTGGCAAGGCCAAGTGAAAATTCTCTGAACCTCGGCTGGGCCGAGCAACGCATTCACCGAACCTTGGCAGAGCCAAGTGAAAATTCTCCAAACCTCGGCTGGGCCGAGCTACAAGTGCCTTGAACCATGACAGGAACAGGTACAGATTCTCTGAGCTACGGCAAGGCCAACCCGAGAGAATTCGAGCTCCGATAAGAACGAAGCACAAAAATTCCAAGCTTCAAACCGAAGTAGGGAGCGCATTTCTCCGAACGGTCCCTAGACCGTCGCTTGCGAACCTCAATTAGTTCGGATAGCACGGGATCCTCATCTAAGGATGAACGAGATGTCTTCGTACCCCACGAAGAACAACAGCAGCAAACTCGGCACAAAAAGATAAAGATTGAGAAACAAAACATAACTCTCTTTATTTATTGCCAATCAAGATCAGTTACAAATGCCTTAGAGGCGTTACAAGAGCATTGAAATGCATAAAATAAAGACAAGTACAAAACTCGGGCAACTGCTCCAAAGCAGACATAGGCAACTGTGATGCTCCGGCGTCCGGACCGACAAATCAAACAAACCACGAAACGGTCAGCTCGACTGGGCGGTTGATGAAGCTGACCTCCCATGGCCCCATCGAATAAACCAAGAGGTCCAAAAGGAGGCATGGCCCGTGGATGCTGATTCTGAGGACTCGAACGAACCAGCCAGCTCCCTTAGGGTGGGGTCATGGATCGCAGGCCGCCCGACCGAGAAGCTCGGGGACCATCAAACCCCGTTGCTCCCATATTGTCCTCCCCGTGGCAAGGATTCCCCTCAGAGAAGGGATGAGAATCCAGGTCAGCGAAGGAGGGAGAGTTCGTGTGTGCTACGGGGATGTCGATACACTTCCTACCGTAAGCCCCCCGTAGCAAACCACAAAGGTCACACTGGAAGAGTATATGTGCGCTCTCCGTGTGACCTCTGCGCCCTCCATGTGCGCTCTCCATATGATCTCTGGGACTCATCCCCTAAGGGTGAGCCATTCTTCGGTGGCCCCTTCGTCGCCCCAGCTATCCGGTGGCAAGGAGCTTATAAGAGGAAGGCTTGGTCCTCCCACTCGCAACAGTAGAGAAATAAGCATGGTGAAAGCCCCAATGGGAAAGAAACTTTGGGGATAACCAAAAATGACCTCCATTTTCCCCTTTTTATAGGTAGAAATGAACCGGGGAAAAGCTACCCAAGCTGAAAGCCCCGAGATTCAAACATCTGGCCCATGCCACCACATGGTCTCCCAGGATGAAAGTGGCGCCCTACTGCGCGCCAAGCCCACCGCCTGAATTATGATGTATATGGAGATCTCCTCCTGATCCTGAATCATGGTCATTAAATGCAGGAGATCGTCCACTAGCACTTCGAAAACTAGCAGGTTCAGGAGATCGTCCTTCAAAAATAACGTCCTCCAATGGTAAACGGCTGCGTACGCAGCACGTTAAAACGACCTGCATGGGAAAAGAGCATCTTCCGAAAAGCTTCAGCGCAACTTTATGTTCTCCACAGCGCCGTACCACCAATTTTGGTAAAATAAAAACCGTTTCATCTGCAGAGCAGCAGGGCGCAGGCAGAATAGCAGAAAGCGCAAAAACCTGTTTTGCTTGTCGGCCCTAGCCGACCTATCTTTGCTTGTCGGCCCTCGCCAACCTATCTTTGCTTGTCGGCCCTAGCCGACCTATCTTGCCCGTCGGCCCTAGCCGACCTATTTTGCTGATCGGCCCTAGCCGACCTATCTTGTTGATCGGACCTAGCCGACCTATCTTGCTCGTTGGCCCTAGCCGACCTATTTTGCTGATCGGCCCTAGCTGACCTATCTTGCTCATCGGCCCTAGCCGACCTATTTTGCTGATCAGCCCTAGCCGACCTATCTTGCTCATCGGCCCTAGCCAACCTATCTTGCTTGTCAGCCCTAGCCGATCTATCTTACTTGTCGGCCCTAGCCGACCTATCTTGATTGTCGGCCCAAGCAGACCTACTCTACCAATCGGTCTTAACCGTCCAGCTTCGTTTCTTGAGTCTTAATTAAGACATGAGCCAAACCGGATCACTTGTCGGTTCGCCGGTCAAGGCAATCGCCCCGCCTTGGGTTAAGCCAATGCACTCCCTCAATCCCGAAACAAAAATGACCAAAAAACATCAGCGAGCCATAAGTTGCTCACGATTGAGGCAAAACCGGACGGCAACAGGGCCATACAAAGAAAAACACTTAAATGAAAATAAAGGTTTCATTCATTAAGAAGCGTCGGTCAACTTTCAAGAAACAAAGTACAGGAGTGGCCTCTAAGGGCCGGGAACCACATCGGTTTTGGAGGAGCTCTCGATTACATCTGCAGAGGTGTGACTAGACTCGCCCTTCTCCAATACCTTTGCCCCTTCAGCGGTAGTTTGCGACCGTCCCTCAGAAGCTGCGACTTCGCTGGGACCCGGGGCGTCACCAGGATCGGTATCGGAGACGTCGACATATTCATCCTCCTCTTCTCCTTCGGACTCACCATCATCGGGAGCTTCAGTATCCAGAAAAGAGAGATCCCATTCTGGATGCTCGCTGGATATCTTATCTTTGCATTCCTCCATCCCAAGTTGGAAGGCGTCAACGCCGATAGCATCCTGCTTCCCCTTGAGTATGGCGAGCTGCATCTTAGCCTCAGCAGCCTGTTTCTCAGCCTCCACAACTTGAGCCCGCAAAATGATGTTTTGCTCCTCAAACTCGCTGGCCCGTGTTTCGAGTTCTGAGCTCTTATTGCGGTTGGACACAAGCTCACCCTGGAGAGCCCGAATCTCCAACTCTAACTTCGCCATCTGAAAAAGCCAAAATAAGTCGGCATCACAAGAGACCAGTAGAGGAAACTAAAAGGGGAAAAAATGAAACTATACCTCCTCCTCTCGTCTAGCCAACCTCTTGGCCAGCTCCTCAGCCTCACTCCTGGCTCTTGTCCTGTCAGCTCCGACCAGCTCGACTCTCTCCTGCAGAGTATTGATTCTCAACTGTTTGGCTCCGACCTCCTCCCGGGCTTGGGATAACTCGTTACTCACCCGAGCTATCGTCCCTTGGTGCCACTTAGCGCCCTCCCTCAAGTGAGTAATTTCGCCATCGCGCCGCTTCAACTTCTCCTCCACTTCGCCAAGCATTCTTGTCAAGCGTCTTCTTTCATCGTCAGCTTCCCTTCCCAGCCGACCCAAACTTTCACTATGTTCCCGCCGCATCGCTGCCACCTCCGCGGAATGTTTCGACTTGATTCTTGCCAGCTCCAAGCACGCGTTGTCATTCTTCGCCAGGAGTTCCTGCAACTCCTCCACTCTACGCTTTTGCTTGGACACTTCGGCCAAGGCGGCCTGTGTGCAGCCCTTATCCCCTTCAAGCTTCTATCACTAATAGCCATGAGTTCTTCGAACTTCTCAGACACCTTTAGTCGCGATTGGAGCTCGGCGTTGTCTTTCCTGGCCTGAATGCTAGCCCCTGTCGCCAAACTCAAACGCCAGCATATCGCCCGAGAAAGCAAAACGCTCTGCAAAATAAGAAGTTAATGAATGAGAGTTGAGTCAGCCAGAATGTATCCACTACCCAGGAATGGCAACTCACCCGCGAGGCATAGGCCCGAGTCATCCTCATCAGGGTCGTATTGTCGATATCGGGAAGGAGATGGACACTTTCAGCCACGCCTTGCTGCCCGAACGCAGCATCAACCAATTCCAAATCTGCAAACTTGTCCGCCAAGGATCTGCGCCCGGATACAGGGCCGACCTCATTAAGGCGAAAATGCCTCCTCAACGCCAGCGCTCGAGCTGCTGGGTTGACCGTCCCCGCCTGAGGGACCAATCTGGGCGACCTCCGTATGAGAGGACTTCAACCTCCCAGCCTCTTCTATCAAGGCCCTAGTTTGGACCTCTTCGGATAATTTGGCTAGCCCAAGCGCCAGCCTCCCCAGAATCTTTTTCGAGGGAGCCCCCATTGCGGGACTCCCACCTTGCTGTGCCCCCTCCTCCGGCGCACCTTTCCCGGCTACCACCATTTGCACCTCCTCCACAGGCTCCCCCGAGGCCTCAGTCTGGCCTATTTCTTGCACTTCCCTTGCAGGCTCCGCCAAAGCCTCTACCCGGCCCGCTTCTTGAACCACCGCGAGCGACCCGGCTTCACTACTACCGGACTCCCCTGCAGAGAGACCAAGAGGGGGCCCTCCCTGAACCTCCTTGGCTGCAGCTGTCCTTTCTCCCTCTCCTACTGGAGCCAATGGTAGTCCCGCGGACACGGAAGGCCCCTCAGAAATGATCACCTCCGCCAGATCCGTCGTTGGTTCCTCTTTCATAGGGGACGCCGTCAGACGAGCCAACGGAGCCTCGTCTGAGCTATCCGATATCTCTAATACAGGAGGACAGGGATCATGGCTTCTCTCCCCAAATCCTCCTTTGCCCCGGCGCTCCTGTCATGACCGCTCCGGTGTCCGGCGGGCTTCTTGCGGAGGTATGAGCCCTTTTCTCGGGCCTGCCGCTATCCGCGCCACTGCTCTCCCCTGGGCGCTTTCCTCTCTTCCTCTTGGAGAGGCTCGACAACGCCGACCTCTTGGCTGAAAGAATGAAACACACGCGATCAGATCCAAGCACATTCATCGAGAAAACGTGCAGCGAGAAAAGGGATTCACCTTGCGGGTCCAGGGGGCTGAGCCCGGCTGCAAAGAGGGCCCCCTCGATAGCAGGTCGTTAGCCGAAAACACTCGGCCATTGCGAAGGACGTCCAAATCCCTCTCCTCCTGCGCTGACAAAACTGGATGCGTCTTGCATCCCTAGCAAAGTTTCCCCATTTCCGAGGGAAGTCGGATCCAATGTTCCCCTCTGCGATAACGAACCGGCTCTTCCATCCCTTGATGGAAGACGGCTTATCCACAATAACGTTGAAGGACCTCCGGGGTCCAATGTATGGCCACTCTGATTTCCTCCCAGGTATCAGATGGTAGCAGGCGCGGAAAAGGGGAAGAGTGGCGACAATCTGAATTTGGTGGCACATTGAGATAAATCCAATGATGCTCCGCCAACTGTTCGGGGCCACCATCGCCGGGCAGATGTTGTAATGGGTCATGATTTCCTTCACCAAGGGATGGAGAGGAAAACAAAAGCCTGCCTTCAAACTGTCTTCATAAATGAAGACCCCAGACTCCAGATCTCGCGAGACCCTATCTCCAGACTCCGGCGCCCGCAGAACAACATCTGAGGGCATGCCATACCATTGGTGAATCCTCCCAAATCCTCAGCGACGATCTCTGAAACCACATCATCGGGACTCATCGCCATCTCGATTGAAAAAAGCACCAGGTGAAACGACGAGCGTCGAGAAAGATGAAAGGCCAATCTCTTCAAAAGGCAAGACGAGAGATGATGCGAACATGCATGTATATATATATTGCGGCTGTCGCTTTGCTTCCCCGCTAAGGAAGCACCTTGAGGAGATGGGGCGTCTCACCCGAGGCATCCGGAATCGCCTCGACAAACGCCCGATCGATCGGGATTCACGACGTGGCATAATCCCAACCATCACTCTCGGAGGAGCCTTACCCTCGAAGGTACGATGACCCTGTCGCATTAATTAGGGCATCATTGCACGGGCTGTCTAAACCAAAACGTCCCATCCGGAGCATGCCACTTGGACTTATACTCCCTATGCCCGAACCTACGCTTCGAACTAGGGAGTGGAGGGCATGTGTTGGGGGGTAAAATCGTCATTGCATCAATATCCGTGCGAGGCGGCTAAGGCCGACCTCCTCCCTTCGTCTTTTCCGGGCTTCCGTAGCTCGGCCCCTCCGGGCTTCCATAGCTCGGCCTTTCGGGCTTCCATAGCTCGGCCCCTCCGGGCTTCCATAGCTCGGCCCTCCCGGGCTTCCGTAGCCCGGCCCCTCCGGGCTTCATAGCTCGACCCCTCCGGGCTTCATAGCTCGGCCCCTCCGGGCTTCCATAGCTCAGCCTTTCCGGGCTTCCATAGCTCGGCCCCTCCGGGCTTCCATAGCTCGGCCCTCCCGGGCTTCCGTAGCCCGGCCCCTCCGGGCTTCCATAGCTCGACCCCTCGGGCTTCCGTAGCTCGGCCCCTCCGGGCTTCCGTAGCTCGGCCCTCCCGGGCTTCCGTAGCTCGGCCTTCCCGGGCTTCCATAGCTCGGCCCCTCGGCGGGCTTCCGTAGCTCGGCCCTCCGGGCTTCCGGGCTTCCTCGGCAGCTCGGCCCTCCCTATAGCTCGGCTTCTAGCTCCCGGGCTTCCGTAGCTCGAGCTCGATAGCTCGGCAAGCTAAAAACGACCCACAATCCAATACCCACCTCCGTGGAACCTGACGCGGGAGAGCCCAGGCTTACCATAATAACATCCTAGATAAGGAATCATGTCCAAACGTGGCCTAAACCTATCATAACTACCCCAGGTCTACTCAGCCAGATCTCAGTCATCAAGAAGCTCTCCTGGCCGTCGATCCCCTAACAAACAGGATATGGATTCCAACGGCCCCACAACGGCCTGATTCTATCCACCTCCATATCCTAACAACCTCTGAACCTTCCAGAAGGTGCTCAAGACACAGGTGACAGCCTATAACTACCACACTGGCAGATTCCTCAGGTACGCGTGCTCTTGGATGCACACTCATACGTGCGCTCTCACTCTCCTGCCCTCACGCCGGCAGCTCGTCGGTGCTCTTGCCTTCTAGAGCTCCGATTGGCCGCCCCCGGAGAGGCTCCCGGAGAGATCCACCTCCCTGTTGTCTGGTTGATCGTCGATTTCTTCTCACTGACTTGAGCGTCGGAGGGTCTTCCGCGGAGGGCCACCCCCAACGCCTCTCACGCGAGGACTTTTGTGCAGGTCCGCCCCCTCTTGTTTGGAGATCGACCGCGCCCGAGTCGGAGGACGGATCCCGGCGGCAACACTATTATTCCCTTAATATTTATAATTTCATCTTTTAAACTCTTATATATAATAATTTTTAATTTTTTTTATTCTTATCTTTGCTTATATACCAAAATTTATAACCATCAACCTCTTTTGCTTTTTTCTACCTACTTAATTTCTTATAAGCAAACTATGTTGATTCTTCTTCTAGTCATCCCATTTATTAAATTTATTAATTTTTAATTAATAAAGTTATATTTTAAGTCACTAATATTTTTTTTATTATTTTTTGGACTAACTTTTTTACTCGTATTTATTCATAAGAGTTTGAAAATTCTTACTTCCTTTCATATCACAATCGGGTGCTAATTTAATGCATCATTTGTGATATTATTGTAGTTATCTTTATAAAACTTTATGCCATATTAGGGCCTATGTTTTCGTACTTTACTTACATACATCATGTTTAGGACCATCCTAATTATCATTATTAAACTTTACGCTACATTAGGGTTTGTGCAAACCATCACAAGTATAATACATTCAAGTGATTTTTTCTATTCAATTCATGTTCATAGATGAAAGGGTTGGATCATGCTTGATCTCAGTCTGACCTAATTTTATATTTGAGTTTTGATTATAGACTCGATCTAATCTATTTTTTGTTGGATCAAATAGATTTATAGAAAAAATTTTAGGCCCATAAATCATTTAGATCTATTCGAGTTTAATTTAAAATATTGCATTTAAGTCAACATCTAATTATTATTTTATTATTAAAATCTAATAATTGATAAATAAACAGAATCAACTTAAATATAAGTTTCTATTCAAAAACTCTTAATCTATCAAGTAAATGGTTATCCTTAAGTTTATAATATGATATTTAAAATATTTACCAATTTAATTGAATACATTATAAATAAGAATCAATCAAGATAAATAAAAAAAAATATAATTTGAAGAAAAAAGATGAGAGAAGACTTGTTTGTTAAGATAAAAAAATAAAGAATTAATTTAAATTAGAACCCATATAATAAATTTATAATGATAATTAGAATGAATTATAAAAATTTATAGATGAAAAAAAATTAAATCCTAAACTCAAATTTAAATTGGTCCAATTAAATGCCATTAGATGTAACCCACCCAATAACCCACGAATTCTTCATGACTCACCAGGACCTAACATAATGATAGAGTAAAATAAAAAATAAAAAACGAAGAGGCATCACGTGTGGAAGCCTTCGTCTCCATCCTCTTTCCAATCCCTCTTGGCACGCCATTTTTTTCGAGTAAAAAAAAAAAACGAAGAGGCATGGCGTGTAGAAGCGGAAGAGTCTCCGTCCTCTTCCCAATCCAACGTGATATGCCATTTTTTTTATTAAAAAAAAAAAAGCTGTCCTCTTTCCAATCCCATGTGGCACGAGTAAATCTCTGTCCTCTTCCCAATTCCATGCGGCACGCTATTTCTTCTTTCTTATTCGATTTGCACTAAAAGCCTCCACTCGTTTGCAGTATAAATTTAAAGAATTGAATACAAAATGGATATCCGTATCTGTATCTAAAAAAAAGGTAAATCCATTTTTGTATTCATATCCGATAAAGTTTTAGATTAAATATCTGAATCGTCAACCGTCATTAAATATCCGAATTGTCAACCGTCTCTATCCTCTTCCCAATTCCACGCGGCACGCTATTTCTTCTTTCTTCTTCGGTTTCTTCTTTCTTCTTCGTTCGCGCTTCAAGCCTCCACCCGTCTGTAGCCGTTAATTAATAATATAAATTTAAAGAATTGAATACAAAACGGATATCATCTAAAAAAAAGTAAATCCGTTTTTTATTCATATCCGATAAATTTTTAGATTAAATATCCGAATTCATATTCGAATGCAATTGAATTGAATAATGAATATCCGATAAAATTCAAATATGAATACAGATACGATTGGAGTTTATTCAACCCATTTTCAGTAGCCTCTATTTTGATTTGGGTTAGAACTTTCGTCTAAATCCATCTTACAAGTCAGTCCGCACAAGGCTATAAATGGTATTGTCAAAATGAACCTTATTATCTTTAACCATTATAATTGTTATAGCCATTATCATTTATAATCATTTCAAGTCTTTGAATTGCGAAGCAATAATTGTTATAATAGCAATGTAGCGAAAAATGATAGATAATATTGAAAAGTAATAATATCAATTTTTTTATTTATTTTATTGGATAAAAGTTAATTTTGATTGTACAATGACTTTAAAAATTAATATAAAAAATTTAAAACTTAAAAAATTAATACAAAAAATGTAAAATTAAAAAATTAATACTTTATTTATAGAGGCACAAAAAAGATCCATCATTTACGCAATATAATAGGTTGTTACAAAATCTAACATTATATTGAAAACATAGTGATTGATACGGCTGGCCGTTTCCTTGGGTGGTATTACCTTTTGCATGGTTTTTGAAAGCAATGATGTGACAGCAAAACCCCTTTCGCGGGGCCTTCAGCGTCGCCCCAGCACTGAGACTTTGGCTCCGGCCTCCAGCGTCGGCCTTCAGCATCGGCCATCAGCGTCGGCCCCAGCACTGAGACTTCGGCTCTGGCCTCCAGCGTCGGCCACCAGCGTCGGCCCCAGCGCTGAGACTTCGGTTCCGGCCTCCAGCGTCGGCCTTAGCGCCGGCCACCAGTGTCGCCCCAGCGCTGAGACTTTGGCTCTGCCCTCTAGCGTCAGCCTCTAGCGACGGCCATCCAGCATCAGCCTCCAGTGCCAGCCTCCAGCCCCGACTCCCAGTGTCGGCCTTCAGCATTTTCCACATGCACAAAGACCAGTCTCATACAACGGATCCCGTGATCTAAGGTCCATTGCCGAGCACCTCGCTCACCAAAATCACGGGCAAGTGTTAGCTTGATCGGCGGTTACCGCTATAAGCGGCCCTTATCCAGCAACAGCCCAACAACTTGCCGTTCGATGAAACATCACAACGGGAAAGATTCGACGGTTCCAACAGAACGAGGTAAACGGGACCCCAACAGGTATAAAAAGAGGACCCGAGCTCCATGCGAGGGGACTCTCTCTCTGGCTTCCTCTTTATGAATTCTACACAGAAATCATATCCTTGTTCTACGACTCACTGACTTGGGCGTCGGAGGGTCCCCGCCGGAACCACCGGTCCGGGACTTTTTGCAGGCTCTAGAAGGAAGACGGCGACCTCTCTGCGCATGCAGCAATCCTAGCCTACCCGACGTTCATCGCACGTGATTTGGCAGCAACAGATTGGCGCGCCAGGAAGGGGCAGACCGGGTCGAAAGTTCTCCCTGAACCCCTCCAATTTTGCAAAGGAAACGATGGTGACTACGCGAGCACAAGAGGCTTCCTCCAGTCAGGCAGCCGGGCGCATCCCACGAGCTGAGCATTCGGAGGCCAATCTCCATGCTCCGCCCCCTGCACTGACAAGCCAACCCTACCGGCTTGAAGTTCTAGCCCACAAGGTCCAGATCTGACGACGATGGTCCGAGGGCTGCAAGAACATTACTTGGCTGCTGTAACTCAACCCCCTACGCTGGACGAAGGGGTGCGGGAAACAGTCAGTCTCACCAAGGAGGGACCCCGCCTGAGGTCTCTCACCGCTCACCCCCCGAACCTCATCACCAAGGGACCTCGAAGCGGCGACAGTCTCCCTCTCGCCACTCCAGTCGTTCCCACCACCGGCTGGAGAAAAGAGAATCCAGGCGGGCGCGTTCTTCGCGCCGGAGATCTTCTTCAGCTCCTTCCTCTGATTCATCCCAAGATGGAACTCTCCGAAAAACCACCCGTCGGCCGAGCAAAGGCTCGATGAGTATAACCGACGGTTGGACGAGCTCAGCCGCCGGATCACCGACCCTTACGGAACGGCTTATGAACGTCATCCCCCACTTTCCGTCATATCATGAAGGAGCCGGTCCCGCCACGGTTCCGTCTCCCCAACTGGATCCATATGATGGAACGACGGACCCCCTGGACCATCTGGAAAGCTACAAGGTCCTCATGCAGGTCCAGGGGTGACGGACTCCCTTTTATGCGTCGCCTTTCCGGCCACGCTCCGCAAGGCGGCACGCGCGTGGTACTCCCGTCTGCCCCCGCGCAGCATCAACTCATTTCGGCAGCTCGAGCGATCTTTCCTGGCTCACTTTGATGCCTATCGAAAGATCCGCGAGTGGCAGATAGCCTCTTTGCTGTTCAGTAAAGGAGTGGAGAGACCTTGAAAGATTTCGTCGCTCGATTTAAGGAGGCGGCGTTGGAGGTGTACAACCTGGAAGATTCCGTAGCCACTTTGGCCCTGAAACGAGGACTTCGCCATCCAGGTTCGCGTATTCCCTGGATAAGAAGCCTCCAAGTTCTTATGCTGAGCTTCTGAGCCGAGCCCAAAAGTACATCCGCGCCGACGAGGCGGATTCTTCCAGGAGGAAGTTGACAAGAACACCAGTAATAAACCACCGCCCACTGATCACGCCGGTGCACGACCTCGAAAGCCCGAGCCTCCACGCCACTCAGATTGCCGACCACAGACACTGGTACCCAAGGAGCAATTCACCCCCTCATGGCTCCCATCTCTCACATCCTGCTGGAGATCGAGGAGGAACCTTATTTCAAGCGTCCGGCTCCCTTGAAGTCTGGGGCCCCCCGCAACAAGGAGCTTTACTGCCGGTACCACCGAGACTACGGTCACGACACCGAGGACTGCCGCCATCTAAAAAAGGCCATTGAGGAGCTGGTTCAGCAAGGCCATCTGGGTAAATTTGTTCGAAGGGGAAATCCCCCCGCGCCGGGCCCCCCGGTGCCTTCGAGTCGCCCGGCTGGTGTAGATAATGCTCCAACTGAAAAGACCATAGCTATGATTTCTTGGGGAGCGGAGGGTGGTTCGAAGAGGCACCGAGAGGGAGTAGACTCTGTAATTCCTTTCTTCGGGAAGGATCTAGATGGGGTAGTTAATAAACATGACGACAGCGTCGTGGTGTCCATGACTATAGCCAAACATCCTGTAAAAAGAATTTTAATTGATAGTGGAAGCTCGGTGGATGTCTTGAGCTATGAGGCTTTTGTTCGGATGAACTTGTCAAGATCTTTGCTCCGGCCCGTTGCTGCACGGCTAATGGGCTTCACTGGAGATTCGGTGAACATCGAGGGCGAAATTGCCCTCCCGGTCACGGCTGGAACCCCTCCATGTCAGAGCACCGTGGTTATAAACTTTTTGGTGGTCCGGGTCCCGCTGGCGTATAACGCCATCTTGGGAAGACCAGGGTTGAATCTGCTGGATGCCGTAATCTCCACTAAGAGGTTATTGGTAAGGTTCCCCACCAATGAAGGGGTCGGAGAAATGAAGGGGGAGCAAAGCCCACTTCCGCCTTGCTACCATTTGTCTCCCAGCCCGCTGAACGCGGCGTCAGCGACAGCCTCTGAGTCACTCGATCCTAGGGAGATGGGAAGAAGGGGAGAGCCGGCAGAGCACCTTCTAACCCTCCCCTTGGGTGATGACCCGGCAAGGACTGTTCAGGTGGGGGCATCGCTCCCAGAGGAAGCACGCCATCAACTTCTTACTTTCCTGCGTGCCAACACCGACGTCTTCGCATGGTCGTCCTCAGACATGCCGGGCGTCCCTGAAGAAGTAATCACCCATCGACTTAACCTCAAGCCAGGGTGTCGGCCGGTCCGACAGAAAAAGAGAAACTTTGCTCCAGACAGACAGAAAGCTATCGACGAGGAGATCCGCAAGTTAATGGCTGCGGGCCATATTCGGGAGGTCCACTACCCGAATGGTTGGCTAATGTGGTGCTAGTCCGCAAGACCAATGGAAGCTGGAGAATGTGCGTAGATTTCACCGACCTCAACAAGGCATGCCCTAAAGACAGCTTTCCCCTGCCTCGAATCGATCAACTGGTGGACGCCACATCCGGCCATGAGGTCCTTAGCTTCATGGATGCTTTCTCTGGATACAACCAGATCCGGATGAATCCGGCGGATGAAGAAGCTACCTCCTTCATAACTGAAAAGGGGCTATATTGCTACAAGGTAATGCCTTTCGGGTTAAAGAATGCGGGAGCCACTTACCAGAGGCTGATGAACAAGGTCTTTGAAGGTCAGATAGGACGTAACATGGAAGTGTACGTGGATGACATGTTGACAAAAAGCGTTCATGCCATCGACCACATCGCGGACCTAGCGAAAACTTTTGACAGCCTTCGTCGGTACCAGATGAAGCTGAACCCTCGCAAGTGTGCATTTGGGGTAACAGCTGGGAAGTTCTTGGGTTTCATGGTGATCCCGGAGGGGGATCGAAGCGAACCCGACAAAGTCCAAGCCATCTTGGACATGAGGCCTCCTGCCAATAAGAAGGAGATACAGCGCCTGACGGGAAGAGTAGCCGCCCTAAGCCGCTTCCTATCCAAGTCCGCTGAAAGGTGTTTACCTTTCTTCAAGGCGCTTCGCAGAGTCAACGAGTTCGAATGGACGAAAGAATGCCAGGAGGCGTTCGAAGGGTTAAAGGAATTCTTATCTACCCCGCCACTGCTAGCCAAGCCGACGGGTGGAGAAGAACTCCTTCTGTACCTCGCGGCCTCTCCTGAAGCTGTTAGCTCTGTGCTAGTCCGTGTGGACACTGATGGCACACAAAGGCCAGTATACTATACGAGTAAGGTGCTTCATGATGCAGAGACCCGATATTCAAACATGGAAAAAATCATCTTTGCATTGATCGTGTCTGCCCAGCGTCTGCGGCCGTACTTCCAAGCCCACCCGATCGCGGTGATCACAGACCAGCCTCTGAAGACAGTTCTAGCTCGCCCAGATACTTCCGGCCGGCTGGCAAGGTGGGCCCTCAAGCTGGGGGAGTTTGATCTATCTTTCCGCCCTCGTTCGGCCATGAAGTCTCAAGTCTTGGCAGATTTTTGGTCGAATGTACTTGGGGAATGGAGCCACCTAAAGAACCTCCTACGGACACTCAGCCCCTCGGAACCAGTGATGATGAGTGGGTCCTTCATGTGGATGGGGCATCGAACTCTCAAGGGAGCGGAGCAGGCCTCATCTTGGCCAACTCGGATGGGGTTGTGACCGAATGTGCACTTCGCTTCCTCTTTCCAGCCACTAATAATCAGGCGGAATATGAAGCTTTGCTATCCGGCGTGAGATTGGCTCGAGAGCTTGGGGTGAAACGCCTTAGGGCATTCACCGACTCCCAACTGGTTGCCGGCCAGATTACAAAGGAATACGAGGCAAGGGATCCCATCATGGCCCGCTACTTAGAAATGGTGCACTCGCTGGTTTCCCCCTTCACTCACTTCAGCGTCAGCTACATTCCTCGACAGGAGAATGCTAGAGCCGACGCTTATCCCGTCTTGCCGCCTCAGCTGATGGGATGTTGGGAAAGGCTTATGTGGAGCACTTAGAAGCCCCGAGTATTGATGTACCAAGAGAAACTTTACCAGTGGAGCAGGAGCCCTCCTGGATGGACGCCTATGTCCGGTACTTTACTGAGGGCACCCTCCCAGAAGACCCTGCCGAAGCTAGGAAACTTAAAAAGACGGGCCCCAAAGTTTTTCATTATGGAGGGAAAGCTCTACCGAAGGTCGTTCTCATACCCTATCCTCAGGTGTGTCGGTCCCACCGATGCCAATTATATTCTGCGGGAGATACACGAAGGGATATGCGGAAGCCATCTGGGGGGCAGGGCTCTTGCATATAAAGCTCTACGTCAGGGGTATTATTGGCTGACAATGAAGGAGGATGCATCCGAACTCGTTAAGAGATGTGACAGCTGCCAGCGTCATGCCAACATCCAACATCAACCGGCGTCCCAGCTGACCCCTCTAGCTGCACCGTGGCCCTTCGCACAGTGGGGCATGGACATCCTGGGACCGTTCCCTCCTGCCTCCGGACAACGTAAGTTCCTAGTGGTGGCCGTCGACCATTTTACTAAGTGGATCGAGGCGGAAGCTCTTGCTAAGATCACGGAAGCCAAAGTAAGGGCTTTCTTCTGGAAATCTGTGGTGTGCCGGTTCGGGCTACCGCACACCCTCATTACAGACAACGGCCGACAGTTTGATAACACGGCCTTCCGGGAATTCTGCGATGGCCTGGGCATCCATCATCGATTCACCTCAGTAGGGCATCCCCAAACCAACGGCGCAGCCGAGGTGACCAATCGCATCATCCTCCAAGGACTCAGGGCTCGGCTAGATAGCTGCAAAGGGCGCTGGGTGGAAGAACTTTCCAGTGTGCTGTGGGCCTACCACACGACGCCGCGAGCACCTACTGGGGAAACCCCTTTCAGCTTGGTCTTTGGGACCGAGGCGGTCATCCCAGTGGAAATAGGAGCTCCTAGTCCCCGGACGGAATTATACCACGAAGAAAGCAACTCAAACCAGCTGAGGGCTGATCTGGATTTGGTGGAAGAATTGCGAGATCAAGCACAGCTTCGCATGGCAGCGTTCCGTCAGCGAGTGGCCAAGCACTACAACTCTCGGGTGCGACCCAAGACATTCCGTCCGGGAGACCTCGTTCTGCGAAGAGCTGAAGTATCAAAGCCGACAGAGGGGGGCAAGCTGGCACCAAAATGGGAAGGACCATACCGTGTCAAGGAGATACTCCACCATGGGGCGTACAAAGTCGAAGAGCTAGATGGGAAACCGCTCCCTCGCACTTGGAACGCCGACAACTTACGCCGGTACTATCAATAGAACTCTATCGTCATTAATTTGAATCTGTTTGATACATGAATGATCAACATGTTCTTATTTCGAATGAGTATGTTTAACAACAAAGACCGGCGCCCAGCGTCGGCAACAAAGACCAACTCCGCGTGGCACCAAAGACCGGCGCCCAGCGTCGGCAACAAAGACCAACTCCGCGTTGGCACCAAAGACCGGCGCCCGGCGTCGGCAACAAAGACCAACTCCGCGTTGGCACCAAAAACCGGCGCCCATCGGCAACAAAGACCAACTCCGTTGGCACCAAAGACCGCGCCCATCGGCAACAAAGACCAACTCCGCGTTGGCAAAAGACCAAGTTGGCAAAAGACCAACTCCGTTGGCAACAAAGACCGCGTCCAGCGTCGGCACACTAAAGACCGGCGCCCAGCGTCGGCACCAAAGACCAACTCCGCGTCGGCACCAAAGACCGGCGCCCAGCGTCGGCAACAAAGACCAAAAGACCAACTCCGTTGGCACCAAAGACCGGCGCCCAGCGTCGGCAACAAAGACCAACTCCGCGTTGGCACCAAAGACCGGCGCCCAGCGTCGGCAACAAAGACCAACTCCGCGTTGGCACCAAAGACCGGCGCCCAGCGTCGGCGACAAAGACCAACTCCGCGTTGGCAAAAGACCAACTCCGCGTTGGCAACAAAGACCAACTCCGCGTTGGCAACAAAGACCAACTCCGCGTTGGCACCAAAGACCGGCGCCCAGCGTCGGCACCAAAGACCAACTCCGCGTTGGCACCAAGACGGCGCCCACGTCGGTAACAAAGACCGGCGCCCAGCGTCGGCAACAAAGACCAACTCCGCGTTGGCACCAAAGACCGGCGCCCAGCATCGGCACCAAAGACCAACTCCGCGTTGGCACCAAAGACCGGTGCCCAGCGTCGGTAACAAAGACCGGCGCCCAGCGTCGGCAACAAAGACTAACTACGCGTTGGCACCAAAGACCGGCGCCTAGCGCCGGCACCAAAGACCGGCGTCCAGCGTCGGTACCAAATGTTGGCCTTGTGTTAGCACTGGGGACAATGTTGCGGTTCATGGTCCCCTTTCGCGTAACCTACTTTACATAGCCCTATTAGTTGGTGATTCACGACAGCTTACACAACTAAAGCTAATCATAACCAAAGGCGTGAAATAGGGATTAAAACAATTAAAAAGTTACAACATAAGTCAAATTTCTTACAGCAACCTCCTCTGATCGTGCATCGACCCAGGTACCGTCCTTCCTGGTGTGTGTCACCCTGAATAGGTTGAACTCACCAGGATCTCTGCCCTCCCGCTCAGACTACAAAAGTAGAAGAAATGATATAAATGTAAGTATATGCAAATGAGTAAATTTGTAATTAAATTATTGATGTTTTCTTACCATACGACGTCTGTGGCTCTGTGCTCCTGAATAAAAATGGACCCCGCAGTGTGGCAGGAGAGACCCGTGCCATGACCAGCTTTCTCGGATCGGCAGTTCATGGTGGCTGATGCGGACCTCCTTTGCCAGGCCTCAGACTGCCACACCTACTGCCAGTCATGCCAAATACCCTCCGGCACATGCACAGGACGATCGCTCGATCTCCTCTAACGATGAAGCATGTCGAAGTATCGGCATGCCGTAAGAGCATTCCATGCTGTCCTAACGGCATTATGGATGGTTGGGTCCCACGTAAACTTTTTCTGCATTTAAATAAACAGTTAGTTTAAGAATATATCAAGATTAAGTCATTTTAAATCAGTAATAAATTATATTTAATAAATTTACCTGAAACTCTAAAAAATAAAACTCCCTCATGGCCGCAAATAAATGATGCCAATCGTAGCCAGTGAGATCAGCACGGATTTGGAATATGGAGTTGATCTGGCTCGATACAGAATTCTGCTCAATAAAGCTGCAAAAAAATCCATATTTATAAGTAAATGCCTGGTAACATATTATTATATACTTACTGTCCATCGACATCCAGTCGAAGTACGGTGCGGCCAACGTGGGATGAACTCTCAGTTGTCTGTGCCGATCGGCTATGAGACTCGAAGGTTGGAGATCTGAACTCTCCATCTCCAATGACCATGAAGTGATCTGATGCGGCAGGGCCACATCCCTGCTCGCTCTGTCCGTCGGCAGAAGATTTATCTCGGCCCGACATATTAAAAATACTAAAGAACGATGCAATATAATTACGAATAATGATTGAACATGAAAAAATTTAGCATTTATAAAAATAAATTAAAATTGAATAACAATTGAACTAATGCTCGTGATATAATATTCTTATAAGTGCTAAATTCTCAAATGGGTCTAAAGGTTTCAGTGCTGCGAGATATAATATTCTTAAGAAAAACAATCGAACTAACGCTCGTGAAAAAATTCTCTTAACTATTATACATATTTTGATTGTGATCTACAGTCACTAACTTATAAAACTGATATTATTTCAAAGATAATAACATTAATCCAATAGTTATGCATAGTAATATCTAATAATACTATGGGTCGCCATATTGGACAGGTTGGACTGAAATTTTCCATAACATATCAACCGTGGCACATCTAATAAAGCCATATATAATCTAATTCTCAACATAACATATCCCAATATGAAGGAACCGAAGCCTAATTCTCAACAATTTCATAATAACAACAAGATGGAATAACATATGTCATATGTTCACCAGCAAACTGCCATGCATAGTTTAATGGATTAAGAAATTGAACCATGACACTGCCATGCAATCATTATTTATTATTATATTAAATTATAATATTATGAACTAATATAAGTTAATATATATTATAATGATATTATTAATATTATGACATAATATAATTATCATAAACATATTTTTTTATGATCACATATACATTATAAGTTAAAGGGAAAATATTTTTTTCATATTTTATAACAAAAGATCCTAATATTGAATTATATCATAATTTCATGTAAATTTATAATAAGATTATTATAATTATTTTTTTATGGATGACAATATAATGATATTATAAAATCATTATATTCTAATATTATAATATCACTTAATAATTATTTATAAAATATTAATATAATACTAGTGTATTGTAATTTTATTGTAATATTTAATTATTATATAAAATGATATTACTATAGGGATTTTCTGAATTTAAGTGTTATAATAATATGATTGAATAAATTATTAAGGTTAAAATATCGAAACAACTTACTAATAACATTTTTATAAATATTATTTAAATAATTAAATCAGAAAAATTAGTTATGAATATTTTGTAACACTATAAAATATTATTTTATTATATATTTTTAAAATTAAAAAATAGTAGAACGGGGCTTCTAGGAGGGTTTGAAATTTTTTTTTTTTTCCTACCCTTGGATTGGCCTAATATAATTGAAAAAATTATTAAGATTATTTTATAACTTATTTTAATATATATATATTTCGAGGGGGTGGAGAAAAAAATTCCTTTTTTTTGCCGGGGGTGGGGGTGGGGAAAAGCCCCCCATGCATTTTTTAATATTTTTTTTGGAACAGTGGCCTGGCCACCATGGCCAGGCCACCCCGGCCACGACCACGACCGTGGCCGGGGACGACGGCACCCCGGCCACAACAACGGGAGGTTTTTTTTTAAGGTGGCCTGACCGGGCCAGGCCATGGCCACGGCGTGGACAAGGACAACGGCCGCTGGCCACGACCAGGCCACGACCATGGCCACGGCGTGGACGGGACGACGGCCCCACGGCCGTCACCCCCGGCCACGGCCGTAGCCGGGGCCGGCACAGGAGGCATTGGGGGAGGTCCCCCCCCCACTTTTTTTACTTTTTACAATGGCCTGGCCACCATGGCCAGCACGGGACGGGTTAGGGGGGGTGGGAAACCCCCCCATATTTTTCAATCCGACGGTTGCGATCGATCCAAGCCATAATCCCAATCGGCATGATCGATCGGACCGTTGCAATCCATCCGATCGGCGACGATCTCACGGTTGCGATCAATCCAAGCCATGATCCCGATCAGCGATGATCGATCGGACCGTTGCGATGCATCCGATCAGAGATGATCTGACGTTGCAATCGATCCGAGCCATGATCCTGATCGGCGATGATCGATCCGACCATTGTGATGCATCAGATCGGAGATGATCCGACGGTTGCGATCGATCGAAGACATGATCCCGAAAGGCAATGATCGATCCGATCGTTGCGATGCATCCGATCGGAGACGATCCGACCGTTGCGATGCATCCGACCCATGATCTGGATCGGCGATGATCGATCGGACCATTGCGATCAATTCGATCGGTGATGATCCGACGGTTGCGATCGATCGAAGCCATGATCCCGATTGCAATGATCGATCGGACCGTTGCGATGCATCCAATCGGAGATGATCCGATGGTTGCGATCGATTTGAGCCAAGATCCTGATCGGCGATGATCGATCGATCGGACTGTTGCAATGCATCCGATCGGAGATGATCCGACGGTGCGATCGATCAGAGCCATGATCCTTATTGGCAATGATCGATCGAACCATTGCGATCATCCGATCGGAGACGATCCGACGGTTGTGATCGATTCGAGCCATGATCCTGATCGGCAATGATCGATCGGACCGTTGCGATGCATCCGATCGAGACGATCCGATGGTTGCGATCGATCCGAGCCATGATCATGATCGGCGATGATTGATCGGACTGTGCATGATCGGATCCGATCTGATCGGCGATGATTGATCGGTTGCGATCCATCTGATTGGGGACGATATGACGGTTGCGATCGATCCGAGCCATAATCTCGATCGGCGATGATCGATCGAACCATTGCGATCCATCCGATCGGCGAGGATCCAACGGTTACGATAGATCCGAGCCATGATCCCAATCGGCGATCGATCAGACCATTGCGATCCATCCGATCGGCGACGATCCCACGGTTGCGATCCATCCGATCGGCGAGGATCCGATGATTACGATCAATCCAAGCCATGATCCTGATCGGCGACGACCGATCGGACCATTGCGATCCATCCGATCGGCGATGATCCCGTTGCGATCGATCCAAGCCATGATCCCGATCAGTGAGGATCGATCGGACCGTTGCATGCATTCATCAGAGATGATCCGATGGTTTCGATCGATCCGAGCCATGATCCTAATCGGCGATGATCGATCGGACCGTTGCGATCTATTCGATCGGTGATGATTCGATGGTTGCGATCGATCGAAGCCATGATCCCGATCGCGATGATCGATCGGACCGTTGCAATGCATCCGATCGGAGACGGTCTGATGGTTGCGATCGATCCGAGCCATGATCCTGATCGGGGATGATCGATCGACCATTGCGATCCATCCGATTGGAGACGATCGACAGTTGCGATCGATCCGAGCCATGATCCTAATCGGCGATGATCGATCGATCGGACCATTGCGATGCATCGGATCGGAGGCGATCCGATGGTTGCGATCGATCCAGCCATGATTATGATCAGCGATGATCGATCGGACCATTGCGATCCATCCGATCGGAGATGATCCGACGGTTGCGATCGATCCGAGCCATGATCCCGATCGACGATGATCGATCGGACCGTTGCGATCCATCCGATCAGCGAGGATCCGATGATTGCGATCGATCCGAGCCATGATCTTGATCGAAGATGATCGTTTCGACTGTTGCGTCCATCCGATTGGCGACGATCCAATGGTTGCGATCATCCAAGCCATGATCCCGATCGGTGATGATCGATCGGACCGTTGTGATGCATCTGATCGGAGACGATCCGATAGCTGCGATAGATCCAAGCCATGATCCTGATCAGCGATGATTGATCGGACCATTGTGATGCATCCGATCGGAGATGATCTGACGGTTGCAATCGATCCGAGCCATGATCCGATCAGCGATGATTGATCGGACCATTGTGATCCATCCGATCGGTGAGGATCCGACGGTTGCAATCGATCAAAGCCATGATCCCGATCACGATGATCGATCGGACCGTTGCGATGCATCCAATCGGCGAGGATCCGACGGCTGCGATCAATCCAAGCCATGATCCCGATCGGCAATGATTGATCGATTGTTGCGATCCATCGATCGGCGATGATCCAATGGTTGTGATCCATCCGATCGGCAGGATCCGACGGTTGCGATCGATCCAAGCCATATCTCGATCGGCGACGATGGATCGGACCGTTGCGATCCATCCGATCAGCACGATCCTATGGTTGAGATCGATCCAAGCCATGATCCCGATCGCGATGATCGATCGACCATTGCGATGCATCCGATCAGAGATGATCTGATGGTTGCGATCGATCCGAGCAATGATCTTGATCGGCGATGATCGATCCGACCATTGCGATGCATTCGATCGGAGATGATCCGACGGTTGCGATCAATCAGAGACATGATCCCGAAAGGCGATGATCGATCCGACCATTGTGATGCATCCGATCAGAGATGATCCGACGGTTGCGATCGATCCGACCCATGATACGAATCGGTGATGATCGATCGGACCGTTGCGATCCATTTGATCGGTGATGATCCCAAAGTTGGGATCGATCGAAGCCATGATCCCAATCGCGATAATCGATTAGACTGTTGCAATGCATCCGATCGAGATAATTCGATGGTTGCGATCGATCCGAGCCATGATCCTGATCGGCGATGATCGATCGATCGAACCATTGCGATGCATCCGATCGGAGATGATCCGATGGTTGCAATTGATCCGATCCATGATCCCGATCGGCGATGATCGATCGTACCGTTGCGATCCATTCGATCGGAGACGATCTGACGGTTTCGTTCGATCCGAGCCATGATCCCGATCAGCAATGATCGATCGGACCGTTGCGATCCGTCCAATCGGCGGATCCGACGGTTGCGATCGATCCGAGCCATGATCCCGATCAGCGACGATCGATCGGACCGTTGCGATCCATCTGATCGGCGATGATACAATGGTTGCGATCGATCCAAGCCATGATCTCGATCGGCAATGATCGATTGAACCATTGCGATGCATCCGATTGGAGATGATCCGATGGTTGCGATAGATCCAAGCCATGATCCCGATCGGCGATGATCGATCAGACCATTGCGATGCATCCGATCGGCGAGGATCCGATAGTTGCGATTGATCCAAGCCATGATCCAATCGGCGACGATCGATCGAATGTTGCGATCCATCCGATCAGCGACTATCCAATGGTTGCGGTCAATCCGATCGGCGAGAATCCAATGGTTGCGATCGATCCAAGCCATGATCCCGATCGGCGACATCGATCGAAACATTGCGATCCATCCGATCGGTGACAACCCCACGGTTGCGATCGATCCAAGCCATGATCCGATCGGCGATGATCGATCAGACCATTGCGATGCATCCAATCAAGATGATCCGACGGTTCCGATCAATCCAAGCCATGATCCTGATCGGCGATGATCGATCCGACCGTTGTGATGCATCCGATCGGAGACGATCCGACGGTTGTGATCGATCGGAGACATGATCCCAAAAGGCGATGATCGATCCGACCGTTGCGATGCATCCGATTGGAGATGATCTGATAGTTGCGATCGATCCGACCCTTGATCCGGATCGACGATGATCGATCGACCATTGCATCCATTCGATCGGTGATGATCCGACGGTTGTGATCGATCGAAGCCATTATCCTGATCGTGATGATCGATCGGACCATTACGATGCATCCGATTGGAGACGATCCGATGGTTGCGATCGATCCGAGCCATGATCCTGATTGGCGATGATCGATCGATCGGACCATTGCGATGCATCCGATCGAAGATGATCCGACGGTTGCGATCGATCCGAGCCATGATCAGATCAGCGATGATCAATCAGACCGTTGGGATCCATCCGACGGCGAGGATCCGATGGTTGCGATCGATCGAAGCCATGATCCCGATCACGATGATCGATCGGACAGTTACGATGCATCCGATCGGCAAGGATCTGATAGTTACAATCGATCCAAGCCATGATCCGATCAGCGACGATCGATCGGACCGTTGCGATTCATCTGATCGGCTACGATCCCATGATGATCCATCCGATCGGTGAGGATTCGACGATTGCGATCGATCCAAGGCATAATCCCGATCGGCGACGATCGAACGGACCATTGCGATCCATCCGATCGGTGATGATCCCACGGTTGCGATCGATCCAAGCCATGATCCCAATCGGCGATGGTCGATCGGACCGTTGCGATGCATCCGATCCGAGACGATCCGACGTTTGCGATAGATCCAAGCCATGATCCTGATCGGCGATTATCGATCGGACCATTGCGATGCATCCGATCGAAGACGATTCGATGGTTGCGATAGATCCAAGCCATGATCCCGATCGTGATGATCGATCGGACCGTTGCGATGCATCCAATCGGAGACAATCCGATGGTTGCAATCGATCCAGCCATGATCCGAATCGGCGATGATCGATCGACCGTTGCGATCCATCCCGATCGGCAATGATGGATCGAACCATTGCGATGCATCCGATCAGAGATGATACGACAGTAGCGATCGATCCGAGCCATGATCCTAATCGGCGATGATCGATCCGACCGTTGCGATGCATCCGATCGAAGATGATCGACGGTTGCGATCGATCGAAGACATGATCCCAAAAGGCGATGATCAATCCGACCGTTGCAATGCATCGATCAAAGATGATCGATGGTTGCGATCGATCTGACCCATGATCCGCATTGGCGATGATCGATTGGACCGTTGCGATGCATCCGATCGGAGATGATCCGACGGTTGCGATCGATCCGAGCCATGATCCTGATCGCGATGATCGATCGAACCATTGCGATCCATCCGATTGGAGACGATCCGACGATTGCGATCGATCCGAGAAATGATCCTGATCGGCGATGATCGATCGATCGGACAGTTGCGATGCATCCGATCGGAGACGATCCGACAGTTGCGATCGATCCGAGCCATGATCATGATCGGCGATGATCAATCGATCAGACCGTTGCGATGCATCCGATCGAAGATGATCCAACGGTTGCGATCGATCCAAGCCATGATCCCAATCAGCGATGATCAATCGAACTATTGCGATGCATCCGATCGGAGACGATCCGATGGTTGCGATCGATCCTAGCCATGATCCTGATTGGCGATGATCGATCGATCGGACCGTTGCGATGCATCCGATTGAAGACAATCCTACGGTTGCGATCGATCCGAGCCATGATCCTGATCACGATGATCGATCGACCGTTGCGATCCATCTGATTGGAGACGATCCGACGATCGCGATGATGATCCGATGGTTGCGATAGATCCAAGCCATAGTCCCGATCGGCGATGATCGATCAGACAGTTGCGACGCATCCGATCAGAGATGATCCGACGGTTGCAATTGATCCCAGCCATGATCCGAATCGGCGATGATCGATCAGACCGTTGCGATCCATTCGATCGGCGATGATCCGACGGTTGCGATCGATCGAAGCCATGATCCCGATCGCTATTATCGATCGGACCGTTGCGATGCATCCGATCGGTGAGTCCGACGGTTGCGATCGATCCAAGTCATGATCCCGATCGGCGACGACTGATCGGATTGTAGCAATGCATCCGATCGGCAAAGATCCGATGGTTGCGATCGATCCAAGCCATGATCCCGATCGGCAATAATCGATCGGACCGTTGTGATCCATCCGATCAGCGACTATCCAACGATTGCGATCGATCCAAGCCATGATCCCGATCGGCGATGTTCGATCGGACCATTGCGATGCATCCGATCAGAGACGATCCGACGGTTGTGATAGATCCAAGCCATGATCCTGATCGACGATGATCTATCGGACTGTTGCGATGCATCCGATCGGATACGATCTGACAATTGCAATCGATCCGAGCCCTGATCTGATCGGCGATGATCAATCGAACCATTGCGATCCATCCGATCGGCGAGGATCCGACGGTTGCGATCGATCGAAGCCATGATCTCGATCGCGATGATTGATCGGACCATTGCGATCATCCGATCGACGAGGATCCGATGGTTGCGATCAATCCAAGCCATAATCCCGATCGGCGGTGATCGATCGGACCGTTGCAATCCATCCGATCGGCGACGATCCCATGGTTGCGACCCATCCGATCGGCGAGGATCCGATGGTTGCGATCGATCCAAGCCATGATCCAGATCGGCGATGATCGATCGGACCGCTGTGATCCATCCGATCGGCGATGATCCCACTGTTGCGATCGATCCAAGCCATGATCCCGATCGGCGAGGATCGATCGAACCGTAGCGATGCATCCGATCAGAGATGATCTGACGGTTGCGATCGATCCGAGCCATGATCCTGATCGGCGATGATCGATCCAATCGTTACGATGCATCCGATCGGAGACGATCCGACGGTTGCGATCAATCAGAGACATGATCCCTAAAGGCGATGATCGATCGGACAGTTGCGATGCATCCGATCGAGATGATCTGATGGTTGCGATCGATCCGAGCTATGATCATGATCGGCGATGTTCAATCGATCGGACGTTGCGATGCATCCGATCGAAGACGATCCAACGGTTGCGATCGATCCAAGATATGATCCCGATCGGCGATGATCAATCGGACCATTGCGATGCATCCGATCGGAGACGATCCGATGGTTGCGATCGATTCTAGCCATGATCCTAATCGGCGATGATCGATCGATCGAACCGTTGTGATGCATCCGATCGAAGACGATCCGATGGTTGCGATAAATCCAAGCCATGATCCTGATCGGCGATGATCGATCGGACCGTTGCGATCCATCCGATTTGAGACGATCCAACGATTGCGATCGATCGGAGCCATGATCCTGATTGGCGATGTTCGATCGGACTGTTGCGATCCATCTGATCAAAGACGATCCGACGGTTGCGATCGATCCGAGCCATGATCCCGATCGGCGACGATCGATCAGACCGTTGCGATCCATCGATCGGCGAGGATCCGACGGTTGCGATCGATCCGAGCCATGATCCTGATCGGTGATGATCGATCGGACCGTTTGCGATCCATCCGATCGACGATGATCCAACGGTTGCGATCGATCCAAGCCATGATCCCGATCGGCGATGATCGATCGGACCGTTGCGAAGCATCCGATCGGAGACAATCCGACGGTTGCGATAGATCCAAGCCATAGTCCCGATCGGCGATGATCGATCCGACAGTTGCGACGCATCCGATCAAAACGATCCGATGGTTGCAATCGATCTGAGCCATGATCTGGATCGGCGATGATCGATCAGACCATAGCGATCCATTCGATTGGCGAGGATCCGACGGTTGCGATCGATCGAAGCCATGATCCCGATCGCCATTATCGATCGGACCGTTGCGATGCATCCGATCGGCGAGGATCCGACGGTTGCGATCGATCCAAGCCATGATCCTGATCAGCACGACCGATCGGATCATAGCGATGCATCCGATCGGCAAGGATCCATGGTTGCGATCGATCCAAGCCATGATCCCGATCGGCGATGATCGATCGGACCTTGTGATCCATCCGATCGGCGATCCAATGGTTGCGATCCATCATCAGTGAGGATCCAATGGTTGCAATCGATCAAGCCACGATCCCGATCGGCGACGGTCGATCGGACCGTGTGTCCATCCGATCAGCGACGATCCCACGGTTGTGATCGATCAAAGCCATGATCCTGATCGCGATGATCGATCGGACCGTTGCGATGCATCCGATCGTAGACGATCCGACGGTTGCGATCGATCCGAACGATGATCCGAATCGGCGATGATCGATCGATCGGACCGTTGCGATGCATCCGATCGAAGACGATCCGATGGTTGCGATCGATCCGAGCCATGATCCTGATCGGCGATGATCGATCGGACCGTTGCGATCCATCCGATCGGAGACGATCCAACGGTTGCGATCGATCCGAGCCATGATCCTGATCGGCGACGATCGATCGATCGGATGTTGCGATGCATCTGATCAGAGATGATCCGACGGTTGTGATCGATCGAGCCATGATCATGATCGGCGATGATTGATCGGACCATTGTGATCCATCAGATCGGAGATGATTCGTCGGTTGCGATCGATCCGAGCCATGATCTCGATCGGCGATGATCAATCGGACCATTGCGATCCATCTGATTGGCGAGGATCCGACGGTTGCGACCGATCCAAGCCATGATCCGATCGGCGATAATAGATAGGACCGTTGTGATCCATCCGATCAGCGACTATCCAACGGTTGCGATCGATCCAAGCC